>OX235273.1:150015344-150615344 GCA_944472155.2 Trichobilharzia szidati
TGTTACTTGGAATATTTACTCTCTCGTTGAAAACTGGAACTTATCCTGAAGTGTGGAAAACCACATACATATTACCTAAGCACAAAGCAGGGGCCAAAACCATTGCATGAAACTTTAGACCTATCAATATAACACCGGTAACATCCCGAATAATGGAGAAAGTGGTTACAGACCAAGTGTCAAACAACTTACTAGAACATGAACTTATCAATCCATCACAACACGGATTTCTCAAAAAGAGATAATGTGTGACCTGTCACATAGACTTTTTCAATGAAGTTACACGAAGTAGGGACAACAGAGAACTAGTAATTGTACTATATTTCGATATAACAAAAGCCTTCGACAGAGTTCCCCATAATCTGCTAGTCAGCAGGTTATGCTCACTAGGGATATGTGATCCTCTCCTGAGCTGGATAAAATCATTTCTCTGTGGCCGAAGTCAGACAACGAAAGTTGGCTCGATAATCTCAAGGCCTAAACCAGTAAGTAGTGGTGTAATCCAGGGAAGTGTATTAGGCCCACTCTTATTCATAATATATATAAACAGTATCTGTGAATGCTTTAGTGTAGGTAAACCAATACTATATGCAGATGACTTAAAAGTGGCGTATAAATGCAAGAACACAGATCTTGGAATAACAGTAAACGCCATACAGCAAGAATTAGAAAAAATGGATAGATGGTGTGACACCTGGCAACTCCAATATAATGTCGAAAAATGTGGCTGGCTCTGCATAGGTTGCAACAATTTAGAACTTGACCTGACAATTCAAGGCCATGCACTTCAACGACTGGAATCTGTACTAGACCTAGGGCTGAAATGTTCACATAACTTATCATTTTCTGAACAAACAAGTGTCAAAGTCACGCAGACTTATCGGCTTTCTACTCAGGAACTTCTACAGAAATGAGTCTAGAATTCTGTTGTACAAGGTTTGTGTGCGTCCTTTATTTGATTACTGTTCATTCATGTATAGTAGCATACGCATAGAGGACAAATTGAAAGTCGAGGGAGTGCAGAGTTACTTCACGTTAAAATTACTCGGAACTGAAAATGGTACGAACTACTCCACTAGATGTGATACCCTAGGACTAGAAACACTATGGCTAAGACGCCTGAGACTAAACTTGACACTTTACTATAAGCTTCTAAACCACTTAGTTTTTACCTCTACTAATGGCACTCGACTTTCAGATGACAATGGCTACAAACTAAGACACACTAAGGGTACAGTAGCTATCGAACAATGTAAAACAGCCACCAGGCAAAAGTTTTACTTGATTAGGTATGCACAGATATGGAATAAACTGCCAATTGAAATGCGTCAAACAAGTACATTGGCCTCCTTCAAAAAGGTGCTTAATGACAAACTACAAGAGTTTGCAAACGATATTAGTTCTAGTTCCTATCTGAGAGCCTCCGAAATTATAGGTCCATTTAATGTATAAGCTTAAATACTACACCTGTTGTTTTTTGCCTATATTTATAATTCTAGATAAAACATTAACGGTTAAGATACGTATCCTCAAACAGACAAGAAATCTCGTTTGTAAAACTACTACCCAACACAATAAGTGGAATAAAATGGACATAAACCGACAACATGAAAAAGGTATAACTCACCACAACATCACATGGACAGATGAACGCTCGTTGGGCACCATATATCCGTCACCAACTGCAACCCACCTTTCCTCAGATAATGTGATGAACTTATACCCATAATGTTGCTGAGCAGTTAATATTCTCAACTCCTGTCGGAACAGCTGAAATACATAAACCTTCCTCACGCTAAGAAAATACCCGTAATCAGTAGAAATCCATTAATTAATGCGTATGAAGCTTATGTACTTACTCCCAACAATGACATTGCAGATCAAATGAGATAAACACATCACTGATTTCAAAATAACACATCAATGAACTATAATTCGAGGACTCTGCACACAACAAAGTTATGTATGAATATTTACTTCAAGCTTTATTTTTTTCCCAGGCACTTATAATCCATCCACCAAAGACCTGGTTTTTTTGTTAATGCGAAGACAATACTCCTGTATTTCCTGTTGTGTTGCACTCACTGACAATCTAGCAGATTTTTCCAACTTTGCACAGAAATGATTGTATATAAGTGAAAAGGCTGTTTTATACTGCTGGGATTAACATTTATCAAGTGTATGTATAATCTCCAGCGAACATGTAAAGCATATCTTGCTACTGGCTGTAAATTGTGATTAAATTATATGGTTCTATTTCTGTAACAATTTGATGATGCCTGTAAACTGGCGTCCCTCATGTACTGTACTATGAGAATAAATTTATTTATTTATTTATTATTTATTTATTTAAGTTTGGTACTAAAACTCTCGGTGTATCGATTGATCTTAGTGCAAATCCATCGTCAGGACTGATGTTTTTAGTGTTCTGCTGACTATTTGATGCTAGTCTCTTAACAGTACTAACTCGTTTAATAACTTTGACCATTATGCAGGTAAAGATTATAAAATTTTCTCAAAAATTGACAGAAGTGTGTGAAATACTGTTATATTATCTAAATAGATAAAAACGACAATAAACAGGTATGAAGTACAAACAAAAATGGACCACTATCAAACGAGTTAACTCTGATAATTATAAACCACAAAACTGAGGACTTCTCTATAGTTCTTTTGTGACAGATTGCTCTTTATTAACGCGAATCTCACTGGATCCAAACAGTATTCTGGAGGTGATAAATTTGGATATTTAGCTACCGGAGGGGCAAGCAATATCAGCTATAATTATGTAGTAGTCAAATATAGACCACGATATTCCAGAATGCGAAAAATTATTTCCACGTTATATGGTGAGATTGTAACGTCCTACACGAAGCGCGCGTACATTATCACTCTTTTTTAAAGTTCAAATTGTTGAATTATAGTACAAGCAATCGGAACAGATTCTTAAAATTGTTAATTTGTAAATCTTTCAGGAAGGTCTCCATCGAAGTTGAGCGACAACCCATACTTCGTTCCATTTCCTGGTGATAGTGATGGCCCATCGATAAACAACAAGCTTTGACAGCATTAGCAAAAGTAAACAACAAAGTAAATCAAATAATCAACAAAACCAACTATCCCACCTCATCATGTCCATGTATAATCCTTTAAACTGCCAAAAAATTCACTAAAAGTCGTTATAATATGTCTGTTCAAGTAAATCGACGTTTTCTGAACGGAAAAGTACGTAATTCAACAATTTGTAAATTGGCCGTAAATTACGGCCGGATAAGGACACCATCATTTCCCATTTATGCTAAAAACGCCTTATTACATCAACTTTTAGCAGCAATATAGATGTAAAAGTGTGTAAAACAACGAAAAATCACCTATTTTCGAAGTTTTTTATTAAATAAAGCCGCTAGACATCAGCTGATCAAATGACCTACGGCCGTCTACAGGCTGCCCGTGCACGACGGAGTACCAAATGGTGTGGATGCTTGACCGGGAGCCTTCAGCTAAACAAGTTGACTTAAACAGTGAGAGTCAGCATCCAATGTCCAGTGATGAATGCTGTGGCCAAACATTTTGGGGAATTATTTACCGCTGCAGACTGATAAAAATGGATAGGTGGTGTGACACTTGGAGACTCGAATTTGATGTCGAAAAGTGTGGCTGGCTCTGCATAGGCTGTTCCAACCTAGAACTCAACCTAGCAATTAATAATAATTTATATTTCGTATAAAGAGGTAAGTTTACATTAAATGCATGCCGTTTTTACAGGCACGATCAATTATTTTACGAATTACAATTATGAATTAGCATACATTATCACTCTTTTTTAAAGTTCAAATTGTTGAATTACAGTACAAGCAATCGGAACAGATTCTTATAATTGTTAATTTGTAGATCTTTCACGAAGGTCTCCATCGACGTTGAGCGACAACCCATACTTCGTTCCATTTCCTGATGATAGTAATGGCCTATCAATAAACAACATATGTTTGAGTGAGTACTGTGACCCCACGTGCTTGAACGCTATTTCAGGAAGAGGGGAAAATCCTGCACAGCTACAAAGTGGTATAAAATGCAATCATGAATAATGCATTATTGGAAATATGTTTACAAGAAAAATACAAGAATAAGCTATACAGTACTTGATATGATAATGCGCATTTGCAATGTATGATGCTAACCATATTGGTCTTACCATGGAAAACTATGACGTTTTCTATGGATATATAGTTATTCTCGAAAATGAGTGTTGCTATGTTTTTTATCATCAGAGCAACCGAACTTTATACGAGAGACGAGTGTAAACAAGTGCTTCCCATTAGGTCACATGGCACAATAATACCAGAGGACATTGTTAGCAGTATTATCATCATACTAGTGAACAGGTGGGTTACTACAAAAGACTAAGAAATTAGGTTTCCCTTAAGAGTTATGAAGTATAAAAGTAGCTAATATTAGAGCAACTAAGTTATATTCTATTTGGCAGAGTGATATGAATAATGGAACAATTAGTGATAAAGTTATGTAAAGTGGTCCTGAGTAAGGCAACTGGTTAGAACTTCTTATGCCAAATTTTCACGGCCGATTTTATATGGTGTGCATTACAAATTGCAAAGTGACTGATCAATTATATAATGGAAAAAATAGTACATAATTTTAACATTATGAATTTTTTAGAAAATTATATGAAAATGAGTAACTGTTGACTGAAGATAGTCATTTCAACTCAAAAATAGTACTACTAATATTAATAATATATTTGTAACAAACGCCTAGGAGATTGCGTTTGAGAAGTATGAAATATAGATAATAATAATAATAATAATGTATTTCATATAAATTTACAAATTTACATGAAAATGCATGCCATTTTTACAGGCACGATCAAGATGTACCTGGTATTACAGCAACTAAGTTGTAATCTATTTAGCAGAGTATAACGTGTAGTGGAACAATTAGTGATAAAATTATGTATAATGATCCTGAAGAAAACAGCTAAATTTTCTTGACCTATTTTCATACGGTGCGCATCAGACATTGCAAAGTAACCCTTCAACTTATATAATGTTAAAAATACTGCGAAATATTATAAAGATTATTCGTTTTAGAAAAGTGTATACGAAAGAATAGTTATTGACTGTGTAAAGTCATTTCGACACAAAATATTCTATTATTGACTGTATATACATATGTACAATGTTAAAAGGTGTACTTGCTAATATAATTATTTCCAGAGTTACTTATACCAACACCACTTATTGAGGATTATGAAGAATATAAATCAGTAAATTAGTTAAACGTTCGCTGCGTAAGTAGCAGAGTCGAGTTATACCTATGTGGCCTTACTGAAGACTGGACTGCCTTTCAATTTCCGTTCTACCAGCAGTTGTGGTCTTTTAGGCTAGCTAGGGCGGACATGTTAATGTGTCTCTCAAGGCTCCGTTTGAACCCATTGGGATTTTCACAACATCTAATTTCAGATGGTAGTTGGTTCCAAAGAGTGCAATATTTAATGGTGGAAAAGTTTGCCCTAATGGATTTTCTGTAGGTAGCCACCTTGACAAGGTAGTTGTGGTTTAGCAGTTGATATGATTTAATATTTTCCCACGTTATGGATGAGTTACTACAACAGTGTTTTCTTATGACTTTGAATAGTAGAAATAAGTTGCACTTCACTCTCCTTAACCACAAAGGTTCTAAATTCAGACGCATACAGCTGTCAACATATTCCACTAGTTGGTCAAACCCTATTATGAGTTTCGTTAGGAATCTCTGAACACTTTCGATTTTTTTCGGTCTGCAGACCTGAGGTTACTATACAGGAGAGCACAATATTCAAGTTTTGGGCGGATACATGTTCTATAGATAGCTAATCTTGCTTCTTGGGTGTAGAAGTTACGCAGCACAAAGCCAATAAGTCGTTTACAGTCGGATACAACCTTATTTGCATGATCGGAGAAGGTTAGATCTGAGTATGTTATCCCGAGATCTGTGACTGTGTTCAGTTTCGAGAGGAGCTTACCGTATATATGTAGGCACATTCTCGGTTTCCAGCGTCCAAGGTGGGCTATACCGCACTTGTCTGGGTTGAAAGTCAGTCGCCACTTTTCGCTCCAATCGCCTAGATTGTTTAAGTCATGTTGGATTTTGATTTCGACGCTGATATCATCGCACCCGTAATCATACACTATCTTGAGATCATCTGCAAAGAGGTATGGATTGCCATACTTGATCACAGAGACTATGTCATTTATAAATAGGAGGAATAGAATAGAGCCAAGAACGCCACCCTGTATTACACCACTAGTTATCGGCTTTGATGGAGACAGCTGGTGGTTGATTTTGACTAATTGCTCTCTTTCTGTGAGAAAAGAATTTATCCATTTGAGAAGTTTCCCGGTTATTCCGTAGGATTGGAATTTTGTTATGAGTCTGATATGTGGGAATTTATCGAAGGCTTTGCTAACGTCGAGAAATAATGTTGTTACCGAATGCCCATTATCAATGCATTGTGTAATGATGATAATAATAGTATATTCTCATTTTTGAACATGAGGGACGCCAGTTTACAGGCATCATCAATTCGATAAATTATACATAGGAATAGTAAGTATAGTCACTAATGATAATATAATAAGGTATATTATTATTCCAACAAATGCAGGACACATAAGTTGTAAAGCCATGGATAAGTATTATAAAAATACATATTTAAATTATATGATTTACGGTTAAATAACATGGTTGCTGTCATTTTATCTTTAGTTTAAGGTGATTCAATGGAACGCACCAAGAAATATAGAGATATTGACTTCGCATTAACAAAAAACCCTAAGTATGCGTTGGATGGATCACATATACTTGGGAAAATATATAAAGCTAGAAGTCAGCACTCTTATAACAATAAAATGCGTCTTACAATAAAATATAACCTCTCTACGCACATGAATAAATAAATAAATTTATTCTCATAGTACAGTACATGAGGAACGCCAGTTTACAGGCATCATCAAATTGTTACAGAAATAGAACCATATAATTTAATCACAATTTACAGCCAGTAGCAAGATATGCTTTACATGTTCGCTGGAGATTATACATACACTTGATAAATGTTAATCCCAGCAGTATAAAACAGCCTTTTCACTTATATACAATCATTTCTGTGCAAAGTTGGAAAAATCTGCTAGATTGTCAGTGAGTGCAACACAACAGGAAATACAGGAGTATTATCTTCGCATTAACAAAATACCAGGTCTTTGGTGGATGGATTATAAGTGCCTGGGAGAAAAAATAAAGCTTGAAGTAAATATTCATACATAACTTTGTTGTGTGCAGAGTCCTCGAATTATAGTTCATTGATGTGTTATTTTGAAATCAGTGATGTGTTTATCTCATTTGATCTGCAATGTCATTGTTGGGAGTAAGTACATAAGCTTCATCCAGGGAAGTGTATTAGGCCCACTCTTATTCATAATATATATAAACAGTATCTGTGAATGCTTTAGTGTAGGTAAACCAATACTATATGCAGATGACTTAAAAGTGACATATAAATGCAAGAACACAGATCTTGGAATAACAGTAAACGCCATACAGCAAGAATTAGAAAAAATGGATAGATGGTGTGACACCTGGCAACTCCAATTTAATGTCGAAAAATGTGGCTGGCTCTGCATAGGTTGCAACAATTTAGAACTTGACCTGACAATTCAAGGCCATGCACTTCAACGACTGGAATCTGTACTGGACCTAGGGCTGAAATATTCACATAACTTATCATTTTCTGAACAAACAAGTGTCAAAGTCACGCAGACTTATCGGCTTTCTACTCAGGAACTTCTACAGAAATGAGTCTAGAATTCTGTTGTACAAGGTTTGTGTGCGTCCTTTATTCGATTACTGTTCATTCATGTATAGTAGCATACGCATAGAGGACAAATTGAAAGTCGAGGGAGTGCAGAGTTACTTCACGTTAAAATTACTCGGAACCGGAAATGGTACGAACTACTCCACTAGATGTGATACCCTAGGACTAGAAACACTATGGCTAAGACGCCTGAGACTAAACTTGACACTTTACTATAAGCTTCTAAACCACTTAGTTTTTACCTCTACTAATGGCACTCGACTTTCAGATGACAATGGCTACAAACTAAGACACACTAAGGGTACAGTAGCTATCGAACAATGTAAAACAGCCACCAGGCAAAAGTTTTACTTGATTAGGTATGCACAGATATGGAATAAACTGCCAATTGAAATGCGTCAAACAAGTACATTGGCCTCCTTCAAAAAGGTGCTTAATGACAAACTACAAGAGTTTGCAAACGATATTAGTTCTAGTTCCTATCTGAGAGCCTCCGAAATTATAGGTCCATTTAATGTATAAGCTTAAATACTACACCTGTTGTTTTTTGCCTATATTTATAATTCTAGATAAAACATTAACGGTTAAGATACGTATCCTCAAACAGACAAGAAATCTCGTTTGTAAAACTACTACCCAACACAATAAGTGGAATAAAATGGACATAAACCGACAACATGAAAAAGGTATAACTCACCACAACATCACATGGACAGATGAACGCTCGTTGGGCACCATATATCCGTCACCAACTGCAACCCACCTTTCCTCAGATAATGTGATGAACTTATACCCATAATGTTGCTGAGCAGTTAATATTCTCAACTCCTGTCGGAACAGCTGAAATACATAAACCTTCCTCACGCTAAGAAAATACCCGTAATCAGTAGAAATCCATTAATTAATGCGTATGAAGCTTATGTACTTACTCCCAACAATGACATTGCAGATCAAATGAGATAAACACATCACTGATTTCAAAATAACACATCAATGAACTATAATTCGAGGACTCTGCACACAACAAAGTTATGTATGAATATTTACTTCAAGCTTTATTTTTTTCCCAGGCACTTATAATCCATCCACCAAAGACCTGGTTTTTTTGTTAATGCGAAGACAATACTCCTGTATTTCCTGTTGTGTTGCACTCACTGACAATCTAGCAGATTTTTCCAACTTTGCACAGAAATGATTGTATATAAGTGAAAAGGCTGTTTTATACTGCTGGGATTAACATTTATCAAGTGTATGTATAATCTCCAGCGAACATGTAAAGCATATCTTGCTACTGGCTGTAAATTGTGATTAAATTATATGGTTCTATTTCTGTAACAATTTGATGATGCCTGTAAACTGGCGTCCCTCATGTACTGTACTATGAGAATAAATTTATTTATTTATTTATTTAATAATGGATTTCTACTGTTTACGGGTATTTTCTTAGCGTTAGGAAGGTTTATGAAATTCAGCTGTTCCGACAGGAGTTGAGAATATTAACTGCTCAGCAACATTATGGAAATAAGTTCATCACATTATCTGAGGAAAGGTGGGTTGCAGTTGGTGAGGTATATATTTATTTTTATTTTGATTTACAGCTTCATTCCACACCGTATTTTCAGTTCAAGTGTGGAATTTTCAGCATGGATATCGGTAGCCCAAATTTTGCAGGCCGACCATAGATATCGGGTGTGCGCCGGCAGGGGATCGAACCCCGAACCATGTGCATGGTCGGCGAGAGTCCTAGCCACTGTGCCAGCGACGCACATATATGGTGCCCAACGGGCATACATCTGTCCATGTGATGTTGTGGTGAGTTATACCTTTTTCATATTGTCGGTTTATGTCCATTTTATTCCACTTATTGTGTTGGGTAGTAGTTCTACAAACGAGATTTCTTGTCTGTTTGAGGATACGTATGTTAACCGTTAATGTTTTATCTAGAATTATAAATATAGGCAAAAAACAACAACAGGTGTAGTATTTAAGCTTATACATTAAATGGACCTATAATTTCGGAGGCTCTCAGATAGGAACTAGAACTAATATCGTTTGCAAACTCTTGTAGTTTGTCATTAAGCACCTTTTTGAAGGAGGCCAATGTACTTGTTTGACGCATTTCAATTGGCAGTTTATTCCATATCTGTGCATACCTAATCAAGTAAAACTTTTGCCTGGTGGCTGTTTTACATTGTTCGATAGCTACTGTACCCTTAGTGTGTCTTAGTTTGTAGCCATTGTCATCTGAAAGTCGAGTGCCATTAGTAGAGGTAAAAACTAAGTGGTTTAGAAGCTTATAGTAAAGTGTCAAGTTTAGTCTCAGGCGTCTTAGCCATAGTGTTTCTAGTCCTAGGGTATCACATCTAGTGGAGTAGTTCGTACCATTTTCAGTTCCGAGTAATTTTAACGTGAAGTAACTCTGCACTCCCTCGACTTTCAATTTGTCCTCTATGCGTATGCTACTATACATGAATGAACAGTAATCAAATAAAGGACGCACACAAACCTTGTACAACAGAATTCTAGACTCATTTCTGTAGAAGTTCCTGAGTAGAAAGCCGATAAGTCTGCGTGACTTTGACACTTGTTTGGAGATATGTTCAGAAAATGATAAGTTATGTGAATATTTCAACCCTAGGTCCAGTACAGATTCCAGTCGTTGAAGTGCATGGCCTTGAATTATCAGGTCAAGTTCTAAATTGTTGCAGCCTTTGCAGAGCCAGCCACATTTTTCGACATTAAATTGGAGTTGCCAGGTGTCACACCATCTATCCATTTTTTCTAATTCTTGCTGTATGGCGTTTACTGTTATTCCAAGATCTGTGTTCTTGCATTTATACGCCACTTTTAAGTCATCTGCATATAGTATTGGTTTACCTACGCTAAAGCATTCACAGATACTGTTTATATATATTATGAATAAGAGTGGGCCTAACACACTTCCCTGGATTACACCACTACTTACTGGTTTAGGCCTTGAGATTATCGAGCCAACTTTCGTTGTCTGACTTCGGCCACAGAGAAATGATTTTATCCAGCTCAGGAGAGGATCACATATCCCTAGTGAGCATAACCTGCTGACTAGCAGATTATGGGGAACTCTGTCGAAGGCTTTTGTTATATCGAAATATAGTACAATTACTAGTTCTCTGTTGTCCCTACTTCGTGTAACTTCATTGAAAAAGTCTATGTGACAGGTCACACATTATCTCTTTTTGAGAAATCCGTGTTGTGATGGATTGATAAGTTCATGTTCTAGTAAGTTGTTTGACACTTGGTCTGTAACCACTTTCTCCATTATTCGGGATGTTACCGGTGTTATATTGATAGGTCTAAAGTTTCATGCAATGGTTTTGGCCCCTGCTTTGTGCTTAGGTAATATGTATGTGGTTTTCCACACTTCAGGATAAGTTCCAGTTTTCAACGAGAGAGTAAATATTCCAAGTAACAAGACTACCATTTCCGTGCTACCATTTTTGTATATGACAGATGGTATGTCGTCTGTTCCAGTACTACCATTAGACTTCAATGTCTTAATCGCTGAGTCTATATTTTGTATATTAAAGTCTATTTCGCCTAATTTGTGGTTACTTTTGCAGGTCATTTGGAAATTTTGGGTCGGGTGCACTCTGGCGTCATTGCAAAACCACTCATTGAGGAGTTCACTTATAACCTGGGGATCATTGTATATTATACCCTTATGCTCCAAGCTGCTTACAGTATTGTCTTTACTACTTTTTAGACGTCTCTGCAATATCCTACAAAGTTCCTGAGTTTTGGAGTTACCCACAAGCGCTTTATTTTCTTCAAGTTGTGACATCATTTCGTGTTTATCTTCAAGCCGTTTAAGAGTTTCATGTATTTGGTTTAACGCATTAAATTCCTTAAATACATGGTATTTCCTTTTCAATTTCTCTAGTTTTAGTCGCGTTTTGCGGTCTATAAATGGAGTTGGTGTCTTTAGAGCAGATTTTAGGGGCGCGATTATGTCTCTTGCTGAGCCAATTGTTTTGTAGAAAATATCGAGTGATACTTCTAAGTTATTGTTAATGAAGTATTCTTCCCAGTCAGAACTTCTCAACAGATCTGATAGGAATTCCCAATCGGCATTCTTATAGTCCCTAAATTGATAGTGCGGTGGGGAATTTTTAGGTGTGTGTTTAGTTGTTAGTCGGTGGCGTCGGTGGCACAGTGGTTAGGACTCTCGCCGACCATGCACATGGTCCAGGGTTCGATCCCCTACCGACTCACACCCGATAACTATGGTCGGCCTGCAAAATTTGGGCTACCGATATCCACGCTGAAAATTCCATAATTGTACTGAAAATACGATGTGGCATCAAGCTGTAATCGAAAATATTAAAAAAATATTCGGAGGGGTAGCTTGCAGTACAGTATGTTGTGATCACTGTTATCAAGTTTATTTCCTACCTCTATCGAGATGGGCTCAATTTCATGACAAAGGATTAAGTCAAGAGTGTTTTCATTTCTTGTAGGGAGGCGTACGCACTGCTTCCATCCGCCTACGTCTATAGCTTGTAGTAGCTCGTCATGGATTCTAGGTCCTGTACAGGTATCCCAGTTTACTCCAGGTAAGTTGAAATTGCCACAGACTACTTTGTAGTCAAAGTCCAGCGTAGCTGCATGCTCTGGTATTTCTCCAATAGCTATATCAGTCATTTGAGGGCTATTAGGGGGTCTGTATATATATCCCACGAGAATTTTGTTTTCGTTTGTGTGGATGCTTATCCACTTAGATTCAGGGAATTTGTCAGTAGTTGGGTTATTGAAAGTATTGGAGTTAGTGGATTTAGAGGCATATATTGAGCAGCCGCCTCCTCTTTTGTCAACTCTATCGTTCCTATAGATGTCGTAGTTGTCTATTACTAGCTTTGAGTCAGGTATATCAGTAGTAAGCCAGGTTTCAGTCACCATTATTAGTGTTGGCCGTTCTATGTATGCCAGGCAGCGAAGCGATGTTATTTTATTCAGGAGAGATCTAGCATTCAGGAGCATAATCGTTAGTAAACCAGAGTTATTGGGGGAGAGGTTAGCATGGTTACTTGTTACTATCCCTACGTTATGTTTGGAGGGGCTCTGAGGTGAGACAGATAGTCTGACAATTGATCTTCGACAACTTTCTCCATGATTCGCGAGACAATTGGGGTTATATTTATAGGTCTGTAATTGCGGACGTTTGCCTTATCACCGGATTTATAGTGTGGAATTATGAAGCTACCTTTCCACTCATTAGGGTGAGTGCCAGTGTCTTTAGACATTGATGAGAATTTAAGAAGTAAAAGGGGAATATCACCCACCGCTGTTTTTGAAGATTATTGAAGCGAGGCCATCCGATCCTGTGCTAGTGGAAGGTCTAAGGCTTTTAACTGCTTGTTCTATTAATTGGTTGGTGAACACTATGCTTCCGAGGAAAGAGCTAGTAAGGGGGCCGGTTTCACGGGGAATGCGCGTTTCTAAACTGAAGTTTGCAGACCACTCACTGAATATTTCACAGATGGTGGCAGGCACATTGTAGATAACTTTGTCATGAAGTAAATAGGGGATGTCCCTTATCGACTGCATTCGTTTTTTAAGAAGTGTTGTTAGGTTCTAAACTTTGGAAGTGCTTTCAAGTGCCCTTAATTCTTCGTCGAGGTCCTTTTGAGAGCGCTGGCGCTTGATAGATTCAAGAGACTCGTGGATTGAGTGCAGTAGTGATATATCCTTAGTGGAATAGTACTGTTTCTTCAACTTCCTTAACTTATTGCGGCATGCCCTCGGAATGTACTCAGCTTGGTGTCTACTTAATTTCACTACCTTATTAGGAGCAGCAGTATCTAGACAAAGGATAACATTCCTGTAAAATAGGAACACTACAGCCTCAAAGCAGTCAGTGGTAAAGTATTCATCCCGGTGACAGAGTCGAATGAGTTCTTGGACTAATCCCCAGTCTGTATGTTTGTAACTACGACATATCATGCTCCCTGAATCCTGATGTTTCCTGTATTTAGTGGCGAGAAAGGCAGAAAGCAGAGTACCATTCTGTGGTCACTGCTGGAAAATCTGTTGCGAACATAGGTGGAGACTGAGATTGTGTCATGACAAAACACAAGGTCCAACATGTCACCACGAGTAGGTGTCTGGACGTGTTGCTACCATCCATAACAGTCGATAGTGGCAAGTAATTCGTCGAAGCGTTGGGGGCCAGAACTACTTAACCAGTTGACTACTGGAAGATTTGAGTCCCCTGCAATTATTTCGTAATTTGGCCATCGAGTTAAATAGTCGATGCAGGTTGAGATAAAGGTGTATCCATGAGATTCAGGAAGGGGGCCAACCAAATCTACATAAACGTGTTCAAAACAACCATCAGGAATAAGAAAGCTACCAAGAGGGCTTTTGGTGTGTCTTACTTCCTTGCACTTTTGCAAGCTAAGCACATTAATATAAGAATAAAACTTGGGCACTGTCGTAGAATGTAATTCCACTATGGGTAAATTTTTATTTTGATAGAGTCTCACAGTGTTATACAGTAATATTTACTGATGACGTTTCGAGCACAATTTATTGCCCATAATCATATCAAGGTAATCACACGACTTCCTAAATTCATTTATATATATATCTGGACCAATAGTGTTACTAAGCTTAGTACATAGCCAGAAGTTTTCTGCCGAATGTGCTGTACTTCGTTCTTGCTAATTGTATGCGCCTCGAGAAAAAGACTAGTGATTACCATGCCCCGTTGACTAGTTGTTGCAGAACTGCACCGACTGCACTTTCTGATGCATTAACCGAGATACTTGACGGTGATATATAAGAAGTGTGGCATCTGCAACAGCTTTTT
Organism: Trichobilharzia szidati; assembly: GCA_944472155.2. Classification (NCBI taxonomy): domain Eukaryota; kingdom Metazoa; phylum Platyhelminthes; class Trematoda; order Strigeidida; family Schistosomatidae; genus Trichobilharzia; species Trichobilharzia szidati. Next base: position 150,030,059 of record OX235273.1, read on the forward strand.
TAACCTGAGTGAAAGCATTTTGAGCAGACGCGTCAAGTTCGATGGACTTGTTGCTCCCTTGAAGAAGGTCTGTTAATGGCTGATTTGGGGAATCACAGTTAGGAATAAACCGTCGGTAATAACTTACCGAGCCGTTAAAAGTGCGCAGACTTCTCACTGTCTGTGGCTCTGGAAAGTTCAGTATCGCCCCAACTTTTCTAACCAGTTGGAATGTACTCTTGCAGTTAGTGATGTGTTCCCGAAGTCGAGTTAGTCACCGGCTATCTGGCACCCTTGAATAATAATGGCAACACAGTCTAGGCGTGACTTTTCGAATGCCAAATCGAAGTGTCTAGGCTTAGTTTCCTTGTCACGGCTGGCTTTGAGGCAGTCGTCTATGTATGTGTATACTCTGTCAGTGATACGTTGGAATATTTCTGCTGCATTCCGGAGACCGAATGTCATATGTAGAAATTCAAAAAGTCCGAATGGCTTGATGATAGCCGTTTCCGGAATATCCTCTTGTGCCATGGGGATTTGGTCATACGCTTTAACCAAGTCTATTTTCGAGAATATAGTTGCACCAGATGGTGTTGCCGTCAAGTGGTGTATGTGAGGCAATGGATAACAGTTAGGGTTTGTTTTTGCGCTCACCCGCCGGTAATCACTAGTGAGTCGCCTATCGTTGCTGTCCTTTTTCGGTATCATATGCAGTGGGGATGCCCATGGGCTATCCGATGGACGAATGATGCCAAGAGTGAGCATGTGGTCGAATTCATTTCTGGCGAGTCGTTGTTTGTCAGGAGCAAATCGTCGAGCTTTAGATGTTACGGGCTGTTCTGAGATTATGACTTGATGCATAACATTGCTGGTTATGCACGTACATCGTTGGACAAGCAAATAAGTTCCAGGTACTTATCAACAATCGGTTCGAAAGTTAGATGAAGGATTGTCTTCTTCTTAACGAGTGACAAGCTATGGCCTACGTAGGTGATGCCTCTAATAAACAGTCAAGCAGTATCGTCTGTCAGTCGTTTTTGCGGAGGTCTACGAGTAAATCATGATGATTAAGTAGGTCCGTGCCAATGATGGGCATTGTGGCGTCAGCGAGAAGGAAAATCTACTGAATATGTTTCCGTAAACTCACGTCGACATACACGTATTTCCTACCAAAGGTTGCAACTGGTTTTGCATTCGCAGCCTGTAAAATGAAAGTAGGTTCCTTCTGTCGACCTGCCGCTGTAGCAGGAAGGATGCTGACTTCGACACTTGTGTCGACTAAGTGTCGGGTCTGCTTGACCACATCACGAATGTAAAGTAGGCGGCTAGTGCCACCGGTGACGGTTGCCGCTAACGCGTGCCGGCGGGATAGTTTCCCACAGTCTTTGAGACATTGCCGAAATTACAAGGTTTTCGGCAACATTTCGCTTCCTGGCCATAGGTGTTGTGATACCAACACCAGTCAGGAATTTTAGTGAACGTGGCTTGGACTTAGATCGATCACGTGGGTTTCGCCATTGAGGGGAGTTTGGACGACGGTAGCAGGAATTACAAGGCATGCCTGACCTAAGCATCTGCTGGATGAAGTTGCATAACTCTGTAGCTGCAGTATCCCTACTCGAAGTCTGTTTGGCAACTGAGCATACTTCAGTAACTGGCCGTTTAGTTATTTCCGGAATTTTATCTGCAGAAACAGCTAAGTCGTTTAAAATAACGCCCTGAAGTGTCACCAGCGCAGCCTGTGCTGACTGCGGCAGTTTGGATAAGAGCAGTTCTCTGAAACGTTTTTCGTCATAGTGACGTTGGCGAATGACTTCCCTCGTTATTTTCAGCATGCTCACAGCCGACTGATAACCTAACTCCAAGTTGGGCCCACATTGTCGATCCATGAGAACGTTTCTCCTAAGCAGGGTTACTTTAAGCAACTCATACGAGTTACTTACCTCTGGACTCAACATCTTCACAGTTGCTCATCTGGTTAATTTTTCGCGGTAGGGCGTGGACAGATGCAAAGAACTGTGAACGTTTGTCAGTTAACCTATGTTCACTAAAATCAGACTCGGCTATCTGAAACCATGATTCAGCATTATCTGGCCAAAATGGCACGAGCTGAATAGCTTTGGCAGTTGAGCAAATATGGATGACCTCAGGAGTATGATCACTGATGGCGGAATATATATAGTTTGGAAATGGTACAAGAACAAATATAAAATGGAACGAACTCACTGGATTTGTCTGTGTATTCAGCAAAAATGAAGTTCGCAGCAGGGCTCACCAGTTTAGAGGCTAACGGTATTGGCGTTCACGGTTAGTACGAAGCATACTAACTCAAGATCTAATACCCACCACTTCTATAGTATTCGTTCCGCGTAGACCCAAAGGCAAAGCAAAACACCAAAATTGATCGTCCAAATTACAAGTTATATTTCGGGACCAAATCGGAGTGCGAGATGGTTGCTTAACTAGCTAGGGAACGTGACACGGCAGCGTACGAATTAGCGTGGATGCTTGACCGGAAGTTTTCAGCTAAATAGGATGACTTAAACAGTGAGGGTCAGCATCAAATGTTCAGTGATGAATGATGTGGCCAATAATTCTGGGGAATCGCCTACCGCTACAATCTCATGTGATTTTGCTTGGAAAAGAGACCGAGGTCGTTCATGGACTTGGCCTTCGTGTTTATCTCACACAACCCTTCCTTCTCCTGAAAAGAGATGAATCTGTCATCAGAGTGAAGTTCGACGTCTTACCTTGGACAGTAGGATGTACGATGGGTAACCACCTTGTGATGGTTGATGACTGCGATAACAAGTCACTATTCTCATGTTTCCTCTTCCTGCCTGCCTTTACTGGAAATCACTAGTCATCTTCATGGATTGTGCAAATGATAGCACTGAGGTTTACACCACAAGAGATGAAATTCAGTAGGAATTTGGTAGAAATTCACGCCCATTTCGAAGTTGAGTGAATTTTTATCAAAAAGTATGTGAAGAATGTTTTAATTTTATTTTACATATTGTACGTTTAAGTAAAGAAATCAAGACTGAGAATTTATTTCTTAACAAAAGTATCGTTCAATAGATTAGTTAGTTTAGACTATCGAGAAAATGGCGGAAGTCATTGGTATCAGTTACATATTAGCGCGAGGTCCTAAAGCTGCTTGTTGATTTCTCCTGCTGACTATGTCAGAGAGCATTAAAGTTATCTGCCGCGTGAGGCCACTTAATGAACAAGAGAAAGCAAATGACAGCAAGTTCGTGGTGTCATTCCCCGGTGATGGAAACACAACTGTATCTCTTGGGGTATGTTTGATGGTTTTTAGTTTGTGACAACTCTTCTATCTAGGGTAAAAACTATAGCTTCGATCATGTAGTTCAGCCGAAGGCATCTCAGTTAGAGGTGTATGAAGTTGTGGCCAAGCCCATTGTTGCAGATGTGCTGAACGGATATAATGGGACAATATTCGCCTATGGTCAAACTTCGAGTGGAAAGACTTTTACTATGGAGGTATGACATTCTGCTTTCTGATTGTTTCTCCTCAGGGTATTTTAGGTGACCCAGTCTTTCAAGGTGTTATTCCGCGGATAGTTCACGATATATTCAACCATATATACCAAATGGACGAAAACTTGGAGTTCCATATTAAGGTAATGTTTGTGATGCTGTTCTTATCTTCAGGTTTCTTACTTTGAAATATACATGGAAAAAATCCGTGATCTGCTTGATGGTAAATTTTTCGATCTAATTTATATCTTGATTCAGTTTCGAAGACAAACCTACCGGTGCATGAGGATAAAGACCGAGTTCCTTACGTGAAAGTAAGCTATAATTCCTCCTAACGAGAATCTCCAAGGGTGTCACGGAAAAGTTTGTTGCCACTCCAGAAGAGGTTTTCGATGCAATTGATGAGGGGAAGGCTAATCGTCATGTAGCCGTAACTAGTAAGTATTTCATATTGATTCTATATTCCATGTATTCGTACTAGTTAGCATGTGTTTTGTACTGAATCAATAATAACCTTTTCTCATAAAGATAATGATGACATGCTTAGTGAGGCTTCCAGGAATATTAGATTCGTAGTGTGTCAATGTGAAAGACATCTCTTGGAGGTAGTAATTTTCTGCGTATGCTTAAAGTTTCGCTTTGATTTAATTGTCATTGCTCACTGTCGTATTTCGTGAGGTTGCAAATAGCTATTTCACAAAAGTGTTTGTCATTTCTGGAGATAAAATTATAATCGTTGTCGTATTATCCTGCTTCGACCGACTACTGTTTGTTGAAGTAGGGTTCCCAAATATGTCAGCTTTATCACTTGATCTTACCGTTTCTACTGGAATCTTACGTGATTATATATGCAATTTAAGTGATCTTAGAATCTATGTCCTATAACTATGTTAAGGTTGTTTAATATTGCGTTTTTAATTTGTGACTTTTTATCTATGTGTAGACATGAATGAGCACAGTTCTCGGAGCCATTCAGTATTCATGATCAATGTTCGACAAGAGAATTTGGAAACTCAAAAGAAACTACATGGGAAACTTTATCTTGTTGATTTGGCTGGTAGTGAGAAAGTTGCGAAGACAGGCGCTGAGGGTACTGTGTTGGACGAAGCCAAAAATATTAACAAATCGCTTTCTGCTCTTGGTAATGTGATCAATGCACTTGTGGAAGGAAGTGTAAGTTTATACTTTCAGGTGGTGGTGGTAGTAGTGCTTGTATTCTAGCCACTGTTGACTTTGAATTTCCACGTGATTATGACACGTGAGATATTGAATTGTTGTATTTTGATCACGTATGTGCTCACTTTTTAGCAGAGTTCTGTACTGTGTATGTTTCTGAGGCAGGAAAATCCGTCACACTAACTCATATTTTTAGCCTCTACGGTGACCTGAATCTCTTGTCTGTATATGTTGTACTTATTTGAAGATAACTCCTACTGCCTTATCAAGCTATTGATCTGTTAAATAATTTTCTGTTTCAGTCTCATGTTCCTTATCGTGACTCTAAACTAACTCGCATTCTTCAAGAATCTCTTGGAGGTAATGCACGAACAACTATGGTGATTTGTTGTTCTCCTGCTGGGTACAATGATGCCGAGACGAAGTCCACCCTAATGTTCGGTATGCGAGCTAAAACCATCAAGAATCTGGTAACGGTTAACGAAGAACTTACGGCTGATGAATGGCGTAGGAGGTATGAGCGAGAAAGAGAGAAAGTTAGGAAGTTGCGCAATATTGTAAGTCATCTGGAGAGTGAATTAAAACGTTGGCGAGCAGGTAAGAAATACTGTGACTGTTTTCTGTTTAAGTTTAACTTGAAGATTTTAAAATTAAGGATTCAAAATTATATAAGCACGAATTACCAGTTTAAGCTGTTTCTGTATCATAGTTATGTTTACTTATTTTTTTAAAAGTTGTATCTTAGTGAGTAGGAATAAAGAATGTAAAGGATGGGAGTGTGAATGAATAGCACAGTGGGAAAGTAAGATATTGCCCAGAGCAGATTTCTCGTGTATCGGGTCGTAAGCCACACATATTTTGTGAAAATTAATGTTGCTACCAAGTTGGACAGGTTGAGTTTGATTTAACAGGATTTAAATTCCGAACCCATGGACTAAAAATGGAGCGCTTAAGCGAATCAGCCTCACGCCGATCAGAACCTATGGCTAGAAACTCCTGGTGATAGTGTTCAGAATTGATCGCAGTGATGATAGGGGTGGATTCATGGTTTGTGCCTATCCTTGTTATAATAGCTCATTTCTCTATTTACATTATCATCTATTTCTTCGTTTTATCCTGCTTTACGACCGATTAGATTATTTCCATCCTGTTGTCTAATTATCTGCTTGATGTGCGTTGATGTATGGCTGATTGTGTTAAGTATGTAAAGTTGAGTTAATGGGTGAGGAGGTCGAAAGCCCGCTCTGCTTATTTTAGCCTAGGGAACTGGCTATTGTCACCGGTCGTCATCTGTCAAATGTAACTCATAAAGGCGGTCGTAGGAAATTGAGTTATAATTTAATGTGGAGAAATGGCATGTTGCAGTTAAGATCACTAGTGGAGTAATATTATGTCCTATTTTGGTATATTGACAATGCGGTCACAGGAAATCACTCCTATCATATTGAACTCATGTATATAGACTGAGGAAAGGTGTAATAGTTCCAGCGAACATTGTGCATAAATATAGAAGTTGAATTGAACGTAGTTTTTGTTGTCATATAATCTGTGTTATATATTAAATTTCAGGTGAAACTGTTAGTCAAGCTGAATGGTTCACGGAAAATCAATATGCTGGCGCTATAGACGATACAAGAGATTCGATAACTACACCTAGTGTCCCCAGTACACCAATGCTAGACAGCGTCTCCACTTCTACACCACGATCTACTGGCCTCACAAATGCATCTCCAGGTAGTCTATTTCGTCTCCTGTTGGTTATTGTCCTTTCATAATACTTTGTGTTAATACTGTGTGTTATTTTCATTTCATATTTCACCTTATGTTATTGAGGAGTTTTGTGTAAGTCGGTGAATCTAGTGACTTCTAACTTCCCTTCTCCACTATGTTTTGTTAATGTAATGAAGTAGTGATATTTTTCTTCTCAGTTGGTGAGGAAGTTAGCACTTTAGGTAGCTTTGTTTTCCCAATGTAGACATTGGTGGTAGAACTGTAGCTAGGGTTGCAGAAGCTGTCTGATCTAAGACGAAGCGGATTGCGTCAACTTACCGACAGGGTAGCTCCTCAGGTGTTTCAAGATGAGGGTGATGAATAGTGGAGTGGGATAATTGGTGGTGTTCTAGCCAATGTGGGGGGGGGTCTTAGATGGTCTCATCAGATTTATGCAGATGGCCAGGCTTCCCCTGTGCTGATCAAAGGGGATCAGACTGGTTGATATTGCATCCAGGATACTTGGGGAAATGAAACAGTCAAGCACACAGACTGCAGTTCTGGGCAAAGGTGTATTATCATGTCCTCTCTGCTCAACAGTTTTTGAAAACAAACTTGGTTTTTAGAGTCCAGTATTTGACATATTTCTTGACCTAAGCGTAGAATTTGACTTCATCCGACTTACTGAGGAATGATATTGGTTTATTCCAGCAGCCCTACTCAGGTATATGCAGCTGTTTTGAGGGTATATGGAAAGTTGTGTGCGGTTGGCGATGATCAGTGTGCTTGCACTAAGAACGCCCGCTATCACTATCCGTACTTAATTTAGTTTGATGAATGACGTATTGGTGTTTCTTTTACATTGATGTCAGTAAGCGTAGTGACTCGACATTGCAACTAATTCTGTTACCTCTTGGTACTCGTCAGAAAGATATACCGTCAACATCGGAGGAAGCCTGTGATTTACAATGATGCGTTACTCATCACCGACATCTGCAACGTTGCTACAAAGCTTTTTAGCCCAAAACTGACGTAAGTATCACCTTATTGAGCTTAGTAACAGCATCATGTACATGATTAATGAGTTTTCATCGATGCTTATGACTGAAGGAAGTCTCGAATTGACCATTGTGCACTTCTGTCAGTGTAGTGATTGTTGGTGTGAATATGTGGGGGTGTTTAGACAGCCTGACTGACCTGAAGGTCCTTGGAATAGTGAAAGTCATTAACTAGAGACCCGGCACGGAAACTTTAACTTCTGTGTGGAGCTATGCTTTGATCTGTAATTCAAACAGGGAGTATCTTCTTCACCGAGTAAGCTTACTAATTAATGTTTTAACTATTTGACTGACTGATTGGTTGTTGTTTGTGTGTATTTCTGACTGAACTGACGGCATTTTGGCAACCAAGAACGTGTTGTTACAATTCAGAAGTGGTTATTCTGTTGTATTCCCTTTGTGCACTGTGTTGTCATATACGTCAATTTTTTATTCTGGTATGTGAAGTTATGAAAATGTATTTGATGCTTTGTCAGTTAATTTTGGATATAGCTTTGTTTTATTTAAACCATTACATGCTCTTTCTGTATAATAAATACTATATGGAATGTTGATCAGCATGTGTTTTTTCTCAGCCCGCACTTCCGGTAATGTCAATCTTGGAACTATCGGTGCTTCAGGAGGAAGTGTTGGAGATGAACAGTTGCAGTTGCTTTATCAGCAACTTGACGACAAAGATGATGAAATAAATAAGCAAGCTCAGACAATTGCACGTCTTCGCCAGCAAATTGAAGAGCAAGACGTGGTGAACAATTCTTTGCGTATAGAACGTGAGGGACAATTAAAAGAAATTACAACTCTTCAGGTAAGTGGTAATACATGTTATGAACTTTGTATAAATTTATATATCCATGGAAGTGTATTGAAAGGTGATACATTTTAGCCGTTATAATTAACTGCTTTTATCATTTGATTGGTTTTCTGAGGTCCGTTGTGTTGCTTTTCATTAGAGAGTAGAAGGCGGTGGGTGGAGGTTGAGAGAAGGCAAGACTCAATGGCCACTTGGATTTCGACGAAGTTGTCGATGAGTCACACCTATTGTATGTGAGCGCTAGTGGTACCAATAGTACCTTGCTAGTGGTTGCCCAAACCCTTTGTAGGAAAAGTAATATTCTTAGCGCGTTACCCACTGGCTGGTAGTGGAGTAGTGGAGTGAGTACATAAAATGTATGAGCTCCAGTTGCATCCTTGTTTTTCATTGAATGTGAATACTATGTGATGGGCATATATGTTCTTGTGACTGTTGTTTCAGATGAGCTTCTTGTTAAAGTGGTGTTTGATATTAGTTAATGATATAATAGTGTTTTCCTGTCATATTGTGAAGAGGTTTTTTTTAGAAATTATTTTTGCAGTGAATCTCTCCTGTGTTTTCATGTAAACTGGTTTAAAGTGCTTTCTTCCTCCTCAGAGTGCATGTTATTTTGTTTGCTTATTCTGGTGAACTTTCAAGCAGTAGTAACAGTAACAGTGGTAAGAGTAGTAGAAGTAGTAGAATGACTGTGGTTTGACTTTACTGGTAAAGATGATGATGGTGTAGGCATGAGTTTTCATCATTCATAGTGGATGAGTGAAATTACTGAACTCACGTGGTTCTTACACACTAAATTGGGAAAGGCTATAAATAGATGAAATGTGGAAAGACATTGTGGAAACTTTCAGACTGAAGGGTAGGTGTTTGTCTTAAGTCTAACCGTTTCATAATTATGATGAATCGGCAAGTATTAGAGTACTGAAGTTATTTCCCTCTTCTTTCTAAAGCACATGATGACTGCCACTCGTTTTTGACAACCAGCAACTTGGATTTTGCCTATCCACTAATCTCTCTATTCTAGGTGGTGTCAGTTATCCAGTTTCTTCCTTACTGCATCCTCTCTCCCTCCTCACCCCGTCTGCTCTGTAGGAAAAATACTTAGCGAAGTCTACATAACTCACATAGTATTGTATTGATAGAATTATTATGCTGACAGTTTTGTTATTTTTGTGAAATGTTTCCTCTAAATGGATCTTTTTCTTCACTCATTGTATGTGTGTGTGTCAAGGCTGAATACCAGTCGAGCAAAGATGAAGTGAAGGAAGTCCTGCAAGCCTTAGAAGAATTAGCAATGAATTATGACCAAAAGGCTCAAGAGATTGATGCAAAAGCGAAAGAACTTGAAGAGGCTCAAGAGTCCTTGCTACAACAAACCCGTTTAATGCATAGTAAAGACGGTGAATTGTCACAGTTGAAGGATACACATCAAAATCAGAAGAAGAAATATACTGAAATGATGTCTAGCCTATTGAAGGATCTAATTGATGTTGGTGAATGCTTGAATGATCAAATTACGGTAGGTTTAAAAGTATTTATCAGTTTTGTGTTATCATTGAATGGGTTCTTATTCCAAGTATGTGAGCAGCCTTGGGTAGGGAAGTAATAATGGCATATATACTAATTTGATAAGTCTACTATGGCGGGATGAGCGTATTATCGTCTTATAGAACCTGGTCTATTCGCATAAGTCGTTGTTGCCACATTAAATTACATCAGTGGAGTAAATAATAAGAAGTAACATGATGGGATGGATGGATTACTATGACGTCTTGGATCGCACCCAAATGAATGATAACGCAACACACGAACTATCTTTCTCTCTACGGCACCACGTCCTAGACTGACCACCTCTTCTCGTTTCGCTTTCAGTCCCAAGACTGTGAGACAGTGAATGGTATAGAAGCCATCAGGACAGCATTTGTAGCACGTGTTGAAGCCACCGAAGACACCGTCGTTAGGTGATATCGGTCGGTCGGTCGGTTTTCGACATAGAACTTTGCACATATGTGCGGCAGTTCAAGTCGCCACACTCCATGTTGCACACAAAACAAGAGAAGAAAGTAGAAAAATGCATAGTATAGACGGTAAACAGAGGTGAGAGACAAAGGAATAGTAGTAACGAAGAACAATAGAGTTTAATTGGAAATCATGAGTCACAAGGAGTGGATGCATCTGCGCCACTGAGAACGATTTTGAGCCATGTCACCAATTGTTTCCAACCATTGGTTTTTACCGTCCCGAGGACCCCAACCAGGAAGTCTACATCTTCCTACGTGGCTTAGACTAACTTGTGGATTTCATTGACTGGTACCATGTTTTGGTTTGACCGCCGCTAGCTCTTTTCCAGCCTGGCCCTATGTCAGCTAACATTGCCCATTGTCGAGGAAGGCGATGACTAGGCATACGTAACACATGTCCCAGCCATCTTAGTCGATGTAATTTCACAGTCTCGTCGACTGATTTCCCCGCCTTACTTAGCACTCGATGCCTAACCTCAATAGTGCTCACCTTATGATACCACTTCACGCGGGAGATAGAACGCAGACACCTATGATCGAAGACAGCTAATCAGCCTTTTTATGTCTTCCGCTCTCAATGGCCATGTCTCAAAGCCATAAAGGAGGACGGAGCGATCTGTTGAGCAGTACACACGCCCTTTGGTCGATAGTCGGATGTCACGTCTACGCGAGAGACGGCGTAAACGGGCATATGCGAACCTAGCCCTCTGTATTCGTGTTGAGATTTCGTCGGAGATCAACCCGTTGGGGCTGATGGTACTTCCCGAATAAATGAAGCGGTCAACGTACTCTACCACTTCACTTCCTATTTCTAATCTAGGGGTCGGTGAAGTCCAATCCTGCAGCATCATCTTACATTTTACAGGGGCGAATCGCATGCCAAACATACGAAGATTGTTGCTCAAGGTGTTCAGTAGACTCTGCATTTTGTCAGCGTCCTCGCCTAGAAGGACTATATCGTCCGCATATTCTAAGTCGACGAGATTATTCCCTGGTAGCAAGTCAATTACTTGTGAGAGAGGTAATATGCCTACCAATTTGCTTATACTTCTTTGCAAACAATCTGTGTTGAAATTCAGTCAGTCAATTGTCATAAAAACATCCATTCAGTTTCAGTATTATTTCATCCGAACTTGCTGCCTATTGTGTTATCAGTGCACAAAAGGACATCCTTCCTCAATAATTATAATCGTATTATCTTTTGTTTTATCCAATCTTCGTGTTTATTAGACTTTGTAATTTTATTAATTTGACCGTTGACCGATCGGAAATAGTTTTCTAACTTTCTCACCCATTTTCTATATAAACACACAAATTTACAGCCGAGTTGATGACTTCATCGAAAGGAATATTTTCTTGTTTGCAACAGTCTTTTTGATTCAGTACAGCAGAGAAAATATGTTTATATTAGTGAGTGTAATTGAATAAAAACGTAGTCGAATTAGTTACTTAGTTAGTTTATTGGTTAGTACGTTGGACTATTGTCTCTTCTCATCAGGGAATATTTCTCGAAACTTTCTGAGACGAGAAGTCAATAACTGAGACGTGCATGTATATGTGGCTAGCAAAGAAAGTTCTCTGTATAGTTGACAGATTAATACACTCAACTTCCTGCAGTGTAAAGTTGATTGTGATACACGACGGAAAGCAACAATAGATAGGCTTACTGTGCTGCCTATTCTGTTTCATTGACTTTCTGTTAAAAACAACGGTATTATACTTCAAATTTGAGTCCCGCGTACGAATCCCATCCAACCCCAACCTTCACAGAATAAGTTCAGCTCATGGTCTAATGTTACTAGAATTGTGTAATTGGCCAGTTCATTTCTGTATGCATCGCCCTCGTCATCATCAAACTTACTTTACTTTACTTCGGCTATCTCCTACGGGAGGATGAGCCGGCTTCATGAACATCTCGAATCATCGCTGCCCAGGCGCGGCGATCTGATACATGGAGTTCATGAAGTTTCATGGGAATTTGGTACGAGTGATGTCCCCAGAATCGCTCGGCCTTTTGTTTGAGAGTGCAGCTCTAGCCTTTACACAACCAAGTGTGACCTACAAGGCAGTAGGAGTGGAGTAGGGAGTCCACTATCCATTGGCAGCCGGTGACCGGAGTTCGGTTCATACGCCTTTTTGAATGGGGCCAGACATCCAGGACATCCAAAAAGCCCTTTGTCCATACGTCTGCCGGTGAGCTCCAGTGAGCTTCATACGCCAGTCGTTGGAGGTTTGGAATCAGGGTTTAGCCATCTCCCCTAGACTGTCATCCAATGGACAGTCACCCCGGTGAAGAGCGCCGGGTATCCGCTTTCGCCCTCTCACTTTGGTGAAAAACACCTCCGCCACGTGAAGGCAGTGAGTAGGACTTCCTCAGGAGAGGCTATGTAAGACGCCCGGTCATATGGGAGCATTTCAAGAGGTGTGCGGAGGGGTGGCCAACCCGCAGCGCAAGGCACCCACCCCTGACCATCCTGAGGCTTTGGATACCTTGTGATACCTTCTGAAAGTGAATATTTTGTTTCAGGAAATCTGAAGATGGATTTCTACTGTTCCATTTCTCTCCCTCTCTACGAAATCAACTCTTGAGTAATAAACATTTGTTTTGTGGCGGCGTATTGTAGTTTGCATAGAAACACTGTATGAATATGTTGGCGCTGTACACTGTATCTGTAAATGAGAGTCATCCAGACAATGACCACTAACAATCTCGATTGAATGTGTATTCTATACATGTACCTGACTGTGCTATATTAATATGTTAGTATATCAACGATGTTAATAGACGTTGTTATAAAGTTAGATAAAGGCGTTCTGATCTTTGAATTGATATTTCTGTCAGATATAACTTGAATGAATGCATACCTGAGTTAATGTGATATCTGATATTGTTGGTGAATACTTTACTCTGTGGACATAAGTTTCATGGTTGTTGTTGTTGTTGTTGTGGCCTTTGAGGAGAGAATTCTGTCTCTCAGGGATATGAACCCCTGTGACATTGTATTACAGTCAAGAATATTTCCACTGACCTGTTGTAATTCACACGTCGTTTTGTCTCAGCTAGATTGATAGTAGTTTAGTGAGTGTTTTGTCGACTATGTTCAGTTCACCGGGTAGGATTGGATGTCATCATGGGGCTAAATAGACTGTTGAACCTAAATCCTCTCCGGTGGGATTGATTACTCTGGAATGACTAGTCAGTTTGCAAAACTTCATTTTTATATATGATTTATTATTTCTCCTCTGACAGTTTAGTATAATTTCTCGTTTTTTTTTCTTTGCCTCTCTCTCTTTTGTTTTCTGTTGACGACGACGACGACGACATCAGAAACCGTCTGTTGGTTCTGAACGATTAGATGAAGAGTTTACTGTTGTTCGTTTGTATATAAGTAAGATGAAAAGTGAGGCGAAATCACTGCACTCACGTGTACGTCAATTGGAAGAGGAACGTGTACAGCATGTACAGTTAGTGCGTAAGAGCGATGATGAATCTAAAGATCTTCGAACACGACTTCATGCTGTAAGTCAAGTATATATATGTTGTATTTTTATGATGAGTGACATGTGGTTGTATGTGTTTGTGTGCCTGTGTATGCGTTGTCACTTTGCTGTTTTCCTACTAACTGGTAAGATTTAGATGTTATAGACTGGTGAAGTTGTCGCTTTTCTGGACTCCGTCCATCGACAAATGTGTAGATACATGCAGTCGATTAATAATAATAGTTCAGTCGGAATGAAGGCCAGTTGTTGTCAAGTATTGAGGTATAGTGGACAGATGATACATCGTGGCTCGTCGGCATAATCACTTGATTTTCAGCCAATAATAGGCGCAGGATTATAATACTACTCTATCTGCTCTTCAGCCCTGAGAGCAACTGGTTTGTGTCACCATCGTTCTCTCTCCTTGTGTGCCTCTCGTATACTCTATATGTGCGGTGTACATATGCGACTTGTTTCATGTAACTTAATAAAAATAATAAATAATAAAAAAATAGCGTTTTAAAATACGCTCAATATGATCTATTCTATGTTAAGACAAAAGGGGAATTAAAACAAAATTCTGTGACGAGCTGACGAGCTGGTTGTTTGTTGGGTGGTACACATTTATTGTCATTCATACTCGACTTAAATAACGCTTGTATTTAGATAGGTGTTAATCGAATGTTATTTCTGAGAATTCTTTCATTTTTGATATGCCTTTCTGATTTCTTTTTCTCCTAAGTTTGAAGTGAAAGTTGGCACCCTAAGTGATAAAATTGACGAGTCAGAATCACGTAAGCGTCAATTGCAGGAGACAGTGGATAGCTTAAATGCGGAGTTGGCAAAACTACGCGCTAATGAACAATTCATCACCGGATCTGGTCAACAAAATGAACAAATATTAGCTGGCCAATCAGCGATACGAGCGAAATTAGATGAAGAGTTTAAACGACAATCAGAGTATTATGCTGCTCAGGTGAAATCTCTACGTGATGAATTAGACGAGAAACAGAAGAAGTTGGAAGAATATAAGGAGTAAGTTGTCTGTTTCTTGATAGGTGTGTTGTGGAGATGTGGTCCACTGACTAGATCTAGCTGAATTTCAGCCCATATGTCCCTATCTACTTAACCCTGTCGAATTGTGAGTGGTAATTGGAGGCCTTCCTTCACCGAATCACTGGGTTGGTGTTAGGTCATACAACAGCCTATCTGAGTAAAAAGTGTGTTCAAATCAGCAACCAGCATGTATACTGTAAGAGCATATTAATTGTGATCTCTTAGCACGGGAGGTTGCTTTACTGTCTGTCAGCTAGTGAACAACTGCATGTACACGTACAACATACATACGACTGAATGTCCACGTATCGTATCACGATCGCAATGAACGCGATGGTTTGATGTTATTGGGTTTACTTTGCTTCGATAATGACCATGATAATGTTCATGTTCATCCCAGTGAATATTTTCCTTATTGTTTGAAACCGTACAGAAAGGTTCAGTTCAGTCTGCTCGGTTTCTCTGAAAAGGTAGACACATGTAAGGATTAAAACCAAATATGTAAATATTTTTGGCGTTTTGTACACATAATTATTTAGTTACAGCATTATGCGCAGTATCGACTGGACAGCATCGTTTTCAACTACAGACAGGAATTCATGGGTCATTGGATCGGGTCCAGGTGGCTGGTCTACGAGCTAGCCTTGTAACCAGAAGGTCCTGGGTTCGAACTCCGGTGGGTGCGTACTGTGAAGAGTCCCAGACTAGGCCGAAACAGCTGTGCAGTACTCCCAGGTCTTCCAGTGGTTCTCTAACCGATGTCAGCTCATGATGAAATCCTGTAACAGACAACATGATTAGATATGTGATTGGATTGGAGAAGCCGGACAGGGTTTCCTCACTGTCAACCTACTGCTCAACACATATACCGTAGTAGGTAGCCCAGGAAAGACTAAAGTGTGTGTAGGGAACCATAAAGAATAATTGATAAGATGGAAGAGTCACCAAATTGTAAAAGTTGAGGTTCAGTAGTTCCTCCCCATTTCTATTTTTACTCTATTTTATGCATTCACAGTGAAGCCAATAATTTCAAATTCCAATCCGAGAAATCACAAGAGGAGGTGAAACAGTTACGTGAAGAATTAGAGACAAAAACTAAACGGCTAGACACATTCGAGAAGACAGCTGAGAAACGTGAACAAGCCAAACAAGATCTACGTGGTTTGGAAGAGACAGTTATCAAAGAATTACAAACACTACACAATTTACGACGATTATTCATCCAAGATCTTAATAGTCGAGTTAAAAAGGTTTGTGATGTGTGAGACATGATAATGTTTGTCTTTCTTGATTGATATTGTGAATGTGTTTTATAAGTTGTAAATGTGGCATGTTATTGTCTCTCTGCTGCATCACACACCAATGTGGTGGCTATGGATGGAGTCATTTGGGATGGATGTTTTGTAGGATTGAAGAGGACGGAAACAAAAGATTTTCATGTATCATTGAAGTATAATTAGCTTATGCAACTCAACTGGTAGACCCTAATTTGTTAATGTGGAAAGTAGCTTCTTTTGTGATGCAGGTCATCTACTGCTGTAGGTTGATGATACCTATCTGACTGTCTGAATGTTAGTAGGTTATTCCTTAGAATTTAGACGTTAAAAGCACACTTGTAGGTGTGCTGTTTCAGCCACTGTTGATTTGGAGGTGGTGAGCGAGAAGCACTTGATGTGAGTTTGGTGCTCATCACCACTCATCAGCAAGGCGTATCCGCAGTCTCTCTTGAAGGAACTCATATCCCTTCTGAGATGGTAACGTAATGCTGCAGTGGCACACTTTACAGCTGATCTATTCGTGATGGCGATCGACCTCCTTTAGGACTGTGATGGATGGTTTGGTTGAACAGTAGGTGCTAACTAATTGCATATAAGATAAGTTTATTGCAAATATCACACAGTGATTGCAGTATTAATAAATGGATGACGTTTTGAGCACAAATCGCTACTCATAATCATATCACCTTACTCGCAGCCAAACGTCATTCAGTTATTAATCAATACTGCATCACGGTGTGATCTTTGAAATGGACCTATTTAATATCAAAATACATCCTACTACGGTGTTCAAGTTCTGCACTTACACCAGTAACTAGTGTCATGCGTCTAGTCCTTCGTTTGTTGCAAACTTTCGTTTCTACCTTGTGTCCAATCAAAGTACTGTTGGCTTCGTTTTTTAAAAAAAGAAATGCAATCTGTCCTCAAAAGACCTACCAAAACTTTGAGGACTGTTTATGTAATGTTTAATGGACTTCGGCAAATAGTCATCAAACAACTGTGGGAGAATACGTGTCTCATATTGTAGTGTAGCTGATTGTTGGTTTGAGAGGATTCTACTTTGAGCTGTGGACTCTGAGGTCGTAATCCCCCTCCACCTAATTGATTCTGCTAATGGATCTGGCTGATGTCCTGTTACATTGAGAAACTCATCTTGGGTAAGTGGATTGTCACAAATGTGTTCCTTTACGTTCCCAGTGGAACATAGGGCCCCATGCTAGAGGCTTAAAGTTTCGGTAGCGGTGTTGTTTACTTTTACGGGATGGGGTTGCTAGCCTCATACCCAGTCCAACTTTCCCTCTTTACCAATCTTATTACTGGCTTAACGAGGTAAAGGAGTGTGTCTGTGGCTGGGGATTGAACCCCGAACCACCTGCATGGTTGACAAGCATTCTACCGGTTTGTCGCCGACCCACGGATTCTCACCAATAAGTGTATATTATTTGTCCTAGGTCACTATCACATTGTTGATTGTCTGATGATTGCTCATGTATATATAGTTTTATAAGACTTGAACACTGTGGATTCAAGTGTAATTCCATGTTATTTATTTTTAAATTTGCCGATTTCTCTTTTAGTCTGCAAATCGTGTGAATGCACTGGCAGCGGCTGAAAAAGCTGCAGGTAACCAGCAAGGCGGTAATATGGCCAGTCAACAACAACAAATCTCCGAAAGTATATTCATGGACGATGATGATGATGAACCAGGTCAAGCTGGTTCACTGGCTCAAAGAGAGAAAATTGCCTTCCTTGAAAATAATCTTGATAAATTAACTAAAGTGCATAAACAACTTGTACATGACAATGCAGAGCTACGCTGTGAACTTCCTAAAATGGAAAAACGTCTTAAGGTTAGTTAGTTAGTTAGTTGGTTAGTAATTATCATTACCTTTTCTCTAGCTTGTCCTTTAAATGATAAACAGACTGTTCATTGTTGATTTCATACACTAACTGACATAAGCATCGGGATTTCGTTATGCAGCTAGGGCCTTGGAAATAACGAGGCGAGTTCGCTTGTAATCATTCAACTATTGGGATGAAATTCAACAACAAACTATGAATTCTAACTGCTGCCAAATAGAGTGATGTCGATGATTATCATGAAGAGAGGGCTCGATTGGTATTTACTGCCAACTTACGCCATCCCTGGTTTAGTACCCGTGATATCCTGCTGGCCTGGCTATGGGTCAAATGATGCATGTACTGTATAGCAGCCACATCAGCAGTTCGCTCCGTCCTCCTCTATAGCTGTGGTGACTGAGACATGGCCATTGGACGTGGAAGACATGAAAAGCCTGGCTAGCTGTCTTTGGTCATAGGTGTCTGTGTTCTCCACCCGTGTCTAATTCAACCTAAGCAGCTGGGTGGCTAGTAGCATCGTGTGAAGTCTTGATTTTTTGTCTATGTACATACCTTAATACTTTTGGAGTTGACGTTATGAATTGTTGGAGAGGTAGACTGTCTTTCAGTAACTATTAGTGTGTGTGCTTTGCCCTGGCTGGTCTTGACTGACACTATAGTTTTCAGTGTCACTCGAGAAATAATGTAGTCATGTTCAAGAGTTATTTTGTAGACATCCGAATTGTTTGAAGTTTGACACGAGTTAACGAATTATTGGAAAACCAAGGTAATGTACTGGACAGTTGTGTGGTTTTAGCTAGTTTGGGATTCTTCAGCAGTACGCATCCATCGGTATTTGAACTCTCAGGACCATCCGTTTCTGGACACTAGTAACTGAGCAAATCCTGGCCACGGATGACATTGGATTATGACAGTCGAGGTAAAATTGCGATTTGGAAGAGGTTAGAATTCATGT
The DNA here is from genome assembly GCA_944472155.2 of Trichobilharzia szidati. Classification (NCBI taxonomy): domain Eukaryota; kingdom Metazoa; phylum Platyhelminthes; class Trematoda; order Strigeidida; family Schistosomatidae; genus Trichobilharzia; species Trichobilharzia szidati. The sequence goes on from OX235273.1 coordinate 150,048,943, forward strand.
GGCAGTGGATTCGATCCCGGTGTCGGAATGGTCTGCGAGCTTGACTTGTGATTGGTAAATCATGTTTGCGTACTACTGAATAATCCGAAGCTGGGGTGGAACAGCCCCCTCCCAGTACTCACTTCCGGGTTCTCCAAATGGTTCTCTGAGTGATGTTAGCTTGTGATAAAAACTGCAATGTAGTCATCATTAAATTTAAAAGGGAAGTGAGTGTTTGAAGTCTCATGTGAATAATAATAATGTGTGAAGAAATTAGTGGATAGGTGAAATTGATCTACGAGAAATTGAATCTCCTGATCTCACGATTGTTCATAGCGGCATAAATGAAGTGTTGTACGGGTTCCTCTGGACACTGAGATACTATTACTGTTTGAGGACAATTTTTCACTGACAAGCATTCTAATAATACAGATGAGAAATCCGTTTAAACGTCAATGGTTATATCGCCGCCTATTTTGTCATGTTTTCTTTCTTTCTTTCTTATAGTGTACTCTGGAGCGTGTACGCAGCCTAGAGTTATCTTTGAAAGAGGCTAAGGAAGGAGCTATGCGAGATCGTAAACGTTATCAAGTTGAAGTAGAACGTATTAAAGAGGTTGTCCGTCAACGGAATATCACTGGACGTCGTGGTCAATCACAAATCGCTAAGCCTATACGCGCTGGACATGCACCAGTGTCCACTGCTGGCGGTGGTGGTGGGACAGCAGTGACACGACCAGATATTCCAGGATCATCATAATCTCTCATATATACACGTGGTGATTATTTTTCTATATGTGTACATATGCTTTCTTTTGGAGTTCCATCTTGGCAGACTTTTGCATAGATATATATATGCGCACTTGAATTTATGCTTTCATATATATATATATATATATATATATATATATATCGATTCAACCTGTTATGTTTACAACAAGTAGAATGTCCACGATGCTGCCTATACACAATACCCACAATGACTGTGAGGAGCCTTAAGAACGAAGAAGTATATGTAACATATACACATATATACATATATGTTCGTCCCCGGTGGTTGTTTGGCGGTTCATTGGTTGCTTTCTTTTTGGTTCCCCCACCTACTCACTAACTAACTAACTAACTAATTTATTGATCACAGTTAACTTTATTTCATTCTTAGCACACTACAACAAATCATGGTCACATATTATATTATGCAACATACCTGCACACATACACACAAGTTTATCCATGACTCTATCGATTGCTTTGAGTTGTTTTTTTTGTGACTTCTTCTTTTTTCACTGATGTGTTGTGTTGTTTTATAACTTTCGTCTGACTGACTTTATTATTGTCGTGGATCTATTCTTGTTGTCACACACATTCATACATTTATTGATTTTGTCTGTGTGTGTGTGTGTTTGCGCGTGCGTGCGATTGTGCTTATTACAGAACGAGCGAGCCCGCTGATTGCGCACCTTTTCTCCGCTCACTCACTCTCTCTCCTTCTCTCTTCGCGAATTTATTTATTTTGTGATCAAGACAAAATATGCGCCAATTTCTGCGTGTATACAAACACACACACACTGCAGTTAAATTGTATTTTGAAAGGGAGGGAGGAGGAGAAAAGCGCGCACGGTGGAATAATTTTTTAGGATGCTAGTAATGACAATTGTGATGCGATTGATCAGTTGCTAAAGAAGGAAGTGTAAGCCAAGCCCCCTAAGTAGAGAAAGAAAGTTATGAGTAAAAAAAACACTTTTATGCAGACATGTGGTGGTGTGTGATATGTAATGCTTCATCGGCTTCTTTTCTAGTTCTTTTTCTCATGTTTGTGATAACAGGATGCAGATGAGACGCTATGTGCTCGTGTGGCGGTGGGTGGGTGTCTTTCTGTCTGTCTGTTCCCCTTACTCATCGCAGATATTTATATTTTTGTTAACTTCTCCTGACCGCTCTGTGTGTGTAGTAGTCATTTATATACATGTAATTTCGAATTCTATGTTCTATGTACTTACCTCTGAGGCTGGAAGAAACAGAGAGAGAGAGAGATGGGGTCGTAGAGAGAGGGGGGGGAAATGAGTACTCTTCATTACACATACATTGATATCCTTTACATATATATGTATGTATGTATTGGTGTGTTTTTATGTTTGTGTATGGTCTTATTATTTTTTTGCGGCTTTTTTGATTTCATCGCCTTTATGTTTCTTACGCATCATGGTTGGATTGGATTTTATGACTTTATTCAACTTTTATTTGCCATGTATATTATCTAATATTTTTTAATAATAATATTAACTTATTATTATTATTACTATTATTATTATTTATGGTTATGAAGTGCATACCATATTGGTTACTACTACTATTATTATTCTTATTCTTATTTGAGTCGATTAAAAAAAAAGCATAATTTAATGTAAAAGGTAAATTTTTTTTCTCGTGTTTTTTTTAAAGTTTTGGCGAATCAAAACAAATCTGTACTGTCTCAGTGATATCCGTTCCATGTTCTTTAGGGTCTATCTGTCTGTTTTCGACATAGAACTTTGCACATATGTGCGGCAGTTCAAGTCGCCACACTTCATGTAGCACACAAAGCAAGAGGGGAAAGTAGAAGGAATGCATAATACAGACAGTAAACAGAGGTGTGAGACATAGGAATAGTAATAACGAAGAACAAAGCAGTTTCATTGGAAATCACAAGTCACAAGGAGTGGATGCGTCTGGTGCCATGTTTTCGTTTGACCGCCGCTAGCTCTTTTCCAGCCTGGCCTTATGTCAGCTAACATTGCCCATTGTCGAGGAAGGCGATGACTAGGCATACGTAACACATGTCCTAACCATCTCAGTCGATGTAATTTCACAGTCTCGTCGACTGATTTCCACTCTCACGTACCTAGCACTCGATGCCTAATCTCAATATTGCTCACCCTATTATACCACTTCACATGGGAGATAGAACGCAGACACCTATGATCAAAGACAGCTAATCAGCCTTTTTATGTCTTCCGCTCTCAATGGCCATGTCTCAAAGCCATAAAGGAGGACAGAGCGGACTGCTGAGCAGTACACACGCCCTTTGGTCGATAGTTGGACATCACGTCTATGCTAGAGACGGCGTAAACTGGCATATGGGAAACTAGCCCTGTGTATTCGTGCTGAGATTTCGTCAGAGGTCAATCCGTTGGCACTGGCTGATGGTACTTCCCAAGTAAGTGAAGCGGTCAACGTGCTCTACCACTTCACTTCCTATTTCTAATCTAGGGGTCGGTGTAGTGATAACATTGACTGGTGTCAGTCGCGCTGAAATCATGAATTGGTTGGGCAGAAATTAGAATTCATAGTTAGTTATTGGGTCATTGAATAGTTGAGCCCTCGTGGTTGAATGGTCTGTGAGTTGTTCGCCTCGTCTTTTGATCGGAAGGTCCTGGGTTTTGAACCTCAGCTGTGGGAGTGTGTAGTGACGATGATTCCCAAGGTAGGCTGACGAATCATCCGTTCAATACTCCTCACTAGTTTGAAATGGTCCTCTCACTGAAGTTATTTCGTAATCATATTGTTTCCTTTAATTCCTAGAGGAACATAGGGCTTCAGCCGTGCTTCTCCATTGCGTTCGGTTCTCTGCTAGAGTTTCCACCTGGCTACAAGTCTGCCCACACGTTTTCATCTCCTCTTCACATGACCTCCTCCAAGTCACCCTCACACTGACAACCAACTCGCCGCTTCCCTTTCGGGTTCCACTGGAGCAACGGCTTGTCTAGTGATGTCACTCACTTGATGGTTTCCTCAGAGTATGGCCAGCCAATCCATCTCCATTTCCTTCTGCTTATTTGTTTCACAATCGGTTCCTGGTTGGTTCGTTCATTGCCAGAGATCCCTGTTGCTGATCTTTTCTGGCCGGCCATCTTATCTTGAGTATTGAGCGAAGACAACTGTTAATGAAGGTCTGTAGTTTGTTTGAGATGCTCTTTATGACGCGCAGTGCAAGTCTCTGATCCGTATAGTAGCACTGACTGACTTCACATTGGAGTTGAAAATCCGGATCTTATCTTTGTTTTGATGCTGAGCAGTGCTGTTGACCTCCACACAGACTTGAGAGTAGTGAAAGCTTGTCCTAAATAACTCTTGGAAAAAGGAAATCTTATTTAGTGTTATTAGAAGATGGAGATTATCTGGAAAATGTGATGTATCTGCTCCATACATTTCGAACAATCTGACCCCTGACACACGTGTACTCGTCAAGTCAATTTATGTGAAAAATGAGACAGGCCAATTAAAAATATACAAAGTGACAAAGAGAATAATTCACACAACATTTGGTTGTCTAAGCAGATAATTTACAGAAAGTCTACTTGGACAGGGCAATACTTCAATTTTCGCAACTTCTACCCACTAGAGTATAAAAAAAGGCTAGATAAATTGTTTTTTTTGAGAGAACTAATTCAGCGTATTTGTACAGCTGATGAATACTCTTGATGATATTAGATAGTTGGAGGCAATCGGCCACAGGAGGTCAATGGCGAGCCCGATTAGCTCAGTGGTGTGACATCTCTGAATACAGCGATAGGTGGTGATGCGGTTTCGAATCTCCAAGGGGAGGGACATGAGTTCCTTCAGTGGGATTGCAAATACGCCTGCCTTGCTGACTACTGGTGAGTGGCAACTAGCACGAAACCTAGGTCCATACAGTGCATCCTGTGGCCGATTACTTCCAACCACCTAGTACCAACAATTCACAGTGCACCATGATGGCGAGCCACCTAGTGGCATGGTTGCCACATTGTAAAATTGACTGATGGAATTCAGTCTGCATTAAATATAGGACTAGACGCACACGCTACACTAGTTACTGACTAGTGTCCAATCAAAAGCAACCCTGAATCTATTGCCCAACAAATCGGCAAAACGAAACTGAGATAAAACTGAACATACGCTGAGGAGGTCATTGAGCGACACTACGTGCTAGGCAATCCCTCTAGTGGAACATGAATTGGACACAACGAGATGGGCTTCGATTTGAGGGTTCCATGAAGAAGATTAAAGCTTACGGACAATCGTGCAGCCAGATAGAAATTCAAAGAACAGGGTGAAATAGAGATGCCCTTCTGAAGAGCTATGTTCCACTGGAACCCTATATATATATATATATATATATATATATATATATATATATATATTTACAGGTAGGTAGTTACCTTGGGTTCCAGTGGGAAGTTGTGACCAATAAATTACAGCAGGTCGGGTGTGACGACAAATAGTCGCCGCCGAAGACATTGGCTAGTGCCAGTCGTGTTACTTCGTGAATTGGCACAAATTAGAATTCATGCACTGGTCATTGCATAGGGTCCCAGTGTCTTAATGGTCTACGAGATAGCTCGCCACCTTGTAAGCAGAAGATCCTAGGTTCGAACCCCAGTGAGGTGGGTACGTACTGATGAAGAGTCACAAACTAGGACAACAGAAACAGCTGTCCAGTACAGATTTTCCGATGACCCTCTAACTAATGTCAGCTCATAATGAAATCCTGTAACCAATCAAATCAAGTCACTAGAAACACACTGTAGCACTCCAGAGGTGAAAAGAATGGAAGAAAAATACCTACTAACAACCGTCTTCAAAAAGAATGGATATCCTCACAGTTTCATCGAAAAGTGTTTAAAATTGAGTTACAACACGAACAACAAGAAACCATCATCAAAGACTACAAGAAAATTCATTCCACCATATATAAGCGAAAATATCTCTCAAATAACAGCTAGAATACTGAAACCGTTTGATATAGATATAGCAAACAAGCCAGTCAAATCACTTCATTCTATATTGTGCAAACTGAAAAATCCAACAGAAAAAAGAGATAGAATTAGACCATTTACAAAATGAATTGCATGATCTGTAGCCGACATTACATCGGTCAAAATTGGGCGTCTCCGTCGAATCAGAATCCAGAAACTCAAATCAGCTGTGAAAAGACATGATATATAGATAATTATGGACACCAATTTGATTGGGATAATGCCGAAATTTTAAATAGAGGAAACACCAGACAGTAGTGTCAGAGAATTCCTAGAACCCTGGTACTCAAGTGAATCAGCGATTAATAAACATACCAATATAGACCAAATCTACCACCTAATAAAAAGTAAATTATGTGACAAGAAAGTTCAAATTCCAAGTCAATAAAAATACGATCAATACAGATGTAAATCGACTACCAGTCACGAAGATGGTTGCTAGGCGACGCCATTCTATCATTATTCATGGAGAATTTAAATCTGTTCATTTTATGGTTAAAACTTGCACTGAAAGGGGAATGTTGTCCAGAAGGACGACGAAAGATTGGCGATTAAACCAACCAACCAGCTCAGAGAACACAGCTAACTGCAAGTTATGTCAGCTGGAAATGTGAAAAATGATTTATGTGTTTTCTTAATTACTTTTCCCATCATATAGAATGCACGGCAAATATGTTATCTTTGAGTTTTCTTTATTTAGTCATGCGAAGATAATTATTTCTACTTCTACCTAATGGTGAAATGTAGGGAGAGAGTTGTGTTCTGTTCTGTTCTGTTTTCAACATAGAACTTTGCACATATGTGCGGCAGTTCAAGTCGCCACACTCCACTCCTTGTAGCACACAAAGCAAGAGAAGAAATGCATAATAAAGACAGTAAACAGAGGTGTGAGACAAAGGAATAGTAATAACGAAGAACAAAACAGTTTAATTGGAAATCATAAGTCACAAGGAGTGGATGCATCTGCGCCAGCCATTGAGAACGAAGATTTTGAGCCATGTCACCAATTGTTTCCAACCATTGGTTTTTACCGTCCCGAGGACCTCAACCAGTCAGGAAGTCTACACCTTCCTACGTGGCTGGCTTGCTGCTTAAACTAACTGTTGTGGATTTCATTGACTGATGAAGCCATGTTTTGTTTTGACCATCGCTAGCTCTTTTCCAACCTGACCCTATGCCAGATAACATTGCTCATTGTCGAGGAAGGCAGGTGATGACTAGGCATACGTAACACATGTCCTAACCATCTCAGTCGATGTAATTTCACAGCCTCGTCGATTGATTTCCCCTCCTTACTTAGCACTCGAACGATGTCTAACCTCAATATTGCTCACCTTATTATACCACTTCACACGGGAGATAGAACGCAGACACCTATGATCAAAGACAGCTAATCAGCTTTTTTATGTCTTCCGCTCTCAATGGCCCGGTCTCACTCACAGCCATAAAGGAGGACAGAGCGGACTGCTGAGCAGTACACACGCCCTTTGGTCGATAGTTGGATATCACGTCTACGCGAGAGACGGCGTAAACTGGCATATGCGAAACTAGAGTTGTGTATAAAGAAAGAGAGTCCGACAAGATAATGTTTAGCTGATTTCTTGCCTTTGTCCATGTGTCTGTCTACAGCAGTACTAACCAGTTGGTTTAGTGGTAACCCACTCGCGCCTTACTCACAGCTTTGAATGCCCTTCATAGTGTATCAAAGTCTTTCTTAAGTAGTCTGGGAAAGATTAAGGTGGCGGGCAACAATAAAGAAGAATAGATAGAATACAAGAATTAATATACTGTAAGAGTATAGATTGAGTGATAACAGATTGTCTCAACTTTCTTATGTGTATACGGTTATACAAAATATCTTTCAATTTAACTGCTCCTGTGGAGCCAGTTACATAGGCCGTACAATTAGGCGTATTTCTCGTCGGATTTCCGAACATTATCCTGAAAAGTGGTTGGTTAAGTAAAGGACAAACAAAATCTATTCACATAGCGCTATTCTATCTCATCTTGTGGATACAAAAAACACAAGATTGATGTCAATGAGGCGGCTTTCAAAGTCATTTACCGCATACCAACCAACAAATCTTAACTTCGCCTTAAGAGTTCGATTACTAAATATTGTTGAGGCTGGCTGTTGGGATCCACATTAAGAAGCCTAATTTGTACGTCCAAAAGAAGCTAGTTCAGACATTGTCCTTACCTTTCTGGCCATCTAGGTTTGAATGATCCTCAATTTTTGTGGAAATTCCCCTAATTTTAGTTGATATTCTATTTGCTGTTATATTTTTATAATTTAAGCATCTTTAATGAACTGTAATTCCATTGTGATCTTACTTAACAAATCGATATTATTTTTCAAGTATTGGTTTGGTAGGGATTTTGTTTAATTGTATGGAGGATTTCATCATGAGCTGACATCAGTTAGAGAACCACTGGAAAACCTGGGAGTACTGGACAGCTGTTTCGTCCTAGTTTGGGACTCTTCAGCAGTACGCACCCACCGGGATTCGATATTATTTAAAATCCCACCAATATTGTTATTGACTACTAATCTAGAATATTCTATGTACATGAACATATATGTGCATAATTGTAGAGCCAGAAGAGGAGGAAATTATTGAAAAGGATTTTCTTTGCTCAATTATTTTGTGTTTTCTAGAAATTATTATGATATGGGAAGATCAGGAAAGATAATCCAAAGTGACTGTTGATTCATAGTAACTTGAGGACTTCAGCCAGGCAGTCTCTATCCTTCTACCTGATTCACAACCACATTGATGGCATGTTTTGGTCTGTCGACCGGTAACCCCCTTCGAAAACATAATCCTACTTCAGCTAACCTAGCTTGTTTAAGATAGTGGCAACATCGGCATGCGTAACATCTTCTCTGTACTAGCAATAATCCAATTACTCACAAATGAAACTGTGTGCAGACATTGTTTAAAAGAGTTCAAACACATTGTAGCACTCGAGAGTTGAAAAGAATGGAAGAAAAATACCTACTAACAACCGTCTTCAAAAAGAATGATTATCCACGGAATTTCATCAAAAAGTGTTTAAAATTGAGTTACAACACCAACAACAAGAAACCATCATCAAAGACCACAAGAAAATTCATTCTACCACACATGAGAAATATTTCTGAAATAACACCTAGAATACTGAAACCGTTTGATATAGATATAGCACACAAGCCAGTAAAATCGCTTAATTCGATATGATGCAAACCGAAAGATCCAACAGAAAAAGGGGATAAAATTAATACCATTTACAAAATAAATTTTATGAACTGTAACAAGCATTACATCGGCCAAAGTGGGCGTCCCCTTCGAATCAGAATCCAGGAACACAAATCAGCTGTGAAAAGACATGATATATACTCTTTCATATCAATGCATGTAGATAATTATGGACATCAGTTTGATTGGGATAATGTCGAAATCTTAGACAGAGGAAACACGAAAAGTGCCAGGGAATTCCTAGAAGCCTGCTGTACTCAAACGAAAATGCAATTAACAAACACGTTAATATAGACCAAATATACCAACTAATAAAAAGTAAATCAGGTGACCAGAGAGTTTAAAATCCAAGTCAACAGAAAATGGTCAATACATCTGTAAAGATGGTTACCAGGAGACGCAATTATATCACTCATGGAAAAATTTAAATCATTTCACTTTATGCTAAATATTGCGCTGAATGAGGATGTTGTCCAGAAGGACGACGAAAGCTCCGCAACTAAACCAACCAGCTCAGAGAACACTATTAATCGCAAATCATCCACCTGAGCTACAAATCTTCCCTATTATTTCAACATCTTGTCTATGTTAAGATATATAGTAACTATCTTATTGAAAAGGAGTTTCTCGTCCGGATTATCTTGTGAAAAGTAATCTCGTGCAGTTGTCGTTTGTCGGTAAATCTATAAGCATTTTACTAAGGATTTGTGTATATAATAGCTTACAACAATTGGTACATGTTCTCCTTAAGGCGTATTGCACGTAGCAAATTTAACTGATAGAATTCAGTCTGCACCAAAGAAAGGACAGGATACATCATACTAGTTACTGACTAGTGTCCAATCAAAAATATCCAATACAGCCAGTCCTACAGGAGGTCAATCGTGAACTCAAACAGCTGGCTCAGTGGTAACGTCTCCGACAGCATGTAGTACTGGATGACACGAGTTGGAATCTCAAGACAGACATGAGACCCTTCAGTGCCATTGCAGATACGCTTTGTTGACTGGTGAGTGGCAAGACACACGAATCCTAGGTTAAGCAGGCCTTCCTTCAGACTGCCTCCAACTACCTAATAAGGCCTACATTTATTTCATATTCCTTTGTAGATTATAATTCCACGATGTTCAATTTAATCAGCCACTACATTCGGCTGTTTATGGTACATTCGAAGGATGTATGCCTGCCTTATTTTACTTATTGTTCTTTTTTTTTTTGATTTACAGCTTGATTCCACACCGTATTTTCAGTACAAGTATGGAATTTTCAGCATGGATATCGGTTGCCCAAATTCAGGCACACCATAGATATCGGGTGTGCGCCGGCAGGGGATCGAACCCCGGACCATGTGCATGGTCGGCGAGAGTCCTAACCACTGTGCCACCGACGCTCTCTTGGGTTCCGAGTGGAACATAGTAGGGCTTCAACAGACCACTTCCATTTTGTCCCATTTTCTGCTGTGCTTTCTAGCTGGCCTCAAGTTTGCTTATAGTTTGTCATTTCTTCTTCACACAATCTTCTCAATGCCACTATCGTACCAACACCCATATCGTTATTTCTCATTCGAGTACCACTCGAGCGAAGGCCCAGCGCACGATGTCAACCATCAGTCTCCTCAGTGTATTTCCCAGTGGTCGAATAGTCTATGAACTTTCCATATTAGTTTGTTTATTAGATGTATCACACAGTGAAACAGCAATATTATTTTAATTTTTTACAGAGCACAAAACTAAGCAGTACCAGGGAAAATCTAAGACAGGAAGTGATACACATAAAAGAAGCCTTGAAACTTAATAATTACCCAGATAAATTAGTCAGGAAATATGTAGGGAAATGTAAAACTAAAATAAATAATGATAGTAGTGATAGTGATAATAATGATAATAGTAATATTAATGACGACATGCAGGTCAAATATGCGCAAGACATCAACAATAAGGAATCTAAATCATCAGTAGTAATTCTATACAAGGAAGGAACCTCAGAATCCACGTTACGCAGAATTCTTAACAAGGCAGGAATAAAAGTGGCTGGCATTCAAACCCACAAACTCAATTAGAAGCAAGCTTTGTCGGTTACGGGATCAATCCTGTGGAGCCTTTAAAGCAAAACAATTTAGCTTATCTAATAACCCACAATGATTGTCAGGTGAGATACAAAGGTCAAAATAGTAGAACGGGATCAGTCAGACTAGTGCAGCAGTGCTAGAACCTAGCAAAATCGAGATTGGTTGACGCGAATAAGATAAGAAATCTAAGGAATAGTTCGGCTATAGCACACACTACATGAAATCACACACAGCCATAGAATAGGTTGGGATAGTATGACAGTTGTAAAATCTAATGTAACAGGGTGAATGGAGGGAGAGGTTGATGACGGAAGCTTTGTTTATCGAATCAACTGAGAGAGAATACGTGTAATAGGAATGATTCAACACCTGTTCGAGATGTCCGGGAAATTCTACTACTCCTACGACGAGAAATAGGAGAGGACAAAGAAAACTATAAAACTGAAGTTTCGATGTTGTGTGATTACAATTGATGATATGATTATGAACAATAAATAAATTTCGTTCGAAACGACAATTTCCAGTAAATAATATTGCTATTTCACTGTGTGATACATCTAATAAACAAACTAATATGGAATTACTTACTACCACAGTGCCCAAGTTTTACACATATATTAATATGGTCTATGAACTTGCCTTGCCTTATAACTGAAAGGTCCCGGGTTTGAACCCTAGCTGTGGGGGTGTGTACTGCCAATGAGTCCCAATCTGGGACGAAACAGTTGTCCATTACTTTCTGGCATGGCTGCCGTAGGTGAGACTAAATTTGAATCTCACATCGCTTTCCCTCTACAGCTGCTTATGCATATTCATTTCGTTTATTGTTACTGCTGTTACAAGTCACTGCATGTAGCTATTCATGAATTGGTCTCCAGAAAATTTAGTCCTAAGTGTAGTGATGATAGCCTGGGGTATGTAGTGCACTTATTAAGTTAAATAATGAGATGCGACGAATCAAGCTCCTGTCGACGCCAAGTAAAATCCTGAGTCGCATCATCCTGGAGAGAATAAGGGACGCACTGGATACAGAACTCCGACCAGAACAAGCTGGATTCAGGAAAGGCAAATCATGTTCTGACCAAACTGCGACTCTACGCACCATCATCGAACAAAGCATGGAATGACAATCAAACATCTACCTCAACTTCATAGACTTTGAGAAGGCCTTAGACAGCGTTGACCGCGAAGTAATTTGGAAACTACTCGAGTACTACGGCGTACCGCAAATATTCATCAACCTTATTCAACAACTGTACGACAACGGCACATGTCAAGTGATCCACAACGGAAAACTCAGCGAGGCGTTTGGAGTAAACGCAGGAGTCAGACAAGGGTGCTTATTATCACCAATGATATTCCTAATTGTGGTGGACTGGATTATGCGTCAGACAGTGGGAAACGAGAAGACAGAGATATTCTGGACCGACGTGAAGAACCTAGAAGACCTGGATTTCGCGCATGATTTATGTTTGATGTCACACAAAATCGAAGACTTACAAGCGAAAATCGACAAACTGGTTGAAGAAGCAGCCAGAGAAGACATGACTGCAGGTGAACATAGACAAGACGGAGGTTATGAAAATAACCAATCAACAACAACAACAAGAACAGCAGCAACATCCAGCGCCAATCACCATCAACGGAAGGAATTTGAAAGAGGTTACTTCATTCACTTATCTAGGGAGCATTGTTTCAACTACAGGAGGAATGGACGAGGATGTCAAATCGAGACAAGAATCGGGAAGGCGAGAAACACATTCATCAACCTGAAACCAATCTGGAAATCTTCGTCACTCAGCATCAACAACAAAATTTGGATTTTCAATACAAACGTCAAGTCAGTCAGTTCTTCTATACGGATTAGAAACTTGGCGGGTTGCAGACCTTTATCAACAACTGTCTTCGCTCTATACTCGAGATCAGATGGCCGGAAAGAACCACCAACAAAAAACTATGGGAACAAACATAACAAGAACCAATCGTCCAACAAATATGCAGGAGAAAGTGGAGATGGACTGGACACTCGCTGAGGAGACAACTGGGTGAAATCGCGCATCAGGCCATAGCTCGAGTGGAACCCGAAAGGGAAGCGGCGAGTGGGACGTCCAAGAGTGATGTTGAGGAGATCGTGTGATGAGGAACTGAAACAGTATGGACTGACATGGATGCAAGTGAAAAGTACAGTAGAAGACATAAGCAAGTGGAGACGTGTAGTTGAAGCCCTATGTTCCACTAGGAACGCAAAGGAATAATAATTATAATGGAGTTAGTTAAGTATAGATCCATCCCTTTAGTGCTTTTATCGACAATTATCACTAGTCAGTTCTACTCTGAATCAATCGTGGTGATTTGAGTAGCTTATTGACGAGGAGTGGTTACGAATGACGATATCTACTTCTCAGTCTTTTTTTGCCAACTGGTCTTTCCATGGGTTAAATACATGTCTGTCTATTCCACACCAAAGCTTCTCATCAAACCCATAGTTAAAATGGAGAATTCAACTAAAATTTGAACGACAATCAAGTTAACAATAGTGCGATGGTAATAAGAGGTAGAAATTTAATATAGGGGGTGAGCGATGAAAATCATACAATTAAGAAACGAAATCACAAATACGATGAGAATTAAGATAAGTGTTGTTAGTCGATAAGATGTTTTTACGAGTTGATCCCTGATTGAAAACCAGGGAGTGTTGGACAGCTGTTTCATCAGCCTAGTTTGGGAATCATCGGCAGTACGCATCCACTGGGGTTCGAACCCCGGACCTTCTGGTTACAAGGCAAGGTGGCTCGTATACCAATCAGCCCCTGGGACCCTATTCAATGGCCAACGCATGAATTCTAACTTCTACCAATTTGTGATTTTTACTGCGACTACCAACCAATGTCGTCGGTGGGACATCCATCCTCACATGTGACTGGATGGACCCCACTGGTCACCAATTCTCAGTAGAACTGGAGGAAACTCCGTCCTGTATCAAGTCACTAGCGAGCATCAGATTAATTTCCAGGATGAAACAGCTGTCCAATACCGGTTCTCAATGGTTCTCTAAATGATATCGATCCATTGTCAAACTCGAAAAGAAAATCAAATCCTTAAAAATCAATTCTTGAAAATTAATATGATGCTCGCAAGTGACTTGCTACAGGACGGAGTTTCCTCGAGTTCTAGTTAGAAGTCGTGACCAATGCCATCAATCCAATAGAAAGTGAGGATGGAGTTCCCACCGACGACATTGGTTGGTGCCACTCACGGTAACTCACGAATCGGTATAAGTTAGAATTCATACGTTGACCATTAAATCAGGTCGGGTCCCAGTGGCTGAATGGTATACGAGTTCACCTCGCCTTGTAACTGGAAGGTCCTGGGTTCGAACCCTATCAGTGGGTGCGTACTACTAGGATGAAATAGCTGGCTGTCCAATACTTCCTGCTTGTTTCCAATGGTTCTCTAATTGATATCAATCCGTAGTCAAATTGGAATCACTAATATTGTTTCCGAATGTACTTTATCTTCTTTTCTGTTTCACGCATGCCTACTGAACTTTTATTGATTTTTATTCATATATCTAAGTAATTTCTTACTCGTGTATATAAACGAAGCAAGAAAGTCGTGTGAATATACCTTGAAATGATTATGAGCAGTAATAAATTGTGCTCGAAACGTTGTCATCAGTTAATATTACTGTATAACAACACTGTGTGACTTCATCAAAATAAAATTTTATCCATAATGGAGTTATACTCTACCACAGTACCCAAGTTTTATCCTTATATCTTTTTTTTCCTTCACGTCCCTCAGTGGAACATAGGGCTTCAAGCTAGTGGCTTGAAGTTTCTGTAGCGGCGTTTATTTTATAGGATAGGATTGCTAGCCTCATGCACAACCTTTCCTCTTCACCAGCATTATTTCTGGCTTAGCGAGGTAAAGGAGTGCGTCGGCCGGGGGTCGAACCCTGGACCATGTGCATGGTCGGCGAGCGTCCTAACCGCTATGCCACCGACGCACTTATCCTTATATCAATAATGATAATTTATTTGATCTATTCCAAAACTTTTTACTAACATTAAGTATTATTTCTTATTATCTGAAACTTTTCACTTTCATTTCTGTGTTCTGTTCTACAATTATTTAATAATAAAAAAAGTTTAAGGAATATTGATTTTTATGAAAATGTTAAACAACCAATCACATTGATGCTACTTCATATGCTTAATTCTCATTGGTTGTTTAGCCACTCTCACTAACTGTTTCTCTTTCTCTCTCTATTTGAATTTCATTTCGTACTCAGAACTTTCTCACAGATAGATAGATAAGGAGACTGATATGTGAGACGTTAAGTAGTTTTGTTTGGTTTTCAGAGAAAAGAAAATCGTTCGTGACGTATTTATCGATCGATAGAATATCATGCTTCCATGCCAAAAAATGGTTTTAAGAAGAACAAACAGTTCAACGAAGAGTCTTTTTTTTCGGCAGCGAATTCATTCACTTTGCTGTACAATCACAATTACATATATACATATACAATTATTCTTTTTCATTTGAGTATGTACATTAGGTTTGTTAGACAAGAATAAAAGTTAGTTAGGGTTGCTGTTTACATCATCAAAATGTATAACACTGTGTGATTTATCAAAATAAAATCTTATACTTAATGTCCAGAAGTCATTATAAAATATTATATGCTCGGTGGTACAACCAGGTATAAAAACTCAACGATACCATAATCAGCCCGCTCGCGTCCTTTGAGGTAGAGATAATGCTAAACGCGAAACATACGACTTACTATGTCTTGAGTAAAAATAATTGGTGTTGAAAATCCGAATCTTGTTCCTTATGCTGAGTGCTGAAGATTTCGAAACTGCTTTTAGGTGGATGGAGGCATATATAACCTCTCTGATCCTGACTTCGACATCTTCATCCATGCCGTGTGCCTGCAGTTGAAACGATGCTTCCCAGATAAGTGAAGGAGGCAACCTGTGTTAAATCTCTCCCGTTGATGGTGATTGGTGCTAGTTGTTGTTGTTTTTGTTGTTGCTGTTCGTTGGTTATCTTCATCACCTCTGTCTTCTCTGTCTTCACCTGCAGTCCTGTCTTCTCTGCTTGCTGCTTCTTCAGCCACTTTGGGTGTTTTTGCCTGTAAGCCATCTCTTAACCTGAAGGTTTCGGGTTTGATTCCTGGTGCAGTCGTGGATGTACACTTCTGAAGAAAGAACACTAGGACGAAACAGATGTCCAGTATTCCCTGGATTTCAGTAATCTCTCTAAGTGTTGTTAGTCCTTGACGAAAATCTTGAAATTCATCGGAAATGCCTCTATATCTTATAATTTCAATAATAATAATAATAATTTTTATTGTTCATTTGGCGACTTTTTAAAGAATATGTATTTCTGGTTATTTCTGACGTCATGGTATCACTGAAATGTACTGAAATCATTGTGTAGGCAGGTTAGGAGTGATTTACGCAATAATTTGATCATTTTTCCAACTAGTCACAGATCACCTACTTTAGTGAACTTTCATTGTATTAGTCATACGAAAATTTTCAAAACACGCACGTATGAACATCCGAACATTCGATTCATAATGCAGTACAGATTACCTTAATTATCTTCGTTATAACTTCGCAATTGTGCGTCGGTGCAGCACAGTTCACGATAGCGCTATATCATGTACTGACAGTCTGAGAATTAGCGAGTCATTGAATTCCATCCCAACTGGCTGAATTCTCAGTGAGCTTCGTCTCTTAATGTAAACTTCCTGGGTTCGATTCTTGACGGGGTTGTGGGTTCTCTCCAGTGAAGAAACCCAAAGTAGGAGGAAACAGTTATACAGTGCTCCATGTTGGTTTTCAATGATCTCTATCTCTCTCTAACTGATTTTGGGGTGTGATGAAAATCTGTCCAAATCTCAACGGAACTCTTTCTGTGTGAAAAATTATGAGTAGTTTACAACAACCTGGCAGCTGTCAAAAGATAAACAACAAGCGTGAGATATTTTCTGGTTGTCACAAATCCTATTGATTTCTAGAAGAATATTTCCTTTCAACCGCCTATATTAAGGAGTTAAGACACTGTGGTATTATTTAGTTTCTACTTTTACAGTTGGTCGATTAACTCTTGAATGTCGATTATTCTTGGTTATTGCTCTCTTTCTTTCTCTCAAAAGCTGTATGACAATGACACGTGTTAAGTTATCCACAACGAAAAACTCAGCGAGGCGTTCTAAGTGATTACTTGAGTGGGACAAGGCTGACTGCCTATTTTCACCGATGATATTCTTAATTGTGGTGGACTGGATTATGCGGAAGTCTGTGTGTGACAGTCGGTGACCCGATAAGAAGATTCTGTAAGATCTCGATATTGAGGCGGATGATTTATGTCTAATGTCATACAAACTCGAGGACAGACAGACGAAAACACACAAAGGGGCTGAAGAGACAGGCAAACAGCAAATACAGGATTGCAGGTGAACATAGAGAAGACGGAGGTGATGAAGATATCCAACGAACAGCAACAACAACCAGCACCAATCATCATCACCTCCTTCACTTATGTAGGAAGCATCGTTTCAACTGTAGGTAGCTTAACCGACGAAGATATCAAAGCTGGCTAGAATCGGAAAGGCAAGATACACCTTCATCAACCTAAAACCAGTTCGGAAATCTTCTGCTGTCAATCAGCATAAGGAACAAGATTCGCATTTTCAACACCAACGTGAAGTCTGTTCTTCTATACGTGTCAGAAACTTGGTCAGAGTGTCACCAAAAGGATTTCTAACAGCCTGTTGCAGACTTTCATCAACAGCTGCCTTCGCTCTATGCTGAAGATAAAGTGGCCAGAAAGAATAAGCAGCAAGAAACTATGAGCAATCGCGGCACAAACTAAAGAGGACTATAGAAAATAATAAAAAAAAATTGAAAATGAGCTGTTGAAGCCCTGTGTTCCACTGAAAACCCAAGGGAACAATAACAATAATAATAATATGGAGCCAGACATATCAGTCATTCGACACATTTCACGGTCTCAGCCTCATAAGGAGTGTCCCTCATCAACAATGGCTAATCAATCTCAATGAAATTCTCCATTAGAATGATTGGCAATTATTTGTTAGTGCTATTTGTTGGTTATCTTCATCATCTCCGTCTTCTCTATGTTCACCCGAAGTTCAGTTTTAGCTGCCTTCTTCTTCATGCAGTTTGTTCGCCGCATTAGGCATAAATCATCCTCGAAATCTGGATCTCTTAGAGTCTTACTGTCGGTGGTCCAGAGTGCGCCTGTTTTCTTGCCACCCACAGTCTAATGCATGATCCAGTCCACTGCAATTAGGAGCATCATCATTAAAAGTAGGCCGATAGCCTTGTCTTACTCCTGTATTCACTTCAAATTGCTCTCTGAGTTTCCCGTTGTGGATCACCTGAAACTAGCCGTTGTCATTTAGCTATTGAATGAGATTGATAAAGATTTGGGCAGTGTACGCCATAGTGTTGAAGTAGTTTCCAAATTACTTCGCAGTCAAAGCTGTCGAATGCCTAATCAAAATCGATGAAACTAGGTTTGAAAAGGTCCGGCTCCATAGGTGCAAGTTAATTTGTGAGTTTAGTTGAAATCATACTCATGCTTTCAATTTATACATAATTTACTATTAATAAAGTAAAACACAAGTGTTATCATAGTAACCATGGTAACTATGGTAAACAATAAAGTACACAGTCAATTAGAAAAAGATACATATAGACAATAAACTTGAAACATACATACATAGTATAATACGTGTTTTATTCAGTATTTGACGAATGAATTTTATTTTTGTCACAGTGTCCACTAAGACACACTGTTCTAATTATTCTGGTTGCCAAAGGCAACTGATTTCCGAGAGCTTGGATACATTGAATGTTGAAAACACTTGAAATGAATATGCTTCTGAATAGGTGTTGTAATATCATAGTTAATTCAAATAGCTTTAAGCATAGCAGAAATCTATACTAGTTAGGTTGTAACTACAGAAGACAAAGGCCACGTAACAGATCCTTTTTTGGGAAAATCAACAGATATTTAGAGATTTTTATGTACATTATTGTCAGCGAAGAAGCAACGTCTTCTGTTTGGTTGTTTTCTTGCTTAAGCTTATTCTGTCACATGTTTGTGACCGTTTCTCAGAAAGTTAAGCCATATATCTGCGAATGGTATTTGCACACACCAAGTTTGCTGTGATTGGTTGGTGAGTTCCTCAAGGTTAAGCTTTGTTGTTGTTTTTCTTCTCATGAACCTGATTTGGGACGTAAACATTGACGTAAATTGTTATCTGCAATTTGTGGCTTGTTCGCAGCAAGCTTTCACCACAAGGTCTTTAAAGAATCTTTTTATTTATATTATGTAGGATTTATGGGGACCTTGGATTAATCCTTCATCTGTCTGATTTTCGTCACGAATCAATGCATCAGTTATAGAGATCACTGAAAACCACGAATGACCACTGTATAGCTGTCTCCTCCCATTCTAAGTCTCTTCAGCAGTGTGAACTCACGACCCTGCCTGCGTCGGTGGCACAGTGGTTAGGACTCTCGCCGACCATGCACATGGTCCGGGGTTCGATCCCCTGCCGGCGCACACCCGATATCTATGGTCGGCCTGAATTTGGGCTACCGATATCCATGCTGAAAATTCCATACCTGTACTGAAAATACGGTGTGGAATCAAGCTGTAAATCAAAAAAAAAATCTCCAGTTTAGAAGATCAAGCTTGTTGACTCTTCAACCTTATTGGTCTGGGATTTCAATAACCCCTGAATTCTAGTTTTGACAACTCTTGATATACCTCTGCCCTCATCCAAATGCCTTCGATGCACATGTATTCCACCTTGATATAGTGAACCCAACTGGTTTTTGTTTATTCCTTTATGCTCCAAGTGGGACATACAGGAGTTCAAACTATGAGTGGTAACAGTGGTATTGCTAACGTTACCACTTTAATGGGCTTACTGACAACTTAACGAGGTTTAGGACTTTAATTAGTGGATGGTGATTAGCAGTGTAATCTAGGATGCGCATTTCGTGCTATTTGGGACTCGTCAGCCATCTGGATGTACCTGCATTCCCTGGTGAGTGATGGGCATACATTGAGGAAACCATTGAATGACATCGCGCACAGTACAGGCCATCGCTTGAAGGGAATCCTAGTGAGAAGCGACGAGTGGGTCGTCAATGAGAGGGTGACGGCGGGGAGATCGTGTGGCTAGGAGGAGGAGATGCGAGATTATAGTCAATCGTGGTCCCAGGTGAAGAGGACAGTAGAAAACAGAGTAAAGTACAGATGTGTTGTTGAAGCCAGCTCTATGTTCCAGTCGGAATCCAAGGGAAAAAATAAACATGCATCATAGCAGAAACCGAGTAACCATTTTGGTGCGATACAAACTATAATTAGCGCGTAGTTCAAATGAACTTAAACGACTTTTAAATATTTATATATTTCACAACCAATTAACTATTATTCTTAATGTAAACTTAAATATAATTTGTACTAATTTCTCTTCGTTCTATCGTTTTTCTCTCCTTATTGATTACATATTGTATATGATTAATTTATTGATTTTGTTTGTTTAAATACATTAACAATTCAATATGGCTTCAATAATTCTTGCACTTGATCTAGATAAAATACACTGATAATGTGTTTCATAATGATTACACACAATTTTTTAAATATTCAAGTATTGGTTTGTAATTAATAGTGTTCTCTGAGCTGGTTGGTTTAGTTGCGGAGCTTTCGTCATCCCCCTTCTGGACAACATCCCCCTACAGTGGAAGTTTTCGCGTAAAGTGAACTGATTTAAAGTTTTCCATGAATGACAGAATTGCATCTCCCGGTAACCATCTCTACATATGTTTATTGATCATTTTCTATTGACTTGGATTTTAAACTTTCTCTTCACATGATTTACTTTTTATTAGTTGGTAGATTTGGTCTATATTAACGTGTTTGTTAGTCGCTACAGTAATCATGGACAAAGAAGAATACACTGCAAAAGCGGAAGAACTACTCAAAGATCAAACAATATACCAACAACTAACAACAAACCCCATCGAAACACTAAACAACCGAATCCAAAGAACCCTAAGCAAACTCACCAAAACGGGTCAGATCACAAAAGAAGATCAATGGCGAATGAAATCCAATGGACCCGTCATACCTCGATTCTACGGCAGACCAAAAATACACAAGCCAAATATACCTCTACGACCAATCGTATCACTCCCAGGAACCCCAACATACAATTTATCCAAAGAACTATACAGAAGACTGAAACACTTGACGAAATCATGTGATCACTCCATCCAATCTGCGACCCAATTTTTAGAGAAAATCAAAGGCATTGAAATAGACAACCAAGAAATAATGGTATCCTTCGACGTCACGGCATTATATACTTCGATTGGACTAAAACTAGCAAAAGAAACCATGGAACAACTACTCAACAACGATGAACACATACAACAATCAAAAATGCAGCATTCAAGTTGGATGGAATGCATAAACTTGTGTCTCACAACTTATTTCCAATTCAACGGCCAAATGTATGAACAAATTCAAGGGACACCTATGGGATCACCCATATCAGGATTGATTGCGGAAGCCGTCATGCAAAGACTGGAAAACATAATTCTGCCAAAGATCAAACCGAAAATTTGGATACGCTACATAGATGATACATTCGTGATAATCAAAAAAGAAAACTTAGACAACACCCACAACATAATAAACAACACCTTCAACGACATCAAATTCACAAGAGAAGAAGAATATGAAAACAAAATCCCATTTTTAGACGTCTTAATCAAACGAACAACTACAGGAAAATTAGAAACCCAAGTATACAGAAAACCAACGCACACGGATCAAATACTCAATTACAACAGTAACAACCCAACATCACACAAAATTAGCTGCATACGTACATTGTTCAAGAGAGCCAGGACTCATTGTAGCACTCCCGCCTTGAGGAAAATTGAAGAAAATCATCTTATGGACGTCCTCCAAAGAAATGGATACCCACGAAACTTCATCAAAAGACATCTACCCCCAGCTCAACCAACCAAATCAAAGGCCACCAGCGAAAACACAAAGAAAGTCGTCCTACCATATATAAAAGATATCTCCGAAATCACTGCAAGACTATTCAAACCTTTTGGAATCGATGTCGCTCATAAACCAACAAAGTCACTTCACTCAGTTCTATGTAAACCAAAGGACTCAACGGCAAAAGAAGACAAAACTAACGTCATCTACAAGATAAGTTGCAACGACTGTGACAAACATTACATTGGTCAAAGTGGACGCCCTCTTCGTCTTCGCATTCACGAACACAAACTAGCTGTCAAAAGACACGACATACACTCCCTCATATCACTACATGCAGACAACCACGGGCACCAATTCGACTGGGACAATGTTCAAATCTTAGACAAAGGGAACTGCAAAAATGCCAGAGAATTCCTAGAGGCCTGGTATTCAAATGAATCAGCAATCAATAGACACATAGAGATTGACAAAATATACCAATCCATACGAAGAAATTCACACAAAAACAAAGTCAAACTTCAGGTCAAGGAAACAGTCAACACCAAAACAAGTGAACTAGAAAGTGAGAAGTCACACAAAAACAACCAATCACGTTCAAGGTTAGCAGAAGGAATGACTAACGACATTCAGACCAAAGAAGCAGCCAGCACCGAGACAAGGAAACTAGGGGATGAAATGTCACACGAAAACAACCAATCACGTTCAAGGTTACTAGAAGAGATGACTAATAAACTCATAGAGAATTCTAAAAGCTCACTTCACATCGAAGTATGCGCTGAAGATGTTGCTCAGTAGAGCAATGAAAGCTTCGCAACCAAACCATCCAGCTCAGAGAACACAACCACACCAAAATCATCCACCTGAGCTACAAATCTTCTCCATTATATCTAGTCGCTAATTAGCTTGAGTACCAGGCTTCTAGGAATTCTTTGGCACTTTTGGTGTTTCCTCTGTCTAAGATCCCGACATTATCCCAATCAAACTGATGTTCATAATTATCTATATGCATTGATATGAAAGAGTATATATCATGTCTTTTCACAGCTGATTTGAGTTCCTGGATTCTGATTCGACGGAGACGCCCAATTTTGACCGATGTAATGTCGGCTACAGTTCATGCAATTCATTTTGTAAATGGTCTAATTTTATCTCTTTTTTCTGTTGGATTTTTCAGTTTGCACAATATAGAATGAAGTGATTTGACTGGCTAGTGTGCTATATCTATATCAAACGGTTTCAGTATTCTAGCTGTTATTTCAGAGATATTTTCGCTTATATATGGTGGAATGAATTTTCTTGTAGTCTTTGATGATGGTTTCTTGTTGTTGGCGTTGTAACTCAATTTTAAACACTTTTCGATGAAACTGTGAGGATATCCATTCTTTTTGAAGACAGTTGTTAGTAGGTATTTTTCTTCCATTCTTCTCACCTCTGGAGTGCTACAGTGTGCTTCTAGTGACTTGATTTGATTGGTTACAGGATTTCATCACGAGCTGATATTAGTTACAGGGTCATCGGAAAATCTTTAGTGGAGAGCTATTTCACCAGCCTAGTTTGGGACTCTTCATCAGTACACATCCACCTCACTGGGGTTCGAACCCAGGACCTTCTGGTTACAAGGTGGCGAGCTATCTCATAGACCATTAAGACACTGGGACCCTATCCAATGACCAGTGCATGAATTCTAATTTGTGCCAATTCACGAAGTAGCGCGACTGGCACTAGCCAATGTTCTCGGCGTGTATTTGTCCTCACGGGTGACCTGCTGCACCCTACTGGTTACGACTTCCCACTAGAAACCCATGTAACTACCTATATATATATATATATGTTCAGATAAAACAAGAAGTCTTTTCAGAAGACTTTATTTATGCACGTACGTCTAAGTATAAAAATTCCACTATACCATATTTGGTGGCACGTACTTTATGTGATGAGAATAGTGTTAGGCATGAACTAACTAACCTTCTTAGCACCACTAAATAGACCATTTCCTTCACCCTTAAGGTATCAACCTTTATTGTTATTGTACTCCTTATATTAAGAATCCTCCCAATTTTTTATTTTTATTTATTTTTTTCATAAGTGTGAATCATCATTTAAGCTGTGTTATAACTGTTAATTTTACCTTTCCCCTCACCATACTATATCAACAGAACATTAGACTCAATGCCTCTATAACATGCTAAAATTTCCAAACTGAATCGACAATACTGTTTCAAACAAACTCCCCATTATTATTATAATATTTAATATTCTCAATTCGTACTTCGAATATTTTTGACTTTATATCGTAAATGTGGACAAATTCCTCTGGTTAATGTTATTTATATTTTTAATTTTGTTTATATTTTGAGTAAATTAGATGGGAGATATTGTGACAAATGCTGAGAACTCCATTCTGTATTATAAGTAGTGCTGTTATTGGAATAAAGTAGATTATTACTATTATTATTAGTGGTAGTAGTATTAAACACCCAATGCGCAAACTTTTTCGCTGTTAAAAGTGAACTTGATTTAGACATATATAAAATAATAGTAACGCTTTAAATGTCATATATATATATCATTGTAGAGAAAGTTATTGAAGTTTAATTGGTGGATGAGGACTAGCAGTGGAATCCAGAACGTGCATTTCGTCCTATTTAGGACTCGTCAGCCAGCTGGATGTACCTGCATTTCCCAGTAGTGAGTGATGATGCCTCCACCACCGAGGCTCGAACCCATTGCCCACAGTTTCAAACTGCAAAGCGTTATCCACTAGACCACTTGGGTCACGAGAGCCACCTCGTGTGCAACGGGTCATATTAATTATTTAATTGTGAATTTTTTAGATTTTCTCGTCGATAAGAAAATTATTATTCTACCACAATACGCCAACTTCTACTCTTATGTTAGTGGTTACACCCTAGTAGAAAAATCCATAAGACTTAATTTCATAATGACTCATACTTCAGATGACGCCCAAATTTAGATCGATAAAAAACAACAACACAGAAAACCGAAAGATTGAACGGAAAGCATATTCTTCTTTTTTCGATAACTTTAATTGAATTTTGGATTTTCCCGCGTCGATTGATTCGACCGAAGTGCTTGGTGTAATTACATGCCTAGAGGTCATTGAAACATCTGCACAAGAAGGCGACAGGTTTGTCAACCTGAGACCGAGCACTTCGGTCCAATCAAGTGACGGGAAAATCTAAAAAAATCAATTAAGTAATTAATATGACCCGTTGCACAAGAGGTGCCATGGTAACAAGACGACAACAACAACACTAATTCTGCGTTGTATCACACACACACTACTTATTAGTCAGTTTATGAGTAGTTTTAGAAAAACCATCAGATCGTTGTTAGTTGGTTGCGTTTAACCCCAAATCAAGCTGAGAATGTTGTACACCATTTTGTGCAACCCCCCCAAAAATATCTTCCGTGACATTTGAAAATAAGACAACAAGAATAATAATAAACAGTTTATCGATTACCAATAAATTATTATCCCTGATTATTATTATTATTGGGAGAATAAAGTGTAATTTACAAAGAAGTATTAAAGATATAATTTTTAAAAAAGGCGAATCTCTGTGTCAACTGAAGTTGCCTAGGTAACCGATAGAAGATTCGATAAAAAAAGCATGTAAAGTAGTAAGTCAGCTGGAACAATAAAAAAGGGGCGTCAAGTAATAATAATATGAATAAATAAATATAAACTGTGTACAGAAAAAAAGGAATTCCAAAGTTTTAAAAAAACATGGGCGTGGAGGTGAAGGTCAAATGGTGATGATGACAATTGTGTAGTAATAGAAGGGTCGATATTTTAAAAAAAACATAAACACCTACTTCCATTACACATATATGTATATGTTATAAGAAGACGGGTGGTAATGCTGATTGTGACAATCATTGTGTAAACTGGGGGATGGGGTGAGGCATTCATGAGCAGAGGAAATAGTGGGGTGGGAAGCGGAAGGAGGTGAGTACACCCTGAGCGCGCGAGAGAGAAAATATCGTGTTATAATTATTATTATTGTCATCATCGTTATTCGTTGAGCTCTACACTACAGAATACAGTATACAAAACATGTACGTGAGCGTGTGCATGTGTCTGTGTGTAAGAGTGAGTGTTCCCTTTGTATTCACGGTGTCAAAGGTGATTTCACCGCCTTGTTGACTACTGTTGGTTCAGCAATTAAAAATCGTAGAATATCAGATAATGATACAATGCCTAATACTTTATTTTCAGCAACTACTACAAGACGATGCACCTAAAGAGAAAGGGAAAGAAAAAGCATACGAATTTGAATGTAAATCAATAAAAGAAATCAATAAAAAAATCAACAAAAAAACAGGTTCATCATATGCCATCCGATCCAATCGGATTCTCAACCTCATGTACATCATGCACACGTTTGGAATCGGGGTTTTTGCACTCCCCTAGGTAAACATCGATATCCACCAGTCCTGGCAAAGACTTTGAACACATGACGATATGTCAATGCTTCAAGACGAAGACCGGAGTCTATCGATCCTCCACTGTGCCAGGTCTTTTATTTCGGTAGAACATTGGATATCGCTAACAATTTCTCAGAAGGTGTTTGCTTATACAAGTGTGTGTGTGGGGGGCTGTTAGTTACTTCCAGGCTGCCCATACTGTGGAATTCGATTTCTTTTTTGACGACAGATCCCAGGGGATAACTGAAGGAAGTTGGTCACGTACACAGACACACACACGGCCTGTTTGAAGTGGTTTCTGGAGTTATGTCCATATGAACACCGTACCACCGACTGCAGACAGCTACAAAATAAGTCGTTATATAAACAACTTCCCTCCCCAAGGTGAGGAGGGCAGTATAGCCGACTTACTGGTCGTTTAAGGGAAACACATTACTGTTGTTACACCCATTTTTGTATCAGCAGTATGACTTCACCTTTAGAAACCTAACAAACAGTAAGTGACTTCATGTTACCGTGGTGACTATTTTCAGTCTAACCACTATCCGAGCAATCTTTCTGGCCCGGTGGGACCTGTAGTCCATACACAGTTCCAGTCACTATAGACCAACTATCACGTCAGGATAGTAGTGTTCAGTTGGGTTGCTATCTCAGCTCTCGACAGACGATTCAATGTCACACTGTGAAGAAGACAAGACTGAGGAGACTGAAAGGATAGTTTATTTGGTGAAACGTATGGTACATAGCTAAATTTGGAATACCATATTCTAAATCGGCCATTTGCACATCTTCACCACATCCTTGACGAATTGATCGAATATCATCTCATTCGATAGCTTCTTGGATTCTGCATCATATGGCAACATTCTTCTTATGGTTCTCTTCTTTGATTGCTCTTTCGGTGTGCCAAACATGTTGTTACTTCGTTCCTGATATACTACTTATATCGGATTATAAGTAGCACTCACCACACTCGCCCCCTCATTATAAAGTCTCTCCTGTAACCGCCTTGATCGCCGCACAGACGTTTCTTCCTGCTGCTCTTCTGGTACCTCATTTTGACATTCTTCTCTCCATCTTTGTAGCAGACTGGCGTTTACTCTTTTCTCTTTATCACCTCTCTTTATTGTGTACACTGGACCGCGTCTCGATGTGACCACATATGGTCCCTCCCACTTCGGCAGAAGCTTTCCTGATCCTGGTCCACTTCCGGTAGTATACTTTCGTTCTCTACATTTCACCTGGTCACCTACTTCAAACGGCTTCCAAGCTTTGATTTGTTTCTTGCCATAATTTTCGATGTCTTTCTTGCGCTTCTCTTGTATATTCTGAATAGCTTGTTTCCGCTCATTTGTCCATCTCTTACTGTTCCATTTTTGTTGTGTTGGCCAAGTCTTATGGTGCACCGGTAAGCGTGGTTTCCTCCCATACATCAGCTGGAAAGGCGACTTTTTTTGTTGTCCCTTGTACTGTGGCACGATGTGCTAGTAATACCAACGGTAAGTCAGTTTCCCAGTTGCCTCTTTTCGCAGCTAGCCACTCCTTGAGTGTACGATTGTTCCTTTCGGTTAAGCCGTTTGTCTGCGGATGATACGGAGTCGTTCTAATCCTCTTAATACCCAGTGCCTCCAGACGAGTCTTGAACTCCTCACTTTCAAAACAGGGGCCTTGATCTGTCAATATCATTTTCGGTACACCATGATCCGCCACAATATGCCGAATGACGGCCTCGGTTACGGTCTTGGCGCGCTGATCTGGAATCGCTACAGCATTTACCCACCGCGTGGCGTGTTCCGTCATCACTAAAATGTATTGATTTCCACTTGCTGTCTGAGGGAAAGGACCCATTATGTCCACGGACCATAAGTCACCAACCGCCGTTACGGGTATCGTTTGTAGCTGCGGTCGACTGCACCGATCACCCTTCATCAATTGACACTGTGGGCAAGCGAGTACGTAGTTTGCAATATCGCCTCTCATGTTTGGCCAGTATGCACTTTGGCTCACTAGGTCGTATGTTCGTGTAACTCCTGTATGGGCTAGTTGGTGGCATTCTTGAATCACCCCACGACGAAGGCTTTTTGGTATCACTGTAACCCAGCTACCATCACTGTCTTTCCAAGTTAGGACGCCGGCAGCGTTTAGTTTGAGTCTATGTTTTTGCTGCAGTAGCATCTTTAACTCTTTATTCTCTGCTGCCATTTCAATTTCTTTCCCTTCACGTATCATCTGAATGACTGTCTTAAGAGTAGGATCCGACTTCTGGTGGCGAACAAGTTGTAAGGGATCTTGCTCCAAAGCGTTTACTGCATACGCTACTTCTGGTAGTTCAATCTCATTATCTGATCTCGACAAATAGTCAGCTATTACATTTTCTTTTCCTGGAATATGTCCAATCGTGAAGTCATACTCTTGTAGGCGTAACATCCATCGTGATAACTTCCCTCGTGGATCCCGTGCTGTTTTCAACCACTGAAGAGGTTTGTGGTCGGTCTCAATGTGGAATCGGCGGCCGATCAGATATGGTCTCCATTTTTCTAGTGCCCATACGATAGCTAAACACTCCTTTTCCACCGTAGAATACTTCTGTTCTGCAAGTGTCAACACACGGCTAGCGTATTCAACAACCCCATCTGTTTGTCTTAAAACAGCACCTATACCATAATCACTGGCGTCTGTCGAAACTGTGAACTGCTTCCCCGGCGCTGGCAGTTTCAACGTCATCTGTTGACCATCTAACAGCTCTTTAATTCGCTCAAACGTTTGCTGTGCCTCTGCCGTCCACATGAATTTCGCGTCACTCAGCAACGTATATAGCGGTTTAGCTATCTCATTGAAATTTTTGACAAATCGGCTGTAGAATGCCGCTCTTCCCAAAAACTGTCTCAGCTTTCGCTTTGAATTTGGCACTTCGCTGGTTTTGACTGTCAGGATTTTCTCCGGCAATGGCCGTATTTCGCCATTTCCCACTTTGTAACCCAGGAGGACAACCGTGTTTTTAGCTATTTGGGACTTGTGCTTATTAATACGCAGTCCAAAGTCATCAATTCTCTTTAAGATAGCTTCGATGTGGTCTATATGGTCGCTTTCTGTCTCACTACATACCACCAAGTCGTCTCCATATACTTCTACGTTCTTCAGATCCTTCAGTAATAAGGTCATTAATCTTCTGAATGTAAATGGGGCACCTACCAATCCAAATGGCATTCGTTTAAACTGGTATTGTTTCTGCCCGACTGTGAAAGCTGTTTTACTTCGATCACTTTCTGCTATTGGGATTTGCCAGTAACCCGATCGTAGGTCGAACACGGTGAATAACTTGGCTTTATGAAGGCGATCAAGAGTTTCTGTTACGGTAGGCATTACACACTGTTTTACTTCGGTGAGGCTATTCAGCTGTCTGAAGTCGACACAAAATCTATATTTCCCGTTAGCTTTCTTCACCAAAAGGATTGGCGAACTGTACGGACTGTCGGCTTCTTCGATTATTCCGTCGTTTAACATTTCTCTGACTTGTCGGTTAACTTCTTCTTCAAGGTGGACCGGAACTCGTCGCGATGAAAAGACTGTCTTCCCCGTATCCTTCAGTGGGATGTTATGCTTTACCTTATCACAATAACCGTATGGGTCTCCATCACTAGTGAATAAACCGGCATATTTACTCATCAACGTGGTTAGACGTGGTGCTTCTTGCTGACCAATGGTTGTGGTTTCCACCTCAGCGACTTCACTATTCTCATGTATCGCGAATTGCCCGTGTTTTGTGACCACTTTTCTATTCTTCATATCGATTAAAGCTCCTACTTCTCTGAGAAAGTCTGCTCCCAAAATCGTTCGTCTTATATCAGAAGTTACAATAAACGGATATCGTATTTTTCCTGCTCCAATCTCTACAACGCAGTCTGAAACGCCAAGAATGTGCAACGGATGTCCTCCTACCGTCTGAACTGCTAATGTGCACGGCCTTATTTCCTTACACTGTTCTCTACCTATCAACGAAACTGCCGCCCCTGTGTCGATCAAACAAACTATTTCTTTTTCGTTCACTCGTAATCTCCCGTACACTGAACCTCTTTCGACCAACCCGACCACCTCTAAACGCGAGCGAGAAAAAGAAGGAAGACTGTATCGTTTAAGGTTTTTCTGCCTTCTTTTCGGGCAGTTTCTCTGCCAGTGACCGGTTCCTCCGCAAGCAAAGCACCTGTTGTTTGTTTTTTTCTGCATAGCTGCCACCTGTTGTTTCAACTCTTCAATCTGGTCTTCAATCTTCTTGGAGTCTTGGCCCTCCGACATCACTGGAGCAACATGCGAGGTCATTATCTGCCTTGTCACCTTGGCCATTTCATAGACATCCATTGGCTGAGCTGCGTTAACTAGCTGCAACTGATGAGCGACATCTGTCGGGACGCATTCGAGGAACTGAGATGCCAGCAACTGCTCCCGTGAATCTTCGTCTAGGGTGGGTAACGCGCGTCGCAGGTGATTCGTCAGCGTTACTGCGAGAACCAACGGATCCCCATCCTGGCCAAGTCTCAGCGTCCGAAACTTCTGCAGCGCCTCTTGTCTGTCCGCAGGGCTGTCGAACTCGCACACGAGCCTCTCGACGACCTTGTCCCAAGCTGCGTCACCTTCCAGCTCCCGAGCGTTGTCGTACGCAGCCTTCGCGCGGCCCCTCAGCAGCGTTCCCAAGACCACCAGCTTCGCTTTCTGCTCCTGCACTCCAACCAGCTCCGCGACAGCTTCGAAGTCCCTGAGGAACGTCCGCACATCTCCATCCTCGAACACCTGCGGCCACGGCACCTTCATCTCCGACAGAGGCAGCGACACCAAATGTGAAGAAGACAAGGCTGAGGAGACTGAAAGGATAGTTTATTTGGTGAAACGTATGGTACATAGCTAAATTTGGAATACCATATTCTAAATCGGCCATTTGCACATCTTCACCACATCCTTGACGAATTGGTCGAATATCATCTCATTCGATAGCTTCTTGGATTCTGCATCATATGGCAACATTCTTCTTATGGTTCTCTTCTTTGATTGCTCTTTCGGTGTGCCAAACATGTTGTTACTTCGTTCCTGATATACTACTTATATCGGATTATAAGTAGCACTCACCACAACACTAGTCATTCTATTCAGTGAACGTTTTTGACAAACAAACGAAATATGATAAATATGATATGATACAGGGTGCAGCAGGTCGGGTGTGAGAAAAAATACTCGCCCAGGGATGACGTTGGCTAGTGCCAGTCGTGCTATATCTTGAGTTGGCAGAAGTTGGAATCCACAGACTGGCTATTGGATCGGGTCCCAGTGGCTTAATGGTCTACGGCCTAGCTTGCCTTATAACAGAAGGTCCTGGGTCCGAACCCTGGCGGTGGGTGCGTACTGACGAAGAGTCCCAGACTAGGACGAAATAGTTGTCTGGCAGTACTCCCCGGCATATTTCCAATTATTATTATTATTGTTTCCTTTAATTCCTAGAGGAACATAGGGCTTCAGCCGTGCGTCTCCACTGCGTTCTGTTCTCTGCTAGAGTCTTCACCTGGCTCCAAGTCTGCCCACACGTTTTCATCTCCTCTTCACATGGCCTCCTCCAAGTCACCCTTGCACTGACGACCAACTCGCCGCTTCCCTTTCGGGTTCCACTCGAGCAATGGCTTGTCTAGTGATGTCACTCACTTGATGGTTTCCTCAGAGTATGGCCAGCCAATCCATCTCCACTTCTTCCTGCCTATTTGTTTCACAATTCGTTCCTGGTTGGTTCGCTCATTGCCAGAGATCTCTGTTGCTGATCTTTTCTGGCCGGCCATCTGATCTTGAGTATTGAGCGAAGACAACTGTTAATGAAGGTCTGTAGTTTGTTTGACATGCTCTTTATGATGCGCAGTGCACATCTCTGATCCGTATAGTAGCACTGACTGACTTCACATTGGAGTTGAAAATCGGGATCTTATTTTTGATAGTGAGTGCTGTTAACCTCCACACAGACTTGAGAGTAGTGAATGCATGTCTTGCTTTTCCGACTCTTGCTTTGATATCCTCGTCAGTTCTGCCTGTAATTGAATAAGTATCCTTTCTTCCAAACTACCAAAGAAAGGGGATTTAAGTCAATGCAAGAACTGGCGCGGAATTATGCTCCTGTCCATCCCAAGCAAAATACTAAGCCGCATCATCCTGGAGAGAATCAAATACGCCGACCTGGATGAAAAACTTCGACCGGAACAGGCTGGATTCAGGAGAAACAAGTCATGTATTGATCAGATCGCCACATTACGGATCATCATTGAACAAAGCTTGTAAGTTCATAACGAAATCCCTGGAAACCAACACAATGGAATATCAACTTGATGCTCACTAGTGAGTGACCCTATTCAGGTAGGGGTAGCAGTTACCTGAGTTCTAGTGAGGAGTCACAACCAGTGCGATACAGCAAGTAGCGCCGGTATGAGGACAAACAATCACTACGGATGACATTAGCTGGTGTGCCAGTACCGCTATATCGTTCAAAAAAAGGTGATAAAGACTGACCAACTTACCCCAGCATCGACAATTTTATTCACAATTATGTCCAAAGTATCATCCATTTGGCATGTGGCAACACCTTGGAATTTCTAAAGCGTAAAAAAAGAACATGAAAAGGAAGGCAGGAAGGAGAAACTAAAACGATAAAAAAGCAATCGATTACTACTTCCATATTAATAGGGAAAAAAAAGGTAAAATGCATTTCACGAAAAAAAAGGGAATTTATAGATAGAAAGATAAACAGATATAATAATTGATTTCCAATAATAGTAGTACCATAACAACCAAATTTTCCTCATAGAAGCTTGAATGTTTGTATGTGTGTGTGTGCACGCGCGCGTTTCTATGGAAGATAATATTTCGATTTTTTTCTTAAGCAAATTGTCATGTAAAGGTCAACTTCAAAAAGGGGAATAATGAAATGTGTATTCGACTGTAGAGTTTTCCAGCTAGCTAGTAGACAAGTAAAGCCAAGGATTTAGGCATTGCATACCTACACAATCAAAAATTCCGCTAGCCAGATAGGATTAACAACCTCCTGTCAAATGTCAAATGATGATGTTGCAGGACTGCACTACTTTTTTTAAAAATTCCTTTACGTTCCCAGTGGAACATAGTGGGGTTTCAACCTAGAGGCTTGAAGTTTCGGTAGCAGTGGTGTTTTATTATTTTTACGGGATAGGGTTGCTGCCCCATGCCCAGCCTAGTGAGGTAAAGCAGGGCGTCTGTGACTGAGGGTCGAGCCTCGGACCACATGAGGCGTAGTCGGCTAGCATCCAACCGTTGTGCCAACTACACAGTACTACACAGGCTCCTAACCTTAAGATAGACAGCGAAGTGTTACACACTGTTGACGACGAAATCTCAGCACGGATCCAAAAAGCTTGGGCTGCTTTTGCTAACTTACACCATCTCTGGCCAATACTAGTTGAAGACATGAAAATGTTGACTGTTTTTGGTCATAGATGTCTACGATCTCTTTCTCACGTTAGGTGGCATAATAAGGTAAGCAGTGTTAACGTTTGGCGAAGAGTGTTGGGCGAAGAGGGAAAATCAATCGAAGAGGCTATAAAGTTACATAGATTGAGATGGCTAGGTCACGTGCTGCGCATGCCTAACCATCACCTCCCCCACCCGACGGGCATTACTAGCTAGCTGATACAGGTGCAGGTTGGAAAAGAGTAAGTGGTGCCATGCCAAACAAAAACATGGCCTCATCGATCCATGAAATCCCTGGCAGTTAAACTGAGTCAGGTAGGGAGATGCAGACTTCCGGGTTGGGGCCCGCCCTCGGGACTCTAAGAATCAATGAAGGCTGGAGACACTAGGTGACATGGCTCAAAATCGTTGTCAATGGCTTACGCAGATGTATTCAGTCTCTGTAATCTTTCATATTCCTTTCTACCATTACTCATTCTGTTTCACTCTTATACTTTTCAAAACTCTATTGATTCTCTTCACTCATCTTCTTGTCTACCTTTGTGTGCTATTTGGAACGTGGCAACTCGAACTGCTGCACTTCGGTGCCAAGTTCTATGTTGTACCCAGAGAGACAGACTGTTGACTGCCTCTCTTATTTGGAAAACGTTGTATCAGCCCTAATCTCAGCACGGATACAAAAGGCTTGTCAATCGACGTTAACATCATCTCTGGTGTAGATGTGATGTACAGCTAACCATCAAAGGATGTATGTACTGCTCAGTAGCTCGTTAAGTCCTTGTAAGATGTAGCAGTTAAAAGTGGAAAACTTGAAGAGGCTAGAGATGTTTTTGACGATAGGTGTCTACGTTCCATCCCTTGTGATTGAGTGGAATAATTGTAGTTGGGCGTAACGTGTAAGGTAAGAAGGAGAAGTCAGTCGGTAAATAGACTGTGAAGCTATATCACAACTGACATAGCTAGAACATTCAAGTATTGGTTTGTAGGAATTTGACTGACTGGTTACAGGATTTCATCATGAGCTGATATTGGTTAGAGAACTATTGGAAAACCAGTGGTTTGTTTCCCAAGAGAAGGGCCAATCCACCTCCATTTATTCCTACTTATTTGTTGCACAATTGGGTCCTGCTGGGTTGGTTCGCTCCCAGAGATCCCTCACTACTGCTGATCTTTTCTGGCCGGCCATCTGATCTTGAGTAGTATTGAGCAAAGGTGGCAGCTGTTGATGAAAGTCTGGAGTTTGTTCGAAGTACCCTTCGTGGCACAGCACGATGCGGCGCGGTACCAAGTCTCTGATACGTACAATCAGTAGCACTGACTTCACATCGGAGATGAAAATCCGTATCTTATTTTCATTTGCATGCTGAGTGTACTGTTGATCTCCTCCACACACACACACACAGACACTTAAGAGAAATGAAAGCTTGCCTAGCTTGCCTACTGTGGTATAATTTTTTATGGTGGGTAGAATTTACACATAAAAGAAACTTTTTCACGCTATTTCATTCACAAAGAAATTACCCTCATATACACACACAAACACACACCAATTGAAATTAATCTTTCAACTATTGTTATTATAATTACATATACACATACATACAAACAAGCACCTACAAATATATAAAAGAAGGAGGTGAATGAATTCATGAATCACACGATAAATCGATCAATAATAAAACAGTCAATCAATCGACCGATCGATAAGCCAATCACAATTAACTATAAACTAACACAACTTCTTATTGTACATACAATAATAATAATAAAGTGTGAAGATTAGATTAAGGTAATCAAAAACACAAAGTGGAACGGAACGGAAACAACGCACACTGACACACAAACAGAGAACCATGTAACCGTGCACTGATAGATAGACGTAATTTATGGAATTGATTTAAGCTTGGTATTTAGGACACAACTGTTAAATACTTTCTATGAGCAGCAGATATGTATTATATAGAAAGAAAGTATTCAAAATTCAATATATGCGCATAAACGTACATAGATTGAACACTGAATAACAATATACAGGTGAAAATTGTTGTTGTTGTTGTTTTAACTGTTCCCGTTCACAATTTGACTCATTGTTCATTTACAAATAAGAAAGCAAAATAAAATCAATACAAGTTTTTTAGGCGTGTATATGAGTGAAAACAACAACCACATTGATTGCATTTTATTTCTTTTGTTCTGTTTTTTCCTTTACTTCTGATGTTTAAAAGAAATTAAAGGTTGAAGGTGATGCAGTAACTCATCGAAGAAGACATTACGAAGTGGTCGTGCTCTGTATCGTGAATTGGGAGAAGTTAGAATTCATGCACTGGCCATTGGATTGGCGGGTACCAGTGGCTTAATTAATGATCTATGAGCAAGCTCAACACCTTGTAACCAGAAGGTCCTAGGTTCGGAGCCCAGTGAGCTAGGTGCGTACTGCTGAAGAGTCCCAAACTAAGACGAAACAGTTGTCTAACAGTACTCATTGCTGGTTTTCCAATGGTTCTTAAAGTGATGTCAGCTCATGATGAAATCTTCCAGCCAATCAAATGAAACTGACTTTTCAATATAGAAATTATTATTATTCAAGGTGGAAGGTGATGGCTTCACATGTGTAACACATGTCCTAGTGATCTCACAATCGATGTAGTTTTACAACCCTATCGATTGACCTGCCCTACTTATCTAATACTTTGAGTCTAACCTTGGTATTACTTGTAAAAATTATATTTGTAAAATCTTAGCGAAATTGAAATGAGTAATTCAAACGTTTCCTGTGTTCGGCAATCTGGTCCGAACTTCTTCAGGGAGATTAACATCGAAATTAACACAACAGAGGTTTGTATGCAGAAAAGGGGGACATCTCATGTTTATAAAAACATTGTCCAATCATGAGTCACAGAAACAGGTATCAACATGTCTGATAAATAAAATTGTATGAGCTGTGATCAAAATTTCACTTCGGACTTACAAATATTGGTCTACTATTGTTAAACACTTTAAACAGAGTGTACTTTTCATCAGAATTTTAGAGATTACGTTCGACTAAACTATTCTGTCAAATTCTGACGACAGTTCATATGAATAATTTTGTAATCCAATTAAATTACCAAAGAAACTGTGTAATTGGCACAATCATCGTGTTTTCACTCTCCGTTGTCTGCAACAGAATGCATATCCTAAATACGTAGTTGTTGAGTCACCTGACAACTCCAGTCGGTCGAATAAAGCAGCTCAATATTCAGAAAAAAGACAAAGCAATAAGTCCGACAGGGTGATTCTGCTAAACTCTTATCCTAAACACCATAATTTTGAAAATACGTCTAATCATAAAATTCTAGATACTAACAGTTTGAACGGACATGAAGGCGTGGTGTTAGCTGATGCATAGGAAATCCTTATTAATAAATAAAAAATGGAAATGTATCACTAATTATTAATACTTGGTCAAAATTCTCGACTGTCCATATCTTCTTATGGAGACGTTAAGAAATGTTTTACAACGGTTTACCCACACACATATACACTCTGTTTAGAGCGTTTAACAAACGTAGACCAATATTTGTAAGTCCGAGGACAAATTTTGATCACAGTTCATACAATTTTGTTTACCATACATGTTGATACCTGTTTCATGACTCAGATGATTGGGGACAAAGTTCTTTTAAACACAAGAGATGTCCCCCTGTTGTGTTAATTTCGATGTTAATCTCCCTGAAGAAGTTCGGACCAGATTGTCGAACACAGGAAACGTTGGAATTACTGATTTCAATTTTGCTGAGATTTCACAAATATAATTTTTTTACAAATGTTATATCATATCACTTGGGAAGAGAGATGGAAAGGAAACACTTACGGTTAAACACAGTTAGCCTCTTTGTATCTCCCACTTCCAATGACTTTATGTTACAGGCGTAAAGGAGGACATAGCAGACTGCTGAGCACTGTACGCGTCTTTTGTTAGACAGACGCATATGGCTGTGAAACCTGGTCCTTGAAAGTGGAAAACATGAAAAGCCTGGCTAGCTGTCTTTGGCCATAAGTATCTGCGTTCTATTTCCCATGTTAGGTGATGGTATAATAAGGTGAACAATATTGACGTTAGGCATCGCTCGAGTGCCAGGTAAGGTGTAGAAATAAATAGACTAAGTTGTGGAGCTACATTGACTGAGATAGTTAGGATACGTGTTACGCATGCATCCCTAGTCATCGATCGCCTTCCACGACGGGCGATGTTAGCTGACATAGGATGGATGAGGTTGGAAAAGAGTTAGCACGTGGTGTCCAAAACAAAACATGGCCTCATCAGTCAATGGAATCCACAACAGTCAGTTTGAGCCATGTAGGAAGGTTTAGACTTCCTGGTTGGGGCCCTAAGGATGGTAAGAAGCAATGACAGCTGGGGAAAATTGATGATATGACTCAAAATCTTCGTTTTCAATGATGGCGTAGATGAATTCACTCTTTGTAATTTGTCATATCCTCCAACAAAACCGTCTGGTTCTTCCATATTACTCTTCATTTACTCTCACTCACACCTCTGTTGATTATCTCTCTTTTGATGAATCTCTCTTTACTCTCTTATCTTGATTTATATGCTACAAGAAGGAAGTGGGGTAACTCAAACAGGTCCACATGTGTGTAAAGTAGGTCTGTTGATGTAAGATAGTTGAAGGCAATCGGCCACAGGAAGCCTTGGCTGCACCTTGGTTTCGTGCTAGTTGGCACTCACCAGTCAGCAAGGTAGGCGTATCTGTAACCTCAAAGAAACTCATGTCCCTCACCTAGGAGATTCGAACCCATGTTACCCCCAAGTGAGTGCTGCAGTCAGAGACGTTACCACCACTGAGCCAGCTATTCGGGTTCACGAGTGACCTCCTGTAGGACTATAGTGGGTACTTTGATTGAACACTAGTAACTAGTGTGACGTGTCTGGCTAGTCCTTTCTTTAGTGCAGACTGAATTTTATCAGTCAGCCAAGTTTGCAATGTGGCCACCATGCTACTAGGTAGCTCGCCATCACGGTGCACACATTGATTTGATGATCGCGGGCTACCTAGTGGCATGGTGACCACCTTGCAAAACCTAACTGACTGATAAATAGAATTCAGTCTGCACCAAAGAAAGGACTAGCCAGACACATCACACTAGTTACTAGTGCCTAATGAAAGTAAAAACGGTCTGTGTTATCAGTATAAAAAGAATTTCTCTCACAAATAACTATGAGTTATCCCCGACTACTTAAATCGGATAATAGTAGTAATATATACTTGAACATGCATAAAATTTGAAAATACTGCTTCTCATAGACACCAAAAGTAGCACTAAACATGTAATCTGTGTGTGTGTGTGAAAATAAGAGGCATATGAATTATTAACCAACTCTTTAAGTAAACTTAAGTGCCTTCTCAATCATTTTGAGAGGCTGCATGTGCGTGTGTGTCCCAAGCGTGTGTGTGAACAATCTTAGTTCCCCTAATGAATGAACTAAGCTCTAGTGAGACAGATAAAAGTACTTGAGGAGAAAGGACTAAATTTCAATGTGTAAAACAGTTAATAAATTAAAAAAACCAGAGGATGTCATTCCTAACTAACATAGAAGTAGCACTAGGTTCAATAGATAAGACAACAGACAGCAGAAGAGGTTCGAGCACAATGTGCATTAACCGTAAAAAAAAAATCAAAAGAATGTGTGAACAAGCCCCCACATAGTGAGTAATTCTTAAAAATCGCTTGTATATAATATATGAGTGAGTGAGTGAAGCCTCTTTCATATTACTTACAATCAAGCTAATTAATGAGTTTATGAGATGACAAACAAAAGGCCTCAGTGTTTTTCACACCAACTAACTAAAAATATCAAGTTGATATTTCTGTGCGTCTATATATGCCGCCTATTTTACTTGAAGAGGTAGAGCGCGCATGCAGAGAGAACGATTTAAGTATGGCAGTCAGTTGGAGCCATGTAGGAAGGTTTAGACTTCCTGGTTGGGGCCCTGAGAAGCAATGACAGCTGGGGAAAATTGATGATATGACTCAAAATCTTCGTTTTCAATGATGGCGTAGATGAATTCACTCTTTGTGATTTGTCATATCCTCCAACAAAACCGTCTGGTTCTTCCATATTACTATTCTTTATCCCTCACTCAAAACTCTGTTGATTATCTCTCTTGACTCTCTTCTGTTGATTTGTGTGCTATATGGAGGGAGTGTGGCAACTCAAACAGGTCCACATGTGTACAAAGTAGTTCTGTGTTGGAAACCAATTATTTAATCAGCACGGTTGGTGAGCATCATACCCATGAATCACTGACACAGATTTAAAAAGTGTACTATATCGGCAATCAACCATACACGAATAGGTAGCCACTCAACTTATTCAATTAAAAACGTCTGTTGATGTTAGATAGAGTTGAAGGCAATCGGCCACAGGAAGCCTTGGCTGCACCTAGGTTTCGTGCTAGTTGGCACTCACCTGTCAGAAAGACAGGCGTATCTGCAACCACATTGAAGGGACTAATGTCCCTTCTTAGATTCGAACCCATGTCACCCCCAGTGAGTGCTGCAGTCAAAGACGTTACCACCGCTGAGCTAGCTATTCGAGCTTGCGATTGACCTCCTGTAGGACTGTAGTGGGTACTTTGGTTGGATACTAGTGGTGCAGACTGAATTCTCTCAGTCAGGCTTGTAATGTGGCAACCATTCTAGGTAGCTCGCCACCACGGTGTACATTGATATAATGATCGTGAGCTGCCTAGAATGGTTGCCACATTGCAAAACCTGACTGACTGATAAATAGAATTCAGTCTGCACCAAAGAAAGGATTAGCCAGACACGTCACGCTAGTTACTAGTGCCTAATGAAAGTAAAAACAGTCTGTGTTATCAGTATAAAAAGAATTTCTCTCACAAATAACTATGAGTTGGCACCGACTACTTATATCGGATAATAGTAGTAATATATATATGCTTGTATAAACGTAAAATTTGAAAACACCGCTTCTCATAGACACCAAAAGTGTCACTAAACATGTAATCCGTGTGTGCGTGTGTGAAAATAAGAGGCATATGAATTATTAACCAACTCTTTAAGTAAACTTAAGTGCCTTCTTAATCATTTTGAGAGGCTACATGTGTCTTTCCCAAGTGTGTGAAAACAAGCCCTCATAGTGAGTAATTCATAAAAATCGCTTCTATATATATATGAGTGAGTGAAGCCTCTTTTGCTTCAAACAATTAATTAAATACCTTTTATATTAAAATCAAACTAATTAATGCGTTTATGAGATGACAAACAAAAGGCCTCAGTGTCTTTCACACCAAGTATAAATATCAACTTGATATAATTTTGTGAACAGCATATATGCCGCCTATTTTACTTGAAGAGGTAGAGCGCGCATGCAGAGAGAACGATTTAAGTATGACAAGATGTGTGCTTGTGTGTATGTGTCTGAGTGTGTGGATGTTGCCTCAGCACATCACACACACAGTATGTCAATCGAAAAAGAAAGTAATAAATTCGGCACCTTGAAGGCATTAACGCACATACAAACAAATAAGAAGCATATGATATTAAAGAATGTGAGCGCGACTGACGATTCAGGCGTCTGTCAAAATCTATTCAACAACAACCACAACAACACACACTCACACACTCTATCGTTATTATCTGAAAAGATCATGGTCATATGATGACAAAAAATGCGCAAAAAAAGCTAAATAATAATAATAAAACAGTCAAGGTATTAAAAGTAGTAGGAATCATACTAGAAATATTTGTGTGTATAAAATACTTAGGCACTGTGATAGTGGTAATGGTGGTGCTATGTAATTCCATGTTAGTTTGTTTACTAGATGGATAAATCACACATTCAGTGAATGATGCTTTAAACACAATTTACTAATGTTCATAATCACTATTCTATCAATTACAAATACACATAACTTCGAAACTTGAGTTTTATAGTTTTCTTTATTCCCTAGTATTTGCCACAGGGGATATCTGGGTGGACAGGTGGTGAATCATTCCTATTACACATATTCTC
The DNA here is from genome assembly GCA_944472155.2 of Trichobilharzia szidati. Taxonomy (NCBI): domain Eukaryota; kingdom Metazoa; phylum Platyhelminthes; class Trematoda; order Strigeidida; family Schistosomatidae; genus Trichobilharzia; species Trichobilharzia szidati. Next base: position 150,091,047 of record OX235273.1, read on the forward strand.
CCTCCGTTGATTCCATAAACAAAGCTTCTGTTATCAATCTCTCTCTCCATTCACCCTGGCGTTACATAAGATTTTAAAACTGTCATCTTATTCCATCCATCCTATTGTAGGGTTGTGTGTAATTGCAGGAGAACCAATACAGGAGATTTAGAAACACAAGTATTCTGGAAAATCAACGCACACAGATCAAATACTCAACTATACAAGCAATAATCCAATTACTCACAAACGAAACTGTGTGCAGACATTGTTTAAAAGAGTTCAAACACATTGTAGCACTCAAGAGTTGAAAAGATTGGAAGAAAGATACCTACAAACGGTCTTCAAAAAGAATGGTTATCCACAAAATTTCATCAAAAAGTGTTTAAAGTTGAATCAAAACATCAACAAGAAACCATCATCAAAGACCACAAGAAAATTCATCCTACCATACATGAGAAATATTTCTGAAATAATAGCTAGAATACTGAAACCGTTTGATATAGATATAGCACACAAGCCAGTCAAATCGCTTAATTCGATATTATGCAAACCGAAAGATCCAACAGAAAAAGGGGATAAAATTAAAACCATTTACAAAAGAAATTGTATGAGCTGTAACAGGCATTACATCCGCCAAAATTGTGTGCCCCCTACGAATTAGAATCCAAGAACACAAATCAGCCGTGAAAAGACGCGATATATATTCTTTAGTATCAATGCATATAGACAATTATGGTCATCAATTTGATTGGGATAATGTCAAAATCTTAGACAGAGGAAACACCAAAAGTGCCTGGGAATTCCTAGAAGCCTGCTTGGTACTCAAACGAAAATGCAATTAACAAACACGTTAACAAAGACCAAATATACCAACTAATAAAAAGTAAATCAGGTTACTAGAAAGTTTAAAATCCAATTCAATAGAAAATGATCAATACACATATGTAAAGACGGTTACCGGGAGACGTAATTCTATCACTCACGAAGAAATTTAAATCATTTCACTTTATGCTAAAACATGCGCTGAAGGGGGATGCTGTCCAGAAGGACGACGAAAGCTCCGCAACCAAACCAACTAGCCCAGAGAACACTATTAATTGCAAATTGCATGCATTGATAGAGATAGGTGAACTATTCTCTAGACTTCTTATCTTGTTCGGGTCAACCAGTCTAGATTTTGCTGCTAGGTATTTGTGTTGCTCGGCTAGTCTGAATGCCTGCCCCTGTTCTACTTCTTTGACCTGACAATTATTCCAGCAGACAGGGTATTAGATAAACTAAATTATTTTGGTTTATTGGCTACACAGGATTGATACTTTAACCGATAAAGCTTGTTTCTAATTGAGTTTGTGGGTGGTCTGAATGCCAGCCACTTTTATTCCTGCCAGCATTGTTAAGAATTCTGCGTAAGGTGCTTTCCGAGGTTCCTTTTTTGTATGGAATTACTACTGATGATTTGGATTCCTTATTGTTCGTGCTGTCATTATCCTGTGCATGTTTGACAAGCATGTCGTCATTACTATTATTATTACTATCATTATCACTGCTATCATTATTTATTTTATCTTTACATTTCCCTACATACTTTCTGACTAATTTATCCGGGTAATTATTAAGTTTCAAAGCTTCTCCTTTTATATGCCTCACTTCCTGTCTTAGATTTTCCTTGATATTATTTAGTTTTTGTGGTCTATTGGGGAAATATTTCACCCACGAACTCAATTAGAAACACGCTTGGTCCTGTGGAGCCTTTAAAACTTGCGAAGATAAGTAATTTCGAAGAGAGCTCAGCAATTGCACTGCATGCATTAACACACAACAGGGTGAGACAGAGTCAAAATTCTTAAAAGTAATATAAGTGGGTGGAGAAAGAGAGAGGTTGATTACTGAATCCTGCCTGGTTCATCGAGCCTACCTACACCCAACACATGCAACAGAAATGACTCAATGCAAATACCAGAGATATGCATCGAAGATATTATTATCACCAGTCAGTCAAATCAGAGGAGGATAATAAATAATCTCAAAATTCTATTTCAATTCACGTACATCATAACATTCTAACAAGTTACTTATTTATTTTGACCATGAAAACACTCGTCTTATTTCCCATCTGATTGTATTTGATTGATAACACTCATATTATTATTTCTGAATGTACATCATCCCATATTGATTTTTAATCAAATGTCTAATCATCAATTTTCACTCATGTATTTAAATGAAGGAAGCAAGTTGTGTGAGTGAGTAACTTGATATGACTATGACTGGCAATGTGGTGAGAGCTGTCTACTAGCCAAATTGGTAGACAGAAATTTACGTCAATATTTACGTTCTCAAGATTTGTCGTGAGAAAATGTGAACAAAGATTGATTCAAAACCGACCACAGCAGACTTTGCGTAGGCGGATACAGTTAACATATAGAGGATTTGACATTCAAGAAACAGTCACAAATAGATGAAAGATTAACTTTACGTGAGAAACAAACAATCGGAAGACTGTGTTTGTTTACTTAAATATTCATAGTAATGTACATGAAAATATATAAATATGCGTTGATTTCCTTAATAAATGATCTGTTGCCTGACTCTTGCCTTCTGTCGTTACAGTTGATATTCTGAAGACGAAAAGTTATCCAATGAGATTAATTCCTGACCACAACGTAAGCTAAAAATCCACATTTGAGGAATAAACATTCCCTACTTCTGTAGCCATCCGTTGAGTTAAAATATTGTTTACAATTTTAGCCACTTCCTATGAATCTGTTTCTATATATATACTACTAATAAACCTTATCAGTAGCACAAAGCACAGTACTACTGTGGTGAGAGCTAGCTGCAAGCCAAAAATTGCATATAAGAATTTACGTCAATGTTAGGTCCTGAATCGGGATCATGAGAAAAACTACGATAACAAAGTTTAACCTTGAGGAACTCACCAACCAATCACAGCAGACTTAACGTGTGTAAATACGATTCGCAGATATATGGCTTAACTTTCTGAGAAACGGTCACAAGCAGTACAGAATTACCTTCAGCAAGATAACAATCAAACAGATGACGTCGTTTCTTTAGTGACAATAGTGTAAATAAGAATCTATAAAAATATCTCTTGACTTTCTCAATAGACGATTTGTTGTATGGCCCTTGTCTTCTGTTGTTACACTACTACCTACTCTGTACATAGAAACTTAAAATTATAGCTCAGCCGAAATACCGATGAAGGAATCAATAGGCGAAAATGAAGACTATAGTCTCCGTTGAGTTTTTACTCTATATCACTTTCCATGCACACGAAAGATACTCACATTACTCAACTTTCAAAATAGACAGTTAGCCAAACAATGTCGGATACATGTACATATAGACATGAAATACAAACATACACACTCCACAACGAAAGAGAGAATGAGAGAAAGCAATTTGAGAAACAAAATGTACGCAGAAAAACTCGGATAGTTTCACATATTTGGTTTTGATAGTAAAAGGATGAATGCTGGGTGGTGCGGGGAACGTGTGTGTGTGGGGGGGGGGGGGTTATGGGAGAGACGGAGGTGTATAAATTTCATGAAATTTGACTCTGTTTTTGTAGCAATTATTATTAACACTTAAACGAGAGAAATAAATACTCAGCTATATTGATTAACACTGTAAAACGATATACGGAGTGTAGAAAATGCATACATGTTACAGGGAACAGAGAATTCATATAATTGTAACACTGCGCGTAAATAGAGTATAAATAAAGATGAATATACTTACTACTTAATAATTTATATGAGTAGTTGAAAAACACTTAATATCATCAACCAGTATTGGCTTGCTCACTGACTGCCTGACTGAATGGTTTCAATATAGAAGTTTCTGTCTGTCTGTTTTTGACATAGAACTACTTTGCACCGGTGTGCAGCAGTTCAAGTCACCACACTCCACTCCATGTAGCACACAAAGCAAGAGAAGAAAGTACAAAGAAGCACAAATAGAGATAGTAAACAGAGAGATAGGAGGCAAAAAGAACAGTAATATCGAAGAACAACATAGTTTTATCGGAAATCTTACGTCACAAGGAGTGGATGCATCTGCGGCAGCTATTGAAAACAATTTTGAGCCAGCCATTTCACTAATCATCTCCAGATTTCATTGGTTTTCACCATCCCGAGAACCCCAACCAAGTCAGTCAGGAAGTCTACACCTACTTACGTGGCTGGCTTAAACTAACTGTTGTGGATTTCATTGACCGATGAAGTTATGTCTTGTTTTGACCACTGCTGGCACTTTTCCAAACAGATCCATTCCATGTCAGTTAACATTGCCCGTCAAGGAAGGCGATGACTAGGCTACCATGAGTAACACATGTCCTAACCATCTCAGTCGGTGTAACTTCACAGGCTCGTCGATTGATTTCCCCTCTTTAACTAGCACTCAACGCCTAACCTCAATGTTGCTCACCTTATTATACCACTTCACCTATGATCAAAGACAGCTAATATTTTCATGTCTTCCACTCTCAGTGGCCAGGTCTCACAGCCATAAAGGAAGATGGAGCGGACTGATGACCAGTGCACACGCCCTTTGGTCGATAGGTAGCCAGCCGGATATCACGTCTACGCCAGAGACGGCGTAAACTGGCTCTCTGTATCCGTACTGAGATTTCGTCAGAGATAAACTCGTTGGGGCTGGCTGATGCAACTTCCCAAATAAGTGAAGCGGTCAACGTGCTCTACCACTTCACTCCCTATTTCTAATCTAGAAATCAATGTAGTCCAGTCCAATCATGTAACATCATCTTACATTTGGCGGGAGCGAATCGGATGCCACACATTCGACAATTGCTGCTCTTCAAAGTGCTCAGAAGAATCTGCATTTCGTCAGCGTCCTCGCCTAGAAGGACTACATCATCTGCCTATTCTAAGTCAACGAGGCTATTATTCCTCGGTAGCAAGTCAATCCCTGAGTCTCTAAAGGGAGTTAGGGTTAAATCAATTAGTACGGAAGTGCAACAGTTCCAGCTCTCACCAGCCATATACCACATAACCCAAGAGAAGAGAGTAAAGAGAGTTTAAAAGGAGTGAGGGAAAAAGAAGAGTTTTATTGGATATTTTTTCAATCACAAGGAGTAAATGCATCCACACCAGACATCACTGAGAACAAAGATTTTGAGCCATATTACCGACTGTCTCCAGTTGATGTAAACGGGTAAATATTTGCACAGCAAAGAGGATACAAACAAAAACAAAATAAAAATCAATCTGTTAAGTGACTTACTCCACGTCGATAATTTAAAGCCTCATATACGGTAATGTCTAAATTTTGATATGTCCTTGTAGCTGCCAAATTCTAAAAGTATAAAGAGAAAAAAACATAAGTATGAATAAGGATTGCGAAGGAGATATGAACGTTATGCTGTTAATTCTGTGTGAAAACATTTTAAGAGCATATTAATGTATTATTTATAGCATATTAATATGTGTCAGTGAAAATAGGATTGGTGAAATGTTTAAGTGACAGAGTACAAAAACAAAGTAGTACCGAGAAAAATCTTAGACAGGAGGTGAGGCATATAAGAGAAGCTTTGAAACTTAATTAATAATTACCCTGATAAATTAGTCACAAAGTATGTAGGGAAATGTAAAAATAAAATTAATAATAATAGTAATTGTAATAATAATAGTAATATTAATGACGACATGTATGTCAAACATGCACAAGATAATGATAACACCAACAATAAGGAATCTAAATCATCAGGAGTAATTCCATACATGGAAGGATCCTCGGAAACCTCACGCAGAATTCTTAACAATGCTAGCAAGAATAAAAGTGGCTGGTATTTAAACTACTCACAAACTGAATTAGAAACAGTCCTTGCCGGTTACGGAATCAATCCTGTAGAGCCAATTAAACAAAACAGTTTAGTTTATCTAATACCCTGCCTGCAATGATTGTCAGGTCAAATACATAGGTCAAAGTAGTAGAACAGGGGCAGTCAGTCAGACTAGCCGAGCATAACAAACTAGCAGGAAAATCTAGATTAGTTGACCCGATTAAGATAAAAAATCTAGAGATTAGTTCAGCAGCTTTAGCTCTCACTACATGCAATTACACACAAACAACCATAAATTAGGATGGATGGGGTAGGATGACAGTTTTAAAATCTTTTTATTTACGCACTGTTATACTCGATTTGATGTGAACTACGCAGGCCTTTATTGAAGCTGAAACTTGCTCTTTATTCATATTTGTTTCTTGCTTTAAGTTTGGTTGCTTTGAATAAAAACACAACAATACCAATGTTTGAACAAAGCTTTATTTTCATCGAAAACGTGATAGTTTCTATGCTTAGACCAGTATGGTTAGCTTTAAACATTGCAAATGTAAACTATCATTTCAAGTACTATATAGCTTCTTCTTCTCCTTGTATTTATCCTGTAAATATACTTCCAATAATGTATTATTCATAATGGCATTTTAAACCATTTCGCAGCCGCGCAGAATTTTCTACTCTTCTTGAAATAGCTTTCAAACAAGTGGCGGTATAGCACTTACCCAAATATACGCGATTCACTGATTGACCGTAACTATCATCAGGAAACGGAAGGAAGTTTGGGTTGTCGCTCAACTTTGATTGTGACCTTAGTAAACGGTTTACAATTTAACATTAATAAGAACCTGTTCTAATTGCTTGAGCAATAATTGAACAATTTAAACTTTTGTAAAAGTATTAATTTATGATACTTCAGGATTGTAATTTATAACATAACTGATCGTGCCCGTAAAAATGTCATCCATTTCTTGTAAACTTACCCGTTTACATGACATACAAATTATTATTATTATTATTAATGTAACAGGGTGAATGGAGGGAGAGATTGATAACAGAAGCTTTGTTTATCGAATCAACTGCAAGCACGTGTAATAGGAATGATTCAACACCTGTCTAGCAGGACATCTGGAAAATTCTACTACCCCAACGACGATAAACAGGAGGGAACAAAGGAAACTATAAAACTCAAGTTTCAAAGTCGTGTGATTACAATTGATGTGATTATGAACAATGAATAAATTTTGTTCTAAACGTCATCCAGTACACAGTAATACTGTTCCACTGTGTGATACATCTAATAAACAAACTAATAATGGTGTTGCTACGGCAGTCTGCTTAAAACTTGGGCTGCCGAAAACAACCTCCATCAATATGGTTTGCACATAATTTCTAGTAATCAGTTTGTTTAAACTTAGTTGAAACTATGACCCCTAATACAGTATTGTTTACTCTGACGAGTATCGAAAACATTCACAATTTACTGATTTGCCAGTTTCTACTAAACACGTGAGAAGAAGCATTACCCTCGATGGATGATGGCAGTTTATCCATGAGATGACATGAAATGACCGTTCCTCAGCGGTGTCCTTGGTTCATCAAAATGTATAACTCCATTATAGATAAGATTTTATTTCGATAAATCATACAGTGTTCGTTGTACAGTAATATTAACTGATGACCGCGTTTCGAGCACAAATTATTGCCGATCATAATCATATCAAGTTGCTCACACAACTTTTTTCCTTCATTTATATACATGTGTGGAATCGATTAGATATTGGAATAAAAATCAACATGAGATAATGTACATTCAGAAATGACTATAATAGCACTCGTCTTATTTTCCATCTGATTGTATCTGAATGATAACACTAATATTATTATTTCCCATTGTACATTATCCTATATTGATTTTTATTCCAATATCTAATGGATTCCACACATGTATATAAATGAAGGAAAAAAGTTGTGTGAGTAACTTGATATGATTATGAGCGGGAATTATTTGTGCTCGAAACGTGGTCATCAGTTAATATTACTGTACAACGAACACTGTATGATTTATCGAAATAAAATCTTATCGACAATGGAGTTATACTCTACCACCACAGTTGTTTTATTCCTTCACGTTCCCAGTGGAACATAGGGCTTCAAGCATCTAGCTTGAAGTTTCTGTAGCAGTGTTTAATTTTTACAGGATGCGGTTGCTAGTCTCATGCCCAACCTTTCCTCTTCACCAGCTTTTAATTCTGGCTTAGTGAGGTAAAGAAGTGCGCCGGCCGGGGATCGAACCCCAGACCATGTGCATGGTCGACGAGCATCCTTACCGCTATGCCACCGACGCACTAGTTTGCATATAATTTCCCCTATTTAGTTTGTTTAAATCTATTAAAATATGACCTCTACTAGTATTGTTTATTTTTGCGAGTATTTAAAACATTCACAACCTCCTTATTCATCAGTTTCTGCTAAGCATGAGAAGAAACCTTATCTTTGATGGATGATGGCAGCTTATACCAATACGTGAGATGACCGTTCCTCAGTGGTGTCCCCCTTCTTCACAAAATATACTCCTGAACCTTTTCGAATTGACGTACCCAACAAAATGTCACTGTGTATTTTTCGTAGGAGACAAAGAAGAGATGTCATCATGATAGGCTGATGTGCGCTTCAGATCAGATAGAAATGTGTCACACACGGAATACTGTCAGTTAAATTTTTTTTTGAAGATCCTGGAGTAACAGGAGACATTATGCAATAAACTCCATTGAAGATTCTGTAAATCATACAACATACTGTTCAGGATTAAAGCGCACCAAGAGAGATGCGCTACACTAACAAATATAAAACACAAAATAATCGAGCAAAGAATATTCTTTTCGATAAATTCCTCTTCGGGCTCTAAAATCACACATATATATGTTTATATACACAGAATATTTTAAATTAGTAGTTAGTAACAATATTAGCGTTTTTTTTAAATAATATCGATTTGTTAAGTAAGATCACCATGCAATTACAGTTCATTAAAGATGCTTAAATAATAATAATAATAATATAGATATAATAGCGAATAGAATATCAACTAAAATTAGGGAAATTTTACGAAAATTCTGGATTATTCAAACCTTGATGGTCAAGGTAAGGACAATGCCTGAACTAACTTCTTTTGGATACACAAATTAGGCTTGTTAATATGGATCCCCACAGCCTCAGTAATATTTAGTAGTCGAACTCTTAAAGCAAAATTGAAATTCGTAGGTATGCGGTAAATGACCCTGAAAGCATGATTAACGTTAATCTTGTGTTCTGTTTCCACAAGATGAGACAGAATAGCTCTGCGAATAGATTTTGTTTGTCCTTTACTTAACCACTGTGAAGGGTGATGTTCAGAAATTCGACGCGAAACAAGCCTAATTGTACGGCCTATGTAACTGGCTCCACAGGAGCAGTTAAATCGGTATATACACATGGAAGAGGCAAAATTAGGCAGTTTATCTTTTATTCCCGAACGCAGAAGAGGAGTGGTTTTAAAGATACAGCGTAATTCAGCAGCAGGGAATGTTCTTTTTACCACATTTCTTAGGCGCTGTGTTTGCATTTCACTGGTGTTGTCTCCTAGGAACTGCATCTGTAAGAACAAGGCTTTCTTTGGAACTGTTGGTACCTTGGATTGTTTTGGTTTTGTATTCATATTCTTATCAATAAACTTTTCAGGATAACCATTCTCACTTAGCAACCGTTTAATATTGTTAAGTTCCTCGTCAAGACATTCGTCCGAGCAAATCTCTCTTGCTCTGTGGACCAAGCACTTTATTAGATTGCGTTTGTATTTCAAGGGCACAAAGCTGAGAAAATGTGTGTACTGACCCGTTGATGTAGGTTGTCTATAAACACTTCTTCTTATTGTGCCGTCCTCTTTTCTGGTCATAAGGATGTCTAGAAATGAAATACTAGAGTCTTTTTCTTTCTCAATAGTCAAATTTATTGCAGAATGTACCTCATTAAATTTATCCAGGATGTTTTTTGCTTCCTTTTCGTTCTTCATAATCAAAAACGTATCATCCATGTACCGACATTAAAATTCGAGTTCATTAATAACATCTTTCAAAGGCCCATTTTCTAATTTCGCAAGGAAAATGTCGGCTAGAGTGGGTCTTAGTGGTGACCCCATCGCCACCCCATCGATTTGTCTATACTGTTCCTTATTATCCTTAATTTATCGAAAAGAATATTCTTTGCTCGATTATTTTGTGTTTTATAGATGTCTGAATGAATATTTTTTCTACACTAACAAATAACAAAGATAACAATATTCAAATAAAATAAGAAACAGAATAAATTGGGGAGGTCATCCAGAAGGCGAGTAAGCATACATCGTGAAGATTATTTTGGAACACGAGTCATTTACTTCATATTACCTTCAGAAAGGGAACAAGAAGAAGAAGAATGGAGGATATGGCAGTATGTTCTCCATTGATTACGATTCTTCGCCATATCACATGGACATCTCAAGCCATTTATTCCAATTATTCCTCGGATCCCGTTTAGCGAGTCGTGATATACCAACAGATTCTAAATGAACATAAAATATCCTTCATCCCATTGCGCTATGTCATAGCATAGGTTAAGCAACCCCTCAGCTTTCTCTATCCAGTCTCCTGGACCAGTATAGCGGTGTAGATTTCAGTGAGTGATAGTTGTATTTCAACTCACCGAATGACTGACTGACTGGTTTCAACGTAGAACTACTTTGCCCAGTTGTGCATGATTTCGAGTTTATTTAGCTGACATAGGATAGATAAGGTTGGAGCCAGTGGTGATCAAACCAAAACACAGCTTCATCGCTCAATGAAATCCACAACAGTTAGTTTAAGTCAGCCAGCCACGTAGGAAAGTGTAGATTTCCTGACTGGCTGGTTGGGGTCCTCGGGACAGTAAAAACCAATGAAGGCTGGAGACAATTGATGATATGGCTGGCTCCAAATCATTCTCAATGGCTGGCGCAGATGTATCCACTCATTGTAACTTATAATATCCAATAAAACTATATTGTTCTTCGATATTACTGTTCTTTTTGCCTCATATCTCTGTTTACTCTCTCTGTTTTGCATTTCTTTTTACTATTTCCTCTGGCTTTGAGTGCTAAGTGAAGTGTGACGACTTGAACTGCTGCATATCTGTGCAAAGTGTAGTTCCACATTGAAACCAGTCAGTTAGACAAAGTAATGAACCGAAAAAAGTAAAAACACAAAATCTACAAAGAGGTAAATACGAAGGCAACCACACAACACCATCACCACCACCGACAACAACAACAAAAAACTGTGCCAACACACTTACTATGACATCAAATTTTGCATAGATATCCACAAGTTGTCCATCTTGGTCGACCACAGGCAGTGCTGAAACTCCACGATCAATAAAATGCTGTAGCGCTTTATGCACTGGACAGTTCTGTTGAACAATACAAACATTTTTCATTGTACCAAGATTTAAATCACGTAGCTTTTTCAACATAAAAGAAGGTGTTGGTAACTCAGATATCTAATATCATGAATGCATAGATAGATAGAGAAAAGAAAATAAAGAAGATATTAGTCAAGTTTAAAACGCACATTTAAAATTCAAATATCAACATTTTTTTCAATGTTGTTGAACATTGAATAAGCAACATATGGTTTGTTTATTCGAATGGATCTCCATTTGGCGGGAAACAACAAAAATGACAGGCAGTTGGTAGAGGACTGCAGAAGAAAAAAGCCTGTTGGTCTGGTTCATTATCGGTGAAGAAACAAACAATCCTCGTATTGCCAATCGGTCTTCTGATGTTCTTGCGTTGCAACAACAACAGTTTTTGCAGATTTCATATTAGCTTGTTTATTAGATGCATCACACAGAGAAACAATACTATTTATTGTATATTGACGTTTCGAACAAAATTTATTGTTCATAATCATATCAATCATAACCACATGACTTCGAAACTTCAGTTTTATAGTTTTCTTTGTAATCTCCTATTTGTCGTCGTTCGGGTAGTAGAATTTTCCAGATGTCCGACTGGATAGGTGTTGAATCACTCCTGTGACACGTGTTCTCTTCATTTGATTCGAAAAATAAAGCTTCTCTTATCAATCTCTCCTTCCATTCACCCTGTTACATTAGATTTTAAAACCGTAATCTTATCCCATCCTATTGTGCTTTTTTTCTTCACGTTCCCCCAGTGGAACATAAGGCTTCAAGCTAGTGGCTTGAAGTTCCTGTAGCAGCGGTTATTTTACAGGATGGGGTTGCTAGCCTCATGCCCAACCTTTCCTATTCACCGGCATTTTTTCTGGCTTAGCGAGATAATGGAATGCGTCGGCAGGGGATCGAACCTCGGACCATGTGCATGGTCGGCGAGCGTCTTAACGACCATACCACCGACGCACATCCTATTGTGTGGTCGTGTGTAAGTGCATGTAGTGCTTGAGATAGCTGAACTATTTTCCAGATTTCTTTTCTTATTCGGGTCAACTAATCTAGATTTCGCTAGGTTCTAGCACTGCTGCACTTGTCTGACTGATCCCGTTCTACTACTCTGACCTATGTACTTGACCTGACAATTATTGGAGGCAGGGCATTAGATAAACTAAATTGTTTTGTTTTATTGGCTCCACAGGATTGATCCTGTAACCGACAAGGATTGTTTGTAATTGAGTTTGTGGGTGGTTTGAATCCCAGCCACTTTAATTGCTGCCAGGATTGTTAGGAATTCTCCGTAAGGTGGTTTCCGAGGTTCCTTCTTTGTATGTGTTGTCATTATCTTGCTCATGTTTGACATGCATGTCGTTATTAATATCACTATTATTATTATTACTATCATTATCACTATTATCATTATTTAGTTTATTTTTACTTTTACATTTCCCTACATACTTCCTGATTAATTATTTATCAGGGTAATTATTAAGTTTCAAAGCTTCTGCTCTTATATGCCTTACTACCTGTCTTAGATTTCCCTTGGTACTACTTAGTTTTTGTGCTCTATTACTTAAACATTTCACTAATCCCATTTTTAATGACATAAGATGGGATGATCTGAAGTCCAAATATCTATTTGAATGTGCGGGTTTTCTGTAAACACACACTAGTGTTTAACTTCCCATCTGCTTTCCTTTTTACGCTTCGCATCAGCTTAGCTGGTTACAGGCCAAAGTCATTATTCAGTATATCTACAGAAAAAATTTAAAAATACTTGCACAGAGTACATTTTTAACAAAAATCAATCGATTAATAATATGCATACAATTTTAATAATAGTAATTATGTTCACTTTAGCCCAAACAATAGTAATAATCATACATGATGTAATCTTTTGACGTTAAGTAATCAGGCGAAAGAGAGGATGAAACCATCCAGTTATCATGGCATTTGTGTTCCTCGAAAAGACGTTGAAAAACAACAGTTACGCTGAAAGGTTCATTGACAAGTACGGAAGATCTGAAGGGTCAAATACCAAGCAAATCATCACAGTGGGAAGAAAGCCCGTCTACATTCAGCTTGATTATAAAAGTGAAAAAATCACATCAATTGTCAACAGAAGATTGAGGACGTCACTAGCCAGAGCCTATCCTGCAGCTAAGCTCGTCCCCGTCTTTCGAACAACTTGCTCTTCCTTGGTGCAATTAAAAATCGATAGATATCCTTCTCATGTTAACTCCGACTGTATATACATGTATTTACATGTATCTGAGGGAGCAGTTACATTGGAAGAACAGAAAGAAGAAGGCTATACATCCGATTTTCTCAACATGTACCAAAAAGCCTATGTCTAAAGGGATCAAATGCTTTAAGGAGTGCGGTCGCCAGACATCTCCTTGACACGGGTTATGAGGTGGACGTCGCAAGATCCTCCAAAATTATCAATATGCGAAAGAGTTCAGTTTTCTTTAAGTTTGCCGAAGCGATCTCCATCAAGCACCTGAAACCTGATTTATTCGCTCAGACAGAAGCAGTTATCAGTCTTTTCTTGTCAACCTGGTAACTGGATATTTTCATCTCCCTTTCATACGGATGAGAAATCCTGAAAAGTTTCCATTGTGTATGATCATTATCGTTCGGAAAAGTGTTTAATATCACATATATATATGTTTATATTATTGGTGTATGCATATACTGATCGATTGGTTTTTGTTTAAAATGAACTCTGTGCAAGTATGTTAAAATTGTTTCTGCAGATAAACCTAATAATGCCATTGGGCTGTAAGCAGATGAGCTGATGAGAAGCTAACGAAATAAACAATGATGGTACCATTTTATTCTGCAAAAACCACACTGTTGTTGTTCTTGCTTTATTCAAATTCATTAAAGGGAATAAGTATATGAAAATTCTCGCGTAGGTTAGCGCACAAAGTATTCTGATGCACCGATCAATTTCTTAGGAATCAGCACTATGTTCAGGAGTTGCTGACGATTGAAAAATATCCCACTCTAATTGAATGATTGACTGAGTTTCAAAACAGAACTTTGCATAGAAGTACACCAGTTCAAGTTCATCACAGAGGTGATGACGATTCCTGGGCAACACCACCAAACAGCAACAACAACAGACCCCAATCGGCATAAAAGGGAGGAACCTGAAAGAAACAACCTCTTTTACCTACCTGGGAAGCATCGTTTCAACTATATGCGGAACTGACGAGGATATCAAAGCAAGAATCGGAAAAGCAAGACAAGCTTTCACTACTCTCAAGTCTGTGTGGAGGTCAACAGCACTCAGCATCAAAAATAACATCCGGATTTTCAACTCCAATGTGAAGTCAGTGCTACTATACGGATCAGAGACTTGGCCAGCGCGTCATAAAGAGCATCTCAAACAAACTACAGACCTTCATTAACAGTTGTCTTCGCTCAATACTCAAGATCAGGTGGCCAGAAAAGATCAGCAACAGGGATCTCTGGCAATGAGCGAACCAACACAGCAGGAACCGATTGTGAAACAAATAGGTAAGAAGAAATGGAGATGGATTGGCCATACTCTGAGGAAACCATCAAGTGACATCACTAGACAAGCCATCGCTCGAGTGGAACCCGAAAGGGAAGCGGCGAGTTGGTCGTCAGTGTGAGGGTGACTTGGAGGAGGTCATGTGAAGAGGAGATGAAAGCATGTGAGCAGACTTGGAGCCAGGTGAAGAGTCTAGCAGAGAAGCGAACGCAATGGAGACGCACGGCTGAAGCCCTATGTTCCTCTAGGAATTAAAGGAAACGATAATAATAATTATTATTATGGGTAAGATTTGATTTTGATACATCACACAGTGTTGTTATACAGTAATATTAACCGAGTAGTAGCGCTAAGTGGTACAAGAAAAGACCTAAATGATGAAATAAAACAGATAGAAGAATAGCTGGTTGGTAACACATTACTATCCAATAAAATTCATTAGGAAGATCACTAAAGGCCAAAAGCAAAATAAAAATAATTGTGAAACCAGTAATGATAACATAAATAAGAGAGAATATAAGGCATCTACAGGTATACCATATAAGAAGGGGACATCTGAGAACCTCGCTGCGTAGTATTCTCAATAAAGCAGGAATTAGGGTGGCTGCATTCAAACCTACAAACTCACTCAGGGACAGGCTCTGTAGGTTAAAGGACCCGGGTGACTAAATTAGACAAAATAATATAATTTAAAAAATACCTTGTAATGGTTCTAAAATATTTGGGCGCCGAGTGAGAAGTAGACATTTGTAAAAAGTTATATTTGTAAAGTCTCAGCGAGATTGAAATGAGTAATTCCAACGTTTCGTTCGGCAATCTGGTCTACTTCTCACTCGGCGCCCAAATATTTTAGAACTATTCTGTCAAATCTTGACAACCGTTCATTTGAATTATTTTGCAATCGAATTAAATTAACAAAGAAACTGTGTAACTGGCACAATCATCGTGTTTACAATCTCCGTTGTCTGGAACAAAATGCACATCCTAAATCCGTAGCTGTTGAGTCACCTGACAACTCCAGTAGGTCGAATAAAGCAGCTCAATATTCAGAAAGAAGACATTGCAATAAGTTCGACAGGGTGCCTCTACTAAACTCTAATCCTAAACACCATCATTTTGAAAATACGTCTAACCATAAAATTTTAGATACTAGCAGTTTGAACAGACATGCAGGCGAGATGTTAGTTGATGCATAGGAAATCCTGATTAATAAATAAAAATGGATATGTATCACTAATTAATAATACTTGGTCAAATTCCTGACTGTCTATATCTTCCTATGGAGACGTTAAGAAATGTTTTACAACTGTTCACACACACACGCATGCACACTCTGTTTAAAGTGTTTAACAAAGGTAGACCAATATTTGTAAGTCCGGGGTCAAATTTTGATCACAGCTCATAAAATTTTGTTTATTATATTTGTTAATACTTGTTTTATGAATCATGATTGGACAAAGTTTTTAAAAACAAAAGATGTGCCTTTTATATATAAAAAACCTCTGTTATGTTAATTTTGATTAATTTCCCTGAAGAAGTTCGGACTAGATTGCCGAACGAAACGTTGGAATTACTCATTTCAATCTCGCTGAGACTTTACAAATATAATTTTTTACAAATGTCTACCTTGTAATGATTGTGAGGTCAACTATATAGGTCAGACTAGTAGATCAGACGGGGTAGTTAGATTGTCTGTGAGAATGACTGACCTAGAGAAGATAAGTAATTTAAAAGAAAGCTCAGCAATTGCACTGCATGCATTAACACACAACCACACAATAGGATGGGAAGGAGAGGGTTAAGATGGTAAGAAGTAATCTATGTGGGTGGAGAGAGAGATTGATTACTGAATCTTGGTTTGTCGAGTCTGCACCCAACACATGCAACAGAAATGACTCAATGCAAATACCAAAAATATGGAAGATATTATTGCCACCAGTCAATTCAGAAGAGGATAATAAATAATCTCAAAATTCTATTTCAATTCACTCACATCACAACATTCTAACAAGTCACTTATTTTGACTATAAAAACACTCGTCTTATTTCCCATCTGATTGTATTTGAGTGATAACACTCATATTATTATTTCTGAATGTACATTATCTTATACTGATTTTTATTCAAATGTCTAATCATCAATTTCACTCATGTACATAAATGAAGCGTGAAAGTTGTGTGAGTGAGTGACTTGATATGATTATGAGCAGTGATAGATTGTGCTGGAAACGTGGTCATCAATTAATATTACTGTACAACGAACACTGTGTGATTTATCAAAATAAAATCTTATCCATAATGGAGTTATACTCTACCACACTGCCCAAGTTTTATACTGATAACAATTAAACCACTCCATGTGGTACACACACAGAAGTTATTAAGAAGACAGTTGCAGCGAAGAAAATTTTCTTTTCGACGAAATCATCATCTAGGATGTACATTCGTGTATTTATTTATAATAAATGGGTGGGAAAGTTCCAGAATTATTTCTGGTCAAGGGTCAGATTATTAGAATTACAATTAGTAATTAAAATGACATAATAAACAGAGGCGGGTGGGCGGATAAAACTCAAACAAAGTAGCATCATAATTACTGAGAAGACTGACACTGATTGTGCAATTAAGGGTTGGAAATGTAAAAATAACAAAAATAAACAGGATGTTCGGATAAAGAGAAATCTAGTGGGATCACAACTAATGTGACGAATAATTGTTTATGCAGTTAGGGATTAAATATGTGGAAATAGTTAAGTGACAAACTAAACAGGAAGTTCGGATATGAAAATATGGTAGTGTAAATAGGGATTAACAAAAACTTAAAAATAACATGAACAAACAGGAATTTTGGATAAGGAAGGCAATGGGATAGTCACTACTAAAAGAATTACCTGCTTATGATGGCCATGGCAAGGACAAGGGTTGGACGTATTTTTTTTTTTGATGTATAGCGTGGGTTTGAGATTTTGGATAGCTAATGCCTCGGCTATGCCCAGATGTCTTAATTTCACTCCGTTTGATAGGTTTGATTGAATCTTGTATATTACTTTGAAGGATTTTTCGAAAGGCGCTGAATGTCCTGAATTGACCAGATGTTCTGTCGTTGAATTGTAGGCCCGTTTTCTTTTTCCTTTTACTAGGCAGGCTGAACAGTGTTCATGAGAGCGTTTTTCAAGTTGTCACATGGTACGGCCGATATACTCAGCTCCGCACAAGCAAGTAAACTGGTATATGCACATTGAAGCGACCCAATGCGACAGCTTGTCTGTCGCGTTCTGGCTGAACAGTTTCTTGCAGGAAAACATTAGCTGTAGGCTTGCGATGAAGTATGTCTTCCTCAGAGATTTGCAGATGCAAACTTTCTGTTTATTCATTTCATTTTTAAGTTTTTCTTAATCCCTATTTACATTACCACATTTTCATATCCACACTTCCTGTTTATTTCGTCATTTTACTATTTCTACAAATTTAATCCCTGATTGTATAAACAATTATTCGTCACATTAGTTATCATCCCACTAGATTTCTCTTTATCCAAGCATCCTGTTTATTTTTGTTATTTTTACATTTCCAACGCTTGATTGCACAATCAGTGTCAATCTTCTCAGTAATTATGATGCCACTTTGTTTGAGTTTTATCTGTGGCCATTTATGGCCATTTAATTCCTGATTGCGTCGGTGGCATAGCGGTCAGGACGCTCGCCGACCATGCACATGGTCCGGGGTTCGATCCCCGGCCGACGCACTCCTTTACCTCGCTAAGCCAGAAATAATGCTGGTGAAGAGGAAAGGTTGGGCATGAGGCTAGCAACCCCATCCTGTAAAATAAACACTGCTACAGAAACTTCAAGCCACTAGCTTGAAGCCTTATGTTCCACTGGGGAACGTGAAGGAAAAAAAATTCCTAGTTGTAATTTCATTAATTTAACCATTGACCGGAAATTATTTTGGAACTTTTCCACCCATTTATTATAAATACACGAATGTACAGCCTAGTTGACGGTGACTTCGTCGAAAAGAAAATTTTCTTCGCTGCAACTGTCTTCTTAATAACTCCTATGACACACACAGAAGTCGAATGAGCAAAATTGTGAGAAATAAAGAATAGTAACATGAATCAATATGAGGACTGAATGGATCCAGGAGATTACAAAGAGTAAATCTATGTCTAATCCACTGGGAAGGATCATCAACAAACTAAAGTCAAGGGATCGCCTTGGAATCTCAAGAACTTCAAGACTATACAGTCTACACCACCCTGTGTGGGGCTGGATAAAACCAACAGTTAAAAACTTCATGCACTGATGCCACATTTCGATTTTATCCTCCTCACCGCCCCCCGGCCTCCTTACTCTTTTTCGACATCATTCTGTGTCAGCTAAAGTTGCTCACCGCGGAAGGCAATGTCATTTCAAGACGGTATCGACTGACTTACTCTCTTTACCTAACACTTAACACCTCACTAAAGTACCAATCACCAAGACAGAACGTAAACATCTGTTGTCAAAACATCTAGCCTCTGTCTTCGTATCTTCTGCTTTCAATGGTCAAGTGTCTCACATCACATTCATAGAATGAAGGACAAAGCAAACTGCAGCAAAGTGCACATGTCCTTTAATCGATTGACAGCCGGATATCACATCTACGTCAGAGATCATGTAAGTTGGCCAATACCATATGAACCTTTTCTGGTCATCCTCAGATTTCGTCAGCAATCAATCCTGCTATTTCATTATTCCTGCAAACATAAATTTTATCACGAATCGAATTCACATACTGACTGACTGACTGGTTTCCTTATAGAACTACTTTGTACCGATGTGCAACAGTTCAAGTCGCCACACTCCCTCCATGTAGCACACAAAGTGAGAGAAAAAAGTAAAAAGAAACGCAAAATAGAGACAGTAGAGGCAAAAAGAATAGTAATATCGAAGAACAATATAGTTTCATTGGATATTATAAATCACAAGAAGTGGATGAATCTGCTCCAGCTATTGAGAATGATTTTGAGCCAACCATATCACCAGTTGTCTCTAGCCATTAATGGTGTCTACTGTCGCGAGGGCACCAGCCAGTCAGGAAGTCTACACCTCCCTTTGTGGCTTAAACTAACTGTTGTGGATTTGACTGACTGATGAGGACATGTTTTGGTTTGACCACCACTGGCTCTTTTCCAATCTGATCTATTCCATGTCAGTTAACATTGCCCGTCAAGGGTGGCGATGGCTAGGCATGCATGCATAACACATGTTCTAACGATCATCTCAATCCATGAAACTTCACAACTCCGTCGACTGATTTCTCCTCCTTACACATTCACATGCGGTTGGATTTTAGCTTAGGGGATGAATAAACACAATGCTCAATTCCTTAGGTTCCATCTTGACAGTTCACTAACCCATAACATTTCGTGTAAAAATCTACTCAAACTTCTCTTAAATTTTTATATTTTTACTATCTTTGACGTTTAAACCAAGGGGTATTGGGTTCGAATCTCAATTTTGATTTATTCCTTCACGTTCCCAATGGAACAAAGAGGGCTTTCAGCTACAGTCTTGAAGTTTTGGTAGCACTGGTGTTTATTTTTTACGGGATGGGGTTGCTAGCCAGCCCCATGCCCAACCTTCCCTTAGCAAGTATAAGGAGTGCGTCTGTGGCCGGGGGTCAAACACCAAACCACATGAGGCGTGGTTGGCGAGCACTTTACCACTGTACCACCGACGCTCGAATCTCAATGGGTAGACAAAGAAACACCCTGGAGAGACAAGAAAATCCAATTGATGAATCCTATAAAACGCCGAAACATACACTCAGACTCAGTCAGATTGTTTTTGTTTCAAGGCAAAAGTCTATGGGTCTCAGGGTAGATGTGTATCGCCAAAAAAGAAACCGAACTCAAGACATGTTACTGCTTATCGACTGAGACGACTAAG
The DNA here is from genome assembly GCA_944472155.2 of Trichobilharzia szidati. Taxonomy (NCBI): domain Eukaryota; kingdom Metazoa; phylum Platyhelminthes; class Trematoda; order Strigeidida; family Schistosomatidae; genus Trichobilharzia; species Trichobilharzia szidati. The sequence goes on from OX235273.1 coordinate 150,111,772, forward strand.
ACGTGTGTATGTGCGAGACACCCGGCCATCACCTTCCTCGTTGCTCAATGTTACTTGATATATCAGATTAAGTTGGAAGATAGCTAGGAGTGGTCAAACGAAAACATAGAATCAATTCATGAAGTTTCTTACTGTTGTTTTCAGCCAGCCACACATAGGGAGATGTAGACTGCTGTCTGGTTGGGGTCCTCAGGAATCGAAGAACTAAGAGGTAGGGATAATTGGTAATATTGTGATGACAGCTGGCTGCGAACAAGTCGAAAATTGTAGACAACAATTTACGACAATGTTACGTCCCGAATCGGGGTCATGAGAAAAAAATAACAAAGTTTAACCCTGAGGAACTTAACAACCAATCACAGAAGACTTAGCGTGTGGCAAATACGACTCGCAGATATACATGGCTTAACTTTCTGAGAAACTGTCACAAGCAGTACAGAATAACCTCGAGCAAGGTAACAACCAATCAGAAGAGGTTGCTTCTCCGCTGACAATAATGTACATAAAAATATGTAAATATCCCTTGATTTTCTCAATAAACGATCTGTTGCCTGGTCCTTGTATTCTGTCGTTACATTTGATGTCACTGCCTGCCGACAAACGGAAAGCCTATGCCCTGCAGTTTTTGGTGGAGACATATGGATGTTTGGGCAGGACTTCGAGGCTGTTGTGCAGTCGATTGACGTTCAAGATCCGTCAACGATGAGGCTGTCGCTTGGAACGCTTATGGGAGGTCGAGCGAAGGTAGCATTTGAAAGTGTGAGGCGAAACACCGACGAATACGCGCCAGGTTCACGCAAACAGTTTCCAAAGTGGGAAGGACAATACATGGTCACTGTGGAACGAGGTCGTGCATATACGATTAGAAATGCAAACAAAGAGGAGCGTAGGAACGTCAGTGAGCTCCGAAATTCGATACAGCAATACAAACTAACAAAGCCACCAGCACCACGAAGATCGAAGCAACTTCAGTCGAAAGTCTTTGACGTGGGGATGAGCGCGGTGACATCTGGCTACAAGCCAAAAATGTAGCCAGCAATTTACGTCAATGTTACTTCCCGAATCGGGGACATGAGAAAACAATTACAAAGCTTAACTTTGAGGAACTCACCAACCAGTCACAGCGGAGTTAACGTATGCAAATATGATTCGCAGATATACATGGCTTAGCTTTCTGAGAAACGGCAACAAAAAGATGACAGAATAACCTTGAGCAAGAAAACAACCAATCCAGAAGACGTTACTTCTCCGCTAACATTAAGGCTAATATTAATGTACATAAAAATCTATAAATATCTCTTGATTTTCTCAATAAACGATCTGTTGCCTGGTCCTTGTCTTCCGTAGTTACAACAGGACTCAAAATTGTTACCAGTGGCGCAGATACATTCAGTATAAAGAGGGAATCAAGTAGGACTGATTTTAATCGTCAGTTTAATAAAAAAAATCTCGTTATGATTTGAGACACATCTATGTGCTGCCTACCTGACTTCTAATACAATCAGTCTACTCTCACTATCAAGTGTCAGTTTGAACAGACAGTTTGATCAGTTTTCAGGTTTGATCACGAGCTGAGATCAGTTAAATAATGATTGGACGCTCAGGCAGTACTGGAAAGCCATATCGTTCTATCTGCCTGTTTTCGACATAGAACTCTGCACATATGTGCAGCAGTTCAAGTCGCCACACTCCATGTAGCACACAAAGCAAGAGAAGAAAGTGGAAGAAATGCATAATAATATAGACAATAAACAGAGGCGCGAGACAAAGGTATATTAATAACGAAGAGCAAAACAGTCACAAGGTGCAGATGCATCTGAGCCAGCCATCGAGAACGATTTTGAGCCAGCCATGTCACCGACTGTCTCAGGATTTCATTGGTTTTCACCGTCCAGAGGATCTCAAGCAACCAGTCAAGAAGTCTACATCTTCCTATGTGGCTGGCTTAGACTGGCTGTTGTGGATTTCATTGACTGATGGAAACCATGTTTTGGTTTGACCGCCGCTAGCTAGCTCTTTTCCAGCCTGACCCTATATCAGCTAACATTGCCCGTCGAGGAAGGCGATGACTAGGCATACGTAACACATGTCCTAACCATCTCAGTCGATGTAATTTCACAGTCTCGTCGACTGATTTCCCCTCCTTACCTAGCACTCAACGCCTGACCTCAATATTGCTCACCTTATTATACCACTTCACACAGGAGATAGAACGTAGGCACCTATGATCAAAGACAGCTAATCTTTTCATGTCTTCCGCTCTCAATGGCCTGGTCTCACAGCCATAAAGGAGGACGGAGCGGACTGCTGAGCAGTACACACGCCCATTGGTCGATAGTCGGATATCACGTCTACGCCAGAGATGGCGTAAACTGGTATATGCTAAACTAGCCCTCTGTATTCGTGCTGTGATTTCGTCAGAGACCAACCCGTTGGGGCTGATGTGTGAAGTAAGTAAGTGAAGCGGTCTACGTGTTCTACCATTTCACTTATTTCTAATCAAGGGATCGGTGTAGTCCAATCCTGTAACACCATCTTATATTTGGCGGGAGCGAATCGCATGCCAAACATACGAAGATTGCAGCTCAAGGTGTTCAGAAAACTCTGCATTTCGTCAGCGTCCTCGCCTAGAAGGACCGTATCGTTCTAGTTTAGCACTCTGTAGAAATGTACACCCACTGAGATTCAAAACCACGATCTTCTGGTTGCAAAGTGGCGAGCTCGTGGAACATTCAGTCACTTAATGGACCAGACTTAGTGGTGATCAGCCGATAAATTCTAACTGCTACCCACAAATTCGCCATTTTAGTGCGACTGGCACCAGCCAATGCCATCGCTGGAGAGTATTTGTCTGTCTTGGAAGTGTGTGGGCGGTTGTGACTTACCGGCTGCCCACACCGTGGAAGTTGATTGGATCTTCGGGTACTTGAAATAGAAAGAGGGTTAGTTTTGCGTGACCGCGGAGCACAGGGGACAACTGCTTGAGACCGACCAGTTACACATGGCCAGTTTCTTGGATAGGTTCCGTATTAGTAAATTTACCACCCGTTACGGACCACCGTAGGTTAAGTCGGGATGTACAATTGTTGGGGTCGACCTTTTCTAACCTCCTCCCTCCAGAGTGGAGAGACAGCATAGCTGGTTGGCATGCTGGTCATCTGAGGGAAACACCTTACTGCGGCTGTTACATCCCTGTTCCCTAGTGGCAGTACGATTTCGCCCACAGAACCCCACCATAGTGAAAAATAAAATTCTTACACTAAGCCGGTAACTGCTTTCAGTCTAATCGCTATCGTAACAACCTTCCTGGCATAGTAGGACCTTCAGGAACAATAATTTCCAGCCAGTGTAGCTTGTTGGGTCATTGCGATATGCAAGCCCGACCATCACGTCAAGGTAGCAGCTATCGGTCGGGGCAGAGTATTTGTCCTCACTTCCGAATGGGTGGACGCCAGTGGTCACGATTTCCCCTTTGAACTCCAGTCAACTTCGTCTTGCGGTCAGTCGCTAGTCCGCATTACTGAGGAAAAATGCCCACCAGCGATGATATTGGCTGGTGCCAGTCCCGCTGAAAGTTAGAATTCATCGGCTGGCCATTGAGTCTGACCCCAGCTAGCTAGCTTGTCTTGTAACCAGAATGTCCTGGATTCGAACCATGAGGGTGGTGGCTGCGTACTGCCTATGAGTCCCAAACTAGGCTGCTGATGAAAAAGCCTTCCAGTACTCCCTCTGTTTGTTTTAGTTGTTTCTCTAACTATAATCGAACTTGAAACTGTACAATCCATTACACGAAATCACCATAATGATAAACACCGTTGGTAAAAAGAGTGATGTAATAACTCTTTAGATAAATCTAATTATACAAACGAATCGATAGAGGCAGAGAATGATTATTAGATAGATAGACAGACAGACAGATAGATAGGCAAGCAGGTAGGTAGATAGATAGACAAACACACGCAGACACAAACACACACACATTCCACTTAGAATATATATATGCCCTATGGTAAAAACACAATCCTACGCGCTTCCATTTCTGTGTTGTTTTAGAAAGGAAAAAATAAAGCTTAAATTTTGAATGGATCGAAGTCAGTCTTCATATTCTAGATCGAGAATGTGTCTGTCTGTCTATCTATCTACCTAACTAACTATCGATATACCCATCTGTCTGTGCGTGTGCGTGCGTGCGTACGTGCGTGCGTTTTAGTTGAAGTATGTGGAAAGAATATTTTAAAAAATATTGATTTGTTGCTTAAGATATTATTTTTGATCTTGCTTTTCTTATACTTCCGTCAATCAATATAAAATGAATGCATGTGATTGATGGTATTAATAACCGTCAAATTATATGCTTGCTAGCTAGCTAACCAGCTAGCTACCTGATTGGTTGATATTCACCTCAGTCGGATTACAATATATCGGTGTCAAAACAAATCTAATCCTTACAAACCAAACTATAGAAAATTAATCTAATGCTCGCTAGCGACTTGCTACAGGAGAGATTTTCCTGAAGTTCTAGTGAGAAGTCGTGACCAGTGAGGTCCAACCAGTCAACTGTGTGAGGATGGATTTCCTACCGATGACCACCGATTGGTTGATGCCAGTCGCGGTAAATGCATCACGAATTGGTAGAAGTTAGAATTCATGCGTTGGCCATTGGATAGGGTCGGGTCGCAGTGGCTGGTATACGAACCAGCTAGCTGACCCCGTATATATATATATATATATATATATATATATATATATATATATAGGGAAAAGGTTAATTAGACAGCCAGATGGCCAGAAAAGATCAGCAACAGGGATCTCTGGTAATGAGCGAACCAACCCAGGAGGAACCGATTGTGCAACAAATAAGCAGGAAGAAATGGAGGTGGATTGGCCATACTCTGAGGAAACCATCAAGTGACATCACTAGACAAGCCATTGCTCGAGTGGAACCCGAAAAGGAAGCGGCGAGTTGGTCGTCAGTGCAAGGGTGACTTGGAGGAGGTCATGTGAAGAGGAGATGAAAACGTGTGGGCAGACCTGGAACCAGGTGTAAACTTAAGCAGAGAACCGAACGCAATGGAGACTTGCAGCTGAAGCCCTATGTTCCTCAAGGAATTAAAGGAAATAATAATAATAATAATAGTAATATAATTAATTAGACAGTAACCAAAGTAAGATTGAGTTAGTAAGTTAGATGACTCAATATAATTAACTAAAATGTTTCAACTTAGGTCAGGATAGCAACAGAGGTAATTACAGGTAGAGACTAAGTAGAGGTGGGGTAGAGAATAATGCCATTTAAATTAGAACTAAAGTTGAGCAAATAAATTGGATGACGTAACATAAATGACTAGAAATTGAGCGTTGGTCAAGTCAGTAACAGTGGTAATGAGGTGTAGAAATTAAATCGGGTGGGGGTAGAGAACAGGAAGGTTGAAAAGGTAAAATATTACAGTTGTAAAGCCAAAATAATACTAATGAAGAGACAGAAAAAAAGAAATAGAATTTACCTGTTGGGTATTAAGACAGATTATGTCCATTGCAAGTGAAGTGGCTGAACGAACTTCTTTTGTATGCAGAGTTCAGGACTTAGCAAGTGAACTGCTATTGCTTCTGCTGTTTGGAGAAGTTTGATTAGTACACTTTTAGGAAGACTGCTTCGTATTCTTTAGACTTTAGTTGATGTCTAATTAACCTTGTTTCTACGTTAGGTCATTCTTGTATTACCTAATTAATTATGTAAAATTGACAAACCTCATGTACACAGACACAAATAAATGTATATAGTTGCGATTATACAGCTATGTGAATGAATTCGCTGGAGAAAAGAGTCTCTTCGCTGAACATCTTCTCTTTTTCATATGACTCAATGGGAACTTTTAAATCACAAACAGTGAGTGTATCTGCGCCGGCCATCACTGCTGAGAACGAAGATTTTGAGTCAAATCACCCACCTATTGCCTCCAGCCTCCATTGGTTCTTACTATCCGGAATACCCGAATCAGACAGCAGTCTACACCTCCCTATGTGACCGGCTGGTTGGATCAAACTAACTGTTGCTATGGATTTTATTGACTGATGAAGCCATGTTTTCGACTGATCGATCACCACTGCCTCTTTTCCATCCTATGTCACCAGCCAGCATTGCCCATCGATGGCTAGACAGGCATGCATAACATATGTCCTAACCACCCACCCCAATCGATGTGGCTTCATAACCTCATCGATTGATTTCCCCCTCCCTAAATATCACTCAACCGATGCCTCCCCTCCATATTACTTACCTCATTATATCAGCTCACAAATGAGAGATAGAACGCAGGCACTTATGATTAAAGACAGCTAAATAATATTGCAGTAGATGTCAAACATCTGGTGTTCTGGTTAACTGAATTTCAACTAACTAATTGTTCACTTATTAGCTACGAAGTTTACCTCAGACAGACAGTAAAAAAACGACGTCTGTATTAACATTGTGCAAAAGGATATCTGTATGAAAGAACCAAGAAGTGCTGCGGTGTTACTTAAAGTCTAATTTAGCTGGGTGTTATGTTTTGTCACATTGAAAACTAAGCGCTGAAGATGTTGTCCAGTCTGTCTGTCTGTTTTCGACATAGAACTTTGCACATACGTGCGGCTGTTCAAGTCGCCACACTCCACTCCTTGTAGCACACAAAGCAAGAGAAGAGAGTAGAAGAAATGCATACTAGAGACAGTAAACAGAGGTATGAGACAAAGGAATAGTAATAACGAAGAACAAAACAGTTTCATTGGAAATCATAAGTCACAAGGAGTGGATGCATCTGCGCCAGCTATTGAGAAAGATTTTGAGCCATGTCACCAATTGTTTCCAACCATTGGTTTTTACCGCCCCGAGGACCCCAACCAGGAAGTTTACACCTCCCTACGTGGCTTAGACTAACTGTGTAGATTTCATGGACTGATGAAGTCATGTTTCGGTTTGACCGCCGCTAGCTCTTTTCCAACCTGACCCTATATAAGCTAACATTGCCCATTGTCGAGGAAGGCGATGACTAGGCATACGTAACACATGTCCTAACCATCTCAGTCAATGTAATTTCACAGTCTCGTTGACTGATTTCTCCGCCTTATCTAGCACTCGACCGATGCCTAACCTCAATATTCCTCACCTTATTATACCACTTCACACGGGAGATAGAACGCAGACACCTATGATCGAAGACAGCAAATATTTTCATGTCTTCCACTCTCAATGGCTATGTCTCACCCGCAGCCATAAAGGAGGATGGAGCGGAGTGATGAGCAGTACACACGCCCTTTAGTCGATAGTCGGATATCACGTCTACGCCAGAGACGGCGTAAACTGGCATATGCGAAGCTGGCCCTCTGTATCCGTGCTGAAATTTCGTCGGAGATCAACCCGTTGGGGCTGATGGTACTTCCCAAGTAAATGAAGTGGTCAACGTGCTCTACCACTTCACTTCCTATTTCTAATCTAGGAGTTGGTGTAGTCTAATCCTGTAATATCATCTTGCATTTGGCCGGAGCGAATCGCATGCCAAACATTCGTAGATTGCAGCTCAAGGTGTTGTTGTTCAGTCGGATAAAGAAAGGTACACAATTAAATTATCCGCCAGCCCAGAGAACAAAACAGGAGTCAATATGAGCTACAAACTCTTGTCCATTTTATCAAAAGAGCACTTCAAGTGAACACGAGGAGAAGACAGAGGTGATGATATCCATCCAATAACAACAAATAGTACCAATCACCCACCTTAAACGGAAGAAATTTCAAGGAAGTTACCTTCTTCACTTATTTTTTGGCACAATCGTTTCAACTACAGGCTGCGCGACATAGATGAGAAAGTCAAAAGCATCCAAGCATTGAATAAAAAAAGCAAAACAGACCTTCATTGATCTCAAACCAGTGTAGAAACAACTCATTGCAATCATCTCATCATAAAGAGAACAACATTTGGATTTTCAAAATTAAGGTAGACAGGGATATCCTGGACCACCGACGTGAAAAACCTAGAAGACCTGGATTTCGCGCGTGGATGATTTATGTTTGATGTCACACAAAATCGAAGACTTACAAGCGAAAACCGACAAACTGGTCGAAGAAGCAGCCAATGAAAACAGGACTCCAGGTGAACATAGACAAGACGGAGGTTATGAAAATAACCAACCAACAACAACAACAGCAACATCCAGTGCCAATCACCATCAACGGGAGGGATTTGAAAGAGGTTACTTCACTCACTTATCTAGGTAGGGAGCATTGTCTCAACTACAGGAGGAACGGACGAGAATGTCAAATCGAGAATCGGAAACGCGACAAACACATCCATCAACCTGAAACCAATCTGGAAATCTTCGTCACTCAGCTAGTATCAAGAACAAAATTCGGATTTTCAATACAAACGTCAAGTCAGTCAGTTCTTCTATACGGATCAGAAACTTGGCCAGTGTGTCACAAAGAATATTTCCAACAGCCTGTTGCAGACCTTTATCAACAACAACTGTCTCCGTTCTATCCTGAAGATCAGATGGCCTGAAAGAATCACCAACAAGAAACTATGGGAACAAACAAAACAAGAACCGATTGCCCAACAAATATGCAGGAGACAGAAGTGGAGATGGATTGGACACTCGCTGGGGAGGCCGCTGGGTGACATCACGCGTCAGGCCAGTGCTCGAGTGGAACCCGAAAGGGAAGCGACTAGTGGGACGTCCAAGGGTGACATGGAGGAGATTGTGTGAAGAGGAGTTGAAACAGTATGGACTAACATGGATGCAGGTGAAAAGTACAGTAGAAGACAGAAGCAAGTGCAGATATGCAGTTGAAGCCCTATTGTCCACTAGGAACCCAAGGGAGCAATAATAAATAATAATAAAGTCAATAATTCCATATATGGTTCACAGGCTTGGCTCCAGCGTCACCAAAGTCATTTCCAATAGGCTGCTCTAAAGACTTTCGTCATTATCAACATCAGCCTTCACTGGCTCCATACTGAAAATCAAATGTCCAGAGAGAAGAATCTGTGACAAGGAACTCTCTACAATGCAACGAACCAACCAAGAAACCGTCGCCCAACGAATATAACGTGACAGTTGAGTGATACCACGCGCTCTACGCAGACATTAGAGTGGAACCCATATGATGACATAGAGGAGATCGTATATAATAGGAGGAAATGAAGGCTAATAGGCGACTGTGGAATGCGCTAAAAAAGACTACATAGAACGGAGTGAAAAGCAGATGTGCTACAGAGAAACCCTATTTTTTTATTCGGAACCCAATAATAAATGAAAACCAGGGAGTAGTGTCAGACACCAGCTTCGTCCCAGTTGGGGACTCAACGGCAGCACGCTCCCACCACAAGGGTTTAAACCCAGGACCTACCAGTTACAGGACAAGCTCATTGACCGTTTAGCCACTAGGAACCGATACAATAGCCAGTCTCTAGGTTCTAACTTTTACCAATTCGTAATTTTAGCAGGGGTAGCACTAGCCAATGCCATCCATGGCGAGTATTTGTCCTCACTCCCGACTGGGACGACTCTACTTGTCACGAATTCTCACTAGAACTGCATTGAATTTTATCCTGGAACTGGTAGAAGTTAGAATTTATGCGCTGGTCACTGAATCTGACACCAGTGGCTCGCCATCTTGTAACCGGAAGGTCCTAGGTTCCTACTACCAACAAGACGAAACCCAGGACGAAACAGCTGTTCAGTACTCCCTGGTGGATTTCAACGGTTTTTTAACTGATATCAAATTATGATCATACTTTAAAAAAATCAAATCCCTACAAACTCTAGGAAATAATAATAATAATACTAAGTCAGTGTCGTGAAAATTTTCTACACATTAACATACACATAAAGTACATGTACCTAAATAAGTAGTCATTTAAACATCATCTTAACATATATACATCATGTGAGAATAGTTGACTACACACACACACACTAGCCTCTCCTCAAATTATTTTTCACTATGATACTTAATAATAATAATAAAATGATAGATCGTACTTATGATTATTGATGCTTGATGCGATATTAAGTATGCTTAAGATAGAGCTTACTTGTATATTCTGAAGAGACAAGTAACCACTTATAAAAAGAGTACTTTATCATGTCATTCTGATAATTTCTTCAGAAAGAAAAATGATTCTAATCACATGTTTGATAAGATTTATTTGCCTGAATTTCACAGAATGGAAGCATGGCGGAGAAATTTTAATCATATGACCTCATACTACTGAAATAATAATCAGTAGCATGTGAACAAATACAAAAAATAATTGAGGAAGATTATTACACTATTCTTAAGACGATTGGACGTTGTTCGCCGACTATACTTTAATCATATATCGAAGGTACCAACACGATATCAGTAATTTATCATGTGATTACTAATTGATAACTAAAGGCATATTCGCATTCGAAGTCAACGCCTACCTTCGAAGGGCACTATAAGCTAACACATAGGACTAATATTGGTTTGTAGGGATTTGATTGATTGGTTACAGGATAACATCATGAACTGACATCAGTTAGAGAACCATTGGAAAACCTGTAGTGGATTACTGGACAGCTCTTTCTGTTGTCCTAGTTTTTGACTCCTCGTCAGTACGCACCCACCTCCCTGGGGTTCGAAATCAGGAACTTCTGGCTACAAGACGAGTGGGAAGTCATGACCAGTAGGATGCAGCGGGTCGAGTGTGATGACCAATAATCGCCAAAGACATTGGCTAGCGGTTGCGCTGTGTCGTCAATTGGCACAATTTAGAATTCAGGCACTGAACATTGGATTGGCAAGTCTCAGTGGCTGGATGGTCTACGAGCTAGCTTGTCACCTTGTAACCAGAAGGTCCTGTGTTCGAACCCCAGTGAGGTGGGTGAGTACTAATGAAGAGTTACAAACTAGAACAACAGAAACAGCCGTCTGGCAGTACTGCACTACAGGTTTTCCAATGGTCCTCTAATCGATGTCAGCTCATGATGAAATCGTGTAACCAATCAATCAAATCCCTACAAACCAATACTTGAATATCAATGAGATACTCACTAGCGACTGGCCCTATTCAGATGGGTTATTACTTGGGTTCTAGTTGAAAGTCGTGACCATTAGGTCGTAGCACATCGCCGAAGACATTGGTTGGCGGTTGCGCTATATTGCCTCACTTTTTCATCCTTATTATTGATAGAACCATTATTATTATTATTATTATTATGACTAATTGCACAACTTATATTCACCATCTTATTCTCCTATAGACAAAACACCATGATTGGTTTATATTTGAATTTTTATTAGTAAAGTTATGTGCGTATATTAGAGTTAAGCCTGATGAGATCTAATTGAGAACACAATATTGTTCGCTTAAATGTGTTGTTCTGAAAAGTCATTCGCTAAAAACAGCAAGGACTTTGCATGCAAAAGAGAAAAGTCCAGGCACTATCACTACTTTAACCTGCTGTGTAGCCAAGTAAGAGCCTACTACGGAGAGTTGTCATCTGACAACTGTGATGACAACCAGTGGTGTTCGTCACAGATACCCACTGTCCCCGTTTTTGTTTAATTTGATTATATAAATATTGTACTTATGGACTTAACCCTAACCGTTGACTTCAGCGACTCAGTGATGGACTTGTTACCACCAGCGAATAATCTTGTTAACTTAGAATATTCAAACGATATAGTCTTCCTTTCTAGGTGGAAACGCTGACAAAATCCAGAGTCTTCTGAATACTTTGAAGAGCAACAATCTTCAAATGTTTGGCATATGATTCGCTGATGGCAAACGTAAGATGATGCTACAGGACTGAAGTGTGTGTTGACCATTTCACTTATTTAGGTGGTTGCATCACCTAACGTTAGCAGGTTGACCGCTGACGAAATCTCGGCACGGATACAGAAGATTCGTTTGGCCATCATTTGCCACCAACTTACGCCGTCTCTGGCTTAGTAGACGTGATATCCCGTTGGCTCGCTATCGATCAAACGAAGTGTGTACTGTACAGCAGCAAACTAGGACAACAGATACAGCGGTTGTCTAGTAGTACTCCCATGTGGTTTTCCAGTCGGTTCTCTGAATGATACCAGCTCATGATCAGTTCTGCATATTCCTATTAACAACAATCTATTCATCATCTAACGACAGAAGACAATGGACAGGCAACAGATCGTTTACTGAGGAAAACAACAGATATTTATAGATTTTTAAGTACATCATTATTATTCGCGTTATCGTAACCAGAGAAGCAACGTCTTCTGATTGGTTGTTTCCTTGCCCAAGGTTATTCTGTACTGCCTGTGACCGTTTCTCAGAAAGTTAAGCCGTGTATATCTGCGAATCGTATTTGCACGCGTTAAGTCTTCTTCTGTGATTGGTTGGTGAGTTCCTCAAGGTTAAGGATCTGGACATAACCGATGATATATATCTGATTTCCCACAAACTGGAAGATATGCAAGCGAAAAGTAACAAGATGGCAGAAGAAGCATCAAAGATAGGAATTCAGGTGAATAAAGAGGAAACAGAGGTAATGAAGATTCCTGGGCAACAAGAAAAGACAACAATCAGCATAAATGGGAGGAACCTGAAAGAAACAACCTCTTTTACCTACCTGGGAAGCATCGTTTCAACTACAGGCTGATGGAACTGACGAGGATATCAAAGCAAGAATCGGCAAAGCAAGACAAGCTTTCACTACTCTCAAGTCTGTGTGGAGGTCAACAACATTCAGCATCAAAAATAAGATCTGGATTTTCAACTCCAATGTGCAGTCAGTGCTACTCACTATGTGGATCAGAGACTTGCACTGCGCGTCATAAAGAGCATCTCAAACAAACTACAGACCTTCATTTACATTTGTCTTCGCTCAATACTCAAGACCAGATGGCCAGAAAAGATCAGCAACAGAGATCTCTGGGAGCGAACAAACCAGGAACCAATTGTGAAACAAATAGGCAGGAAGAAATGGAGATGGATTGGCCATACTCTGAGGAAATCATCAAGTGACATCACTAGACAAGCCATTGCTCGAGTGGAACCCGAAAGGGAAGCGGCGAGTTGGTCGTCAGTGAGAGGGTGACTTGGAGGAGGTCATGTGAAGAGGAGATGAAAGCATGTGGGTAGACTTGGATCCAGGTGAAGACTCTAGCAGAGAACGGCTGAAGCCCTATGTTCCTCTGGGAATTAAGGGAAACAATAATAATAATATCATTATTTTCTTCTCATGACCCCGACTTGGGACGTAAATTGTTGTCTACAATTTTGGCTTTCAATCAGCTCTCACCACAATTACACGTACACCTATGTCGTCTCTTGACATTTTTATATCAATGAATTCAGGTTGCATAAACAATTACTAATATTTGCCAATAACAATTGTATACTTTAACTATTATCCATATATTTATTATATATGCATTTAAGGACAATCTGTTTATAAACTTTGTGATATCAAAGGTTGTATCTAATTTTCTAGCGGTTTTTCTTTGTTTCCAAAATGCCATTAACACAATATGACCACTAACTAGATTTTGTTTACCCTCGTGTTATCGTTAGAAATTATGTGCAGATATTTTTTATGTCATCTTCATTCATTCAATAGCTGGCTATATGACAATGCCCCATGCGTCAAGTGATCCATAATGGAAAACTCAGCGAGACGTTCGAACTGAATACAGGAGTAAGACAACCTGGTTGGCTGCCTGTCCTATTATCACTGATGATATTCTTAATTGTGGTGGACTGGATTATGCGTCAAACTGTTGGGGGCGAAGAGTCAGGAATACGCTGCACTGACCGATAAGAAGACTCTAGAAGATTTAGATTTTGGAGATGATTAAGGCTTGATGTCACACAAACTCGAAGACTTGCAGGTCTGTCTGTTTTCAACATAGAAATTTGCACCGATGTGCAGCAGTTCAAGTCGCCACACTCCACTCCTTGTAGAACACAAAGCAACACAAGAAAGTAGAAGAAATGCAAAATAGAGACAGAAACAGAGACATGAGGTAAAAACAATAGAAATATCGAAGAGCCATATAGTTTTATTGGATATTATAAGTCACAAGAAGTGGATGTATCTGCGCCAGCCATTGAGAACGACTTTGAGCCATATCACCCACCAATTATCTCCAGCCATAATTGGTTTTCACCATCCCGAGAATCCCAACTAGCCAGTCAGGAAGTCTACACCTTCCTACGTGGCTGGCTGGCTTAAACTAACTGTTGTGGATTTCATTGACTTATGAAACCATGTTTTCGTTTGACCACCACTGGCACTTTTCCAGCCTCACCCTATGCCAGCTAACATTTCTCATCGAGGAAGGTGATGGCTATGCATGTTTGCGTAACACATATCCTAACCATCTCAGCCGATATAGTTTCACAGCCTCGTCGATTGATTTCCCCTCCTTACCTAGCACTCGACTTAATCTCAGTACTTCTCACAGGAGATAGATAGATAGGCTTGCATGTGAAAAGCAAAAAGCTGGCTGAAGATGCAGGCAGTGAAGACAAGACACCAGGTGAACAGAGAGAATGCGGACGGAGGGGACGAAGATAACCAACCAACAGCGCCAACATACAGCACCAATCAATATCAACAGTCAGTCCTATTACCATCGATGATATTCTTGATTTTAGTAGACTGGAATATGCAGAAGACTCAGGAGAAATAGCGACAAGACAACAGTATGTTGAACCGATAAGAACACTCTGAAAGATCAGGATTTCACGGATGATTAATGTTCAGTGTGTCATAGAAACTCGGCGATCGACAGGTGAAAACCAACATAATACTAGAGGTAGTATCGAAGACAGAACTTCAAGTGAATATAACATAAAACGAAGGTGATGAAAATAACCAACCAACAACAGTTGGTTAATTGGTAAATGGTGACTAGCAGTGGAATCCAGAACAACGCTCATTTCATCCTATTTAGGACTCGTCTGCCAGTTGGATGTACCTGCATTCCCCAGTCAGTGAGTGATGATGTTCCCACCACCGAGGCTCGAACTCAGTGCCTATGGTTTCAAACGCCAAAGCGTCGTTATCCGCTAGACCACTTGGGCCACGAAAGCCAATGCCTCTTGTGCAACGGGTCATATTAATTGTTGAATTGAATTTTAGATTTTCCCGTCGATTGATTGAACAGAAGTCCTCAGTCTCAGAACTTCGGTCCAATCAATCGATGGGAAAATCCAAAATTCAACTAAACAACAATAATAATCAGCGCCGATTGACTAACAATGGAAGACATTTGGAAGAGGTCACTTCCCTCACTTATCTAGACAGTATCTTTTCAACTACAGGCAGTAGCACGGATGAAGATGTCAAATATAGAACCAGAAAAGTAAGACAGACCTTTTATTTAACTGAAATTAGTACAGAAGTCTATTGAACTCAGCATTAAGAAGTCAAGTTAATGCTTTTATATGCTTTAGGGACTTGGCATGAACGTTACGGAAAGTAATTCCAACAGGTTAATCTATTGCAGACTTTCATCAACACCTGCTTTCACTGGCTCGATACTGAAGACATTAGATGGCTAGAAAAGACAAGCACCAACACATCACAGGGAACTCTGGGCATAAAACAACCTGGAATCCAATGTTAATATATGTGTGTAGAACTAGGGCACTGTGGTGGTAGTAAGCAATTCCATATTAGTTTGTTTATTAGATAATATCACACAGTCAGTGAAACAGCAGTATAAGTGTTTACTGCATGACCAGGTTTCGAACACAATTCACTTATTGTTCAAAATCATATCAACAATTGTAACCACACGACTTCGAAACTTCAGTTTTATAGTTTTCTTCATTCCCTCCTGTTTCTCATCAATGGAGTAGTAGAATTTTCCAGATGTCCCAGTGGATAGGTGTTGAATCATTCCCAATACACCTATATGCGGTTGATTCAATAAACAAAGCTTCTGTTATCAATCTCTCCCTCCATTCACCCTGCTGTTACATTAGATTTTAAAACTGTCATCTTATCCCATCCATCCTATTGCATGGCTGTCTTGTTTGCAATTCCATGTAGTGAGTGGTATAGCTGAACTATTCTCTAGATTTCTTATCTTATTCGAGTCAACTAATCTAGATTTCGCTGCTTGGTATTTGTGTTGCTCCGCTAGTCTGACTGACCCACACATATAAATTATAGTTTTTTTTTATTTGAAGAACCTAGAAGACCTGGATTTCGCGGATGATTTATGTTTGACGTCACAAAAAATCGAAGACTTACAAGCGAAAACCGATAAACTGGTCGAAGAAACAGCAAAGACAGGACTCCAGGTGAACACAGATAAGACGGAGGTTATGAAAATAACCAACCAACAACAACAACAATATCAGCAACATCCAGCACCAATCACCATCAACGGCAGGAATTTGAAAGAGATTACTTCATTCACTTATCTAGGGAGCATTGTCTCAACTACAGGAGGAACGGACGAGGATGTCAAATCGAGACGAGAATCGGGAAGGCGAGAAACACATTCATCAACCTGAAACCAATCTGGAAATCTTCGTCAGTCAACTCAGCATCAACAACGAAATTCGGATTTTCAATACAAACGTGAAGTCACTCAGTTCTTCTATA
Organism: Trichobilharzia szidati; assembly: GCA_944472155.2. Taxonomy (NCBI): domain Eukaryota; kingdom Metazoa; phylum Platyhelminthes; class Trematoda; order Strigeidida; family Schistosomatidae; genus Trichobilharzia; species Trichobilharzia szidati. The sequence goes on from OX235273.1 coordinate 150,128,380, forward strand.
CGGATGAGAAACTTGGCGGGTCACCAAGAATATTTCCAACGGCCTGTTGCAGACCTTTATCAACAACTGTCTTCGCTCTATACTGAAGATCAGATAGATGGCCGGAAAGAATCACCAACAAGAAACTATGGGAACAAACAAAACAAGAACCAATCGCTCAACAAATATGCAGGAGAAATTGGAGATTGATTGGACACTCGCTGAGGAGGCCACTGGGTGACATCGTGCGTCAGGCCAGTGCTCGAGTGGAACCCGAAAGGGAAGCGGCGAGTGGGACGTTCAAGGGTGACATGGAGGAGATCGTGTGAAGAGGAGTTGGAACAGTATGGACTAACATGGATGCAGGTGTAAAAGTACAGCAGAAGACAGAAGCAAGTGGCGACGTGTAGTTGAAGTCCTATGTTCCACTAGGAACCCAAGGGAACAACAATAATACAATAATAATTTTTTTATTTAAACTAGTCATAGGAGGTATTATAACAACTCAACCTAATGCCTCAGCTGTCGCATAGATTTACGTGTACAGAACAACGAGCCTCACCCGGTGTATGTGGCCTTCATCGACAGGTAATGTTAGTCGCTTACATAAGATCAGGTTGTTAAAGAGCTAACACATGGTCGTCAAACCAAAACGTGGCTTCATCAAACCAAGAAATCTATGACACTTAGTTTAGGCCATGGAGGGAGGTGTAGCCTACCTGACTGGTTTGGGGTCCTCGAGATGGTAGGAATCAATGACGGTTGGAGACAGTTAATGGTATGACTCAAAATCATTCTCAAAGACTCAGAATGCAATCAGTTTTTTCAATCTCCCGTATCCATTAAACTCTACAGTTTTACCAAGTTACTATTCTTTCTCCCTCACATTTCTGCTTATAACTGATTCTCTTCTGTCTTCCTTTGTGTAGAGTGTAGCAACTCGGACTGTTGGTGCACATCCGTGCTAAGTTCTATGTTGAAACCAGTCAGTTAGACTGTATATGGGTCAGGGGTATCGGAATTCGAATATCCTATAAACTAGTGTTTTTGAAAGTTGATGAACTATACAGTCGGCTCTAGCAGTTTGAGGCGATTGGAGTCCATGAACTGCGTCAAAAAGACCCCAGACCACTGATAAACTCGATCTTAAACGAGTGTAACAGTCGGCAATTCAGTGGTGTTTCCAACTACTTATATTAGTCCTTTTAGTAGTATATGCCATCAAATAGAATAATAATAACAGAAGAAAGCTCCATATAGCAATAACAATAGTAATAATAATAATAAATAACATCTATAGGACTTACATGAATATGTAGATACTTAAGAACACGTTTATGCGTCAATATATGTAAAGGATTCCCACTGGCAGAATCAATCACCGGTAGACGATGTACTTTATGCTTAAGTAGCATACGGACAGCATCTAGCAAAGTACTTTCAGGTGTGATATAAACCAATGAACGTTGATATTCTGTTAATTGATCTAGAAACAAGTAAGAATAAAGTATTCGTGAGATGGTGAATTTGTAGTGTAACGACAGAAGACAATGGCCAGGCAACAGATCGTTTCAATTGAGGAAATCAAGAGATATTTATAGATTTTTGTGTAAGTCATTATTATTCGCGTTATTGTTAGCGGAGAAGCATCCTGTTGTGATTGGTTGTTTCCTTGCTGTCAAGGTTATTCTGTACTGCTTGCGACCGTTTCTTACAAGGTTAAGCCATGTATATCTGCGAATCGTATTTGTACACTTTAACTCCACTGTGACTGGTTGGTGAGTTCCTCATGGTTAAGCTTGGTTATCGTTGTTTTCTCATGACCCTGATTCGGGACGTGACCATTGACGTAAATTGTTGTCTACAATTTTGGCAGGTGATATAATAATGTGAGTAATACTGAGGTGAGGCATCGGTAGAGTGCTAGGTAAGGGGGAGGGAAAATCAATCGACGAGACTGTGAAGCTACATTGATTGGGGGGTGGGGGTTGGTTAGGACATGTGTTACGCATGTAACCCTAGCCATCGATCGGTGGATCACGTTGGAAAGGAATACTGCCTCCAATTTATCAGGACTGAAGAAAATACGCTAAATCTATATATATATATATATATATATATATTTGATTGCACACTAGTCAGTAACTAGTGTAATGTGTCTAGGTCGGTCGGTCGGTCGGTTTTCGACATAGAACTTTGCACATATGTGCGCCAGTTCAAGTCGCCACAATCTATGTAGCACGCAAAGCAAGAGAAGGAAGTAGAAGAAATGTATAATGGAAACAGTAAACAGAGGTGTGAGACAAAGGAATAGTAATAACGGAGAACAAAACAGTTTAATTGGAAATCATAAGTCACAAGGAGTGGATGCATCTGCGCCACTGAGAACGATTTTGAGCCATGTCACCAATTGTTTCCAACCATTGGTTTTTACCGTCCCGAGGACCCCAACCAGGAAGTCTACATCTTCCTACGTGGCTTAGATTAACTGTTGTAGATTTCATTGATTGGTGCCATGTTTTCGTTTGACCGCCGCTAGCTCTTTTCCAGCCTGGCCCTATATCAGCTAACATTGCCCGTCGAGGAAGGCGATGACTAGGCATACGTAACACATGTCCTAACCATCTCAGTCGATATAATTTCACAGCCTCGTCGATTGATTTCCCCTCCTTACCTAGCACTCGACGCCTAACCTCAATATTGCTCACCTTATTATACCACTTCACACGGGAGATAGAACGCAGACACCTATGATCGAAGACAGCTAATCTTTTCATGTCTTCCGCTCTCAATGGCCAGGTCTCACAGCCATAAAGGAGGACGGAGCGGACTGTTGAGCAGTACACACGCCCTTTGGTCGATAGTCGGACATCGAGTCTACGCCAGAGACGGCGAAAACTGGCGAATGCGAACCTAGCCCTCTGTATTCGTGCTGAAATTTCGTCTGAGATCAACCCGTTGGGGCTGATGGTACTTCCCAAGTAATTGAAGCGGTCAACGTGTTCTACCACTTCACTTCCTATTTCTAATCTAGGGGTCGATGAGGTCCAATCCTGCAGCATCATCTTACATTTTACAGGGGCGAATCGCATGCCAAACATACGGAGATTGTTGCTCAGGGTGTTCAGTAGACTCTGCATTTTGTCAGAGTCCTCGCCTAGAAGGACTATATCGTCCGCATATTCTAAGTCAACGAGATTATTCCCTGGTAGCAAGTCAATCCCTGAGTCGCTGAAGTGTGATAGGGTTAAATCCATTAGTACATCTATGATGAAATTGAATAGGAATGGGGATAATGGGCAACCTTGACGGACGCCACTAGTCGTCACCACTTCAGATGACAACTCGCCATAAGCCCTCACCTGGCTGCATGAGTATGAGTAGAGTGCCTTAATCAGTGCAATGTATTTTCTCGGCATTCCCTTTACAGCCAGGCATCGCCAGAGAACCTCCCGGTCGACAGAATCGAAAGCCGCCTTTAGGTCAAGAAGTATAATGATTGTCGGACGCCGGTAGGAATGCCTATGTTCTAGAATCTGTCGAAGGGTGAAGATGTGATCAATACACCCTCTACCTGGCCTAAAACCTGCCTGGTTTTCTCGTGTTTGTGTCTCCCGAGCACCACTTAGTCTACGCAGTATTATTGAGCCTAGGATTTTAGATACTATATTAGTCAAGCTAATCCCTCTGTGATTATCACAAGACGACTTGTCCCCCTTCTTGTATATCGGGATGATCAGTGACTTACACCAACCCGATGGGACTTCCTCTGATTCCCAGACGCTGCCTAGAACCTCCGTTAACGCAGACAGTAAACTGTCTCCTCCGTACTTAAATACCTCTGGAGTCAATAAATCAGGTCCCGCTGCTTTGCCTAGCTTCAGATTGGTGACAGCTTTAGTAACCTCAGTTAAGGACGGAGGACCTGTGTCTATCTCCCATTCAGGGAGGTGTTGGATGTCCGGCAGGTTAAGTGTGGCTGTGGGCCAATTAAACTGCTCTTCATAGTGTTCTTTCCAGCGCTCCAGACGTCTATCCTGGGAGCTAATTATGGTGCCATTTTTCTCGGAGATTGTTTCGCTTATCATTTGCCTTTTACTACCTGTTTCCCTGATAAGCCTGAATAGTTGTCTGGTGTTGCCTATCGCCGATGCTTTTTCCATCTCTTTCGCCTTTGTCAACCACCACTGTTCACGGTCCTTGCGGAGACTTTTCGTAAGTTTCCTTTTGTGCAGCTTTCGCTCCTCATTGAATTCGGAGCTCGCCGGAATAAGTCTTCTAGCATCTATCAGTTCGGATGAGGCAGTCGAAATCCAATGGTTTTTACTCACCTTTGGATTTACCTTATTCACAGCTTTTACAGCTGTATCTATGGCTGACTGAATATTTTTCCAGGCTTCTTCAGGGTGAGCGCAGCTGTCGAACTCAGATATGTGTTTAGCTAGTTCTTCCTCAAATAGGGACTTAGTTCCCTGGTCGAGCTGGGGACGTGATGGGTTTACCGCCAGCTGTTTCCTACGTCCGTTCAGTCGTAAGCACACACGAGCGCGGACCAGTGCATGATCGGTATCTACACACGTGTTCCAGAAGGAGCGACAATCTCCTACCGACCCACGCCAACGATAGCTTATTGCTATGTGGTCTATTTGTGTCCAGCGTTGATTTGATGATGGGGGTCGCCAGGTCAAGCAGTGTCTCTCCTTGTGTTTGAAGTTAGTGCTTACAAGATACAAATGATTATCTGAACAGAACTGTAGGAGACGGTCACCGTTGTCGGTTCGCTGGCACGGAATTCCGTATGTGCCACCGACATTCTTCTCAGATTGACACAATTTCCCTACTTGAGCATTAAAGTCACCAGCTATAACGACTATATCTGAGCGTCTAGCCTTTCGCAGCAAACTAGACAGCTTTTGGTAGAACTCATCCTTCGTTTCATCCGAACTGCAGTCAGTGGGGGCGTAGGCGGAGATCACGAAAAGGCATCGGCGAGTAGTGCAGTCCTTTCTCCTTTTCACTGATCCGTTCAGGCGGACAGCGCACATTCGGCTATCTACCGGGATCCAGTCAAGTAATGTCTTTTCTGCTCTAGTACTTAAAGCTATCCCAACACTAGCTAATCCTCGTGAGCTAGCCGTCGCATCTCCTGACACCCTCAAGGTGAATTTTGCAGATTCATCCTGTTGGCCAGGTGGGGTTAGGTGAATAACCACACTTGGGTCTTGTATGCGTGTTTCTGAAACACAACATACATCAATGGCTCGGGATGCCAGAGTCTTGGCTAGTGATGCTTGTTGTCCTATTTGGCAAAGTGTCCTAACATTAAATGCTCCTATATAAAATTGGTGGCGTGGTTTTAGGAGACCATCGATGGTGGCTTTTTGGCTTCCATCGTTGTCAGTGCACACAGATTGAAGAGGAAGTGAAGAGCCATCAAGTAGAGGAGTTGCATTGGTAGAAGGAAGGCAAGATAATAGAGATGAAGATGAAGACAAAGATGAGTGAGGATTAGAGGGGTTTCGCGTGCACTTCGGATTGTGAGGGCGGTTGTTACTTCCCGGCTGCCCACACCGTGGAAGTTGGTTGCGTGACCGCAGAGCCCAGGGGACAACTGCTTGAGGCCGGTCACACACGGCCTGTTTTTGTTTGTTCTTTTTTATTTGGTGTGTCTCAGTAGCGTATTTATCACTTCTGCCCTGTGACACGGCAGCAGAAAGCGCGGTCGTTGTTAATCCGGGCCCCGACCGATCCGGCATGATATTTTGTGATGTATTTGAAATCATAGGATTGGATTGGGTAACTGCTTTTAGTCTAACTGCTATCCAAGCAACCTTTCTGGCATGGTAGGACCTGCAGGAACATAAGTTCCAGCCAGTATAGCTTGTTGGGTCATTGCAGTGTTCAAGCCCGACCACCACGTCAAGGTAGCAGCTTTCGGTCGGGGTAATGTGTCTAGTCCTATCTTCGGTGCAGACTGAATTCTATCAGTCATGTTTGCAATGTGGCCACCATGCTAGGTGGCTCGCCATTACGGTGTACTGTGAATTGTTGGTATTAGATGCTTGGAGGCAATCGGCAGGAAGCCTTGAACCTAGGTTGCGTGCTAGTTGGCACTCATCAGCAAGGCGTATCTGCAACCTTGAAGGAACTGATGTCCCTTTTGAGATTCGAACCCAATCCAATACGGTCCTACAGGAGGTCAGTTGCGAGCCTGAATAGCTCAGTGGTAAAGTCTCTGACTGCAGCACTGGGTGACGCGGGTTCGAATCTCAGAAGGGACATCAGTTCCTTCAAGATTGCAGATACGCCTTGCTGATGAGTGCCAACTAGCACGAAACCTAGATCCAAGGCTTCCTGCCGATTGCCTCCAACCATCTAATACCGACATATTTTTTTAATTCCTTTACGTTCCCAGTGGAACATAGGGCGCCTTCAAGCCAGAGCTTTGAAATTTCAGTAACAGTGGTGTTTTATTATTTTTACGCGATGGGGTTACTAGCCAATCTCATGCCCAACCTTCCCTCTTTATCAGACTTATTACTGGCTAAGCGATGTAAAGGAGTGTGTCTGTGGACAAGAGATCGAACCCTGAACCACATGAGGCATGGTTGACAAGCATTCACAGAATGGTACACCCACTGACTGGATATTGGTTTTCAGAAGAACCGAACACACCTATCCCTGCCTCTTGCAAGACGAGACCGGCATATAGTATCATTCTGTGGTACAGCCATTCGACAGCCCTCTTCCTCGGTGGACCAACGCCAAATATGGAAACTAAAAAATACTGGTTACCTATTGTAATAGACAAATTATTTGGAAAATCCGTCCTACACGATCTATTTATAAGATTTATGCTTATTAAGACGTTTTATCAAACCTTCTAATTATTATATTTTTCCCCTAGACTGTCTATCATTAATTTGAAGTCAATTGGTGGATGCTGACTAGTAGTGGAATCCAGAACACTGCGTATTTCGTCCTATTTGGGACTCGTCATCTGTGGACGTACCTACATCTCCTAGCAAGTGATGGCGTTCATACTGAAGTTCAAACCCAGTACTCATAGTTTCAAACGCCAAAGCGTTATCCACTAGACCATTTGGGCCATGAGAGCCCCCTGATTGATTCGACTGAAGTGCTTGGGCTCAGACTGACATGTCATTCAAGTGAAATTTTGCATATCACCTTTTGATTCCGACCTTTATTACTTATTTGCTTTTGTACTAATTTAACCTTTAACTGTAATACTTATCTTTGTGATTGTGTGTGTCCATTGACAATGTGTTGTTTAACGCTATATGAGTTTGTTTGAGTCAATGAAGGTCATTTTGAACAATCAGGACTGTCTGCGGTGGGAAGTATTGGTGTGTGATTTTTGTGGACAGAGCTTTTAACCTCACCTCCTCATTAAGAATATTCTCCTATGTTCAACGGTATATTTGACAGTTCAACTTTAGTTAACTAATTTTACCTTACATTACTTGTTTTGTATTTAGAAATTACATTGCCTGCGTAGTAGCTGCCTGACGGCACTGTAAAGGTGACTGACTGCTTTCAACGCTTTTGGAAGTGTGTGGGCGGTTGTTACTTCCCTGCTGCCCACACCCTGGAAGTTGATTGATTCTTCGGGTGTCTGAAACGGAGAGAGGGTTAGTGTTGCGTGACCGCAGAGCCCAGGGGACAACTGCTTGAGGCCGGTCACAAATGGCTTTATGAACTAGTCTGGTTCCGTATTAGTAAATTTACCACCGGTTACGGACCACCGTAGGGTAAGTCGGGATATATAATATTTGGGATCGACCTTTTATAACCCCCTCTCTCCCTCCGGAGATTGCATGCTGGTCATCTGAAGGAAACACCATACACCATTACACCCCTGTTCCCCAGTAGTACGACTTCGACTACAGACCCCCAGCATAGTGTAAGAAAGATTCTTACACCAAGCCGGTCACTGCTTTTAGTCTAATCGCTATCCTAACAATCTTCCTGGCATGGTAGGACCTGCAGGAACAATACTTCCAGACAGTGAAGCTTGTTGGGTCATTGCGATGTGCAAGTCCGACCACTACGTCAAGGCAGCAGCTGTAGGTCGGGTTTCAACGCAGAACTTTGCACAGATGTGCAGGAGTTCGAGTTGCCACATTCCCTTTTTGCAGCGCACAAAGCAACAGAACAGAGTAAGAACAGGTTCAAAAGATAAATAATAAACACAGGTATGAGTGTGGGAAAAAGAAGAGTAACATGAAAGAACAATAAAATTTTATGCGATATTATCAAATCAGCCATATCACCCACATATTGCCTCCAGCCGTCATTGGTTTTCAACATTCCGAGGTGCCTAACAACCAAGAAGTCTACACCTCCCTACGTGGCTGGCTTAAACTAACTGTTGTGGATTTCATTGATTGATGAAGACATGATTTGGTTTGACCACCACTGGCTCTTTTCCAACCTGATCGACCGTTGACGAAGGCGGTCAATGACTAGGGATGCATGCATAACATATTTTCTAGCCATCGCCTCAATCGATGTAACTTGACAACCTCATCGATTGTTTTCCCTTCTCAGCTAGTGCTCGACCGATGGCCTCACCTCAATATTACTCACCCTATTATATCACATAACACAGGAGACAGAACACAGACATCTATGATAAAGACAGCTAACCAGGCTTCTCATGTCTTCCACTTTCAATGGCCATGTCTCACAGCCATAAAGGAGGACGGAGCAGACTGCTGAGCAGTACACACACCCTTTGGTTGATAGTCAGCCAGTCGGATATCACGTCTACACCAGAGACGGTGTAAACTGGCATATGCGAAACTGTTTAGGTATCAACTGACTCAGACGGCTTAAATCATCAAAAGGGATATTAATATCCCATAAGAGTTTTAATAAATTCAAACTTGATGATAATATAGGTATAGAAATTAGCATGATGCTCACATACTACTGACTGATTCATTTGAGTAGTTGGACGTCACTCATGTAAAACAGTTGTAAGTGGCTACCTAAGTCGAAGTGCTCTAACCTGCCGTTTCATTCCCTCGGGGTTGAACTCATTAGCTCAGCTCAAACACTTGAATCAATCAATACAAATGAGACTTCCATGTTTCAGTGTTACTGACCTATAAGTCTTTTAATCAGCCTGCTGCATAACCTCATACTTCGTTACAGTTATCGAGGGAATACTGGACAGCTGTTTCGTTTTAGTTTGGGACTCATGAGCAATAAGCACCCAAAAGGTTTCGAACCCATTGCCTGAATGGTAAACGAGCTTGTCTTGTAAATGAAAGGTCCTGGGTTCGAACCTCAGTGAAGTGGGTGCTTACTGCCGATGATTCCCAAACTAGGCTGATGAAACAGCTGGCTGTCCAGTACTCCGCCCAATGCTGGTTTTCAATTCACCTTCTCTAACTGGTTGATATCAATCCGTGTGTGGCCAATTTCGTAAAAACAAAACTAATCCTTACAAACCAAATCTATAGAAAATTAACCAGAATAAGGTCATATGACCTTTTGGTGATGATTCACACTGGAGGTTGGAACATGGTAGGTACAATTGTATGAACTTGTGTAAAATATATAAAAAGTGGTCAATATGGGTATGCGCGTTAGTTATATGATATTTACATATACAGTAAAGCGCATTCCACACAAACATACACATTCAACCAACCAACTAACCATTTGAACTCTTAGAAAAAGTTGACTACACTATATACGTTAATGAGTACTATAATAATGTACAGACAAACACACAAACAAACAAAATATTTACTTTGATCTAAAAACCGCATAAAATGAGAAGATAACAAAGAGAAAATTTGTTTTTTTTCTAGGTCATATCACTGAGCCAGTGAGTGAGTGAGTGCGTGATGTTGTTCAGCTTTCTAAAAGTGATGATCACAAAATATTATCATTATTACTGATGTTATTAAAACACAACACATTACAGAATGTGTCGGCGATTCACTCGTAGAATTCTCAGCAACCAACCAACCAACCAACCAGCTAGTCATATTGTTTAAAGTCCTATTCTGGACAGACGGCAGCATTCCCAAACCTTGTTTAGCCGTTGGTAAGAGCAGAGTTAAACAGGAAGGAAGTTTGGGCGTGGAGCTAGCGAACCACACCCTGTAAACAAAAAGCAACGCCATGAGCATCTGAATGGTACTTCAAAGCACAAGAAAAGAAGGAATGAAAAAAAACTACACACACTGGATCACATTAAAATAATGTAAAAGGTTGACTGTTTTGATCATAGATGTTTAACATCTCTTTCTCACGTTAGGTGGCATAACAAGGTAAGTAATGTTGACGTTATGCGTAGAGTGTTGGGCAAAGAGGGAAAATCAATCGACGAGGCTATAAAGTTACATCGATTGAGATGGCTAGGTCACGTGCTGCGCATGCCTAACCATCGTCTCCCCCACCCGACGGGCATTACTAGCTAGCTGATATAGGTGCAGGTTGGAAAAGAGTAAGCGGTGGCCAAACAAAAACATGGCCTCATCAATCCATGAAGTCCTTGACAGTTAAACTGAGTCAGGTAGAGAGGGAGATGCAGACTTCCGGGTTGGGGCCCACCCTCGGGACTGTAAGAACCAATGGCTGGAGACAATAGGTGACATGGCTCAAAATCGTTGTCAATGGCTTACGCAGATGTATTCAGTCTCTCGTGTAATCTTTCATATTCCTTTCCACCATTACTCATTCTGTTTCACTCTTATACTTGTCAAAACTCTATTGATTCTCTTCACTCATTTTCTTGTCTACCTTTGTGTGGTATTTGGAACGTGGCAACTGGAACTGGTGCACTTCGGTGCCAAGTTCTATGTTGAATCCAGTCAGCCAAATAATGTAAACAGAATAGCGACAGAAAGTAGATAGTGAAAGAATCCAAGTGAAATCACAAACTAACACACATACACACACTAAAGAGGCACTGAAAACCACGGAGTACTGAACAAATTTGTTTCGTCTATGGTTTGGAACTCTTCAACAGTAGGCCACTAGGGATCGAACCGAAGGATTTTCAAGTTACCAGGCGAACCGATTAACAGACTGCCTAGTTAAGAGGAGGGAAAACGGACATAGGAAGAAAACCCACTGCAACAAATATTTAGACTTCGAATCATCACACTTCATAAGTACAAAGGTATCAGTTGTTTCAAGTCTTCTTAGACAAACACACTCGCTGATGTTAACGGATGACAAGGAAAAAGAAGAAGAAATATCAAACATTGCTGAGACTCTCAAGCAAAATAACTACCCAAAGAACTTCGTCAACAAAATCAACACTGACATTAAGTATGGTCGAAAAAGTATTCCGAAAACATGGACTTCAACAGTCGTCATTCCATATAGAGCAGAGACGTCAGATGATATCAGAAGAGTACTCAATCAGCTCGACATTAGAGTTTTTTCAAAACACCAGACACACTACGAAACAACCTTGTCCATATAAAAGACCAAATCCCTAAAGATTCTCTATCTAATTGTGTCTATAAAATAAAATGCTTGGAATGTGATGCGATATACATCGGACAAACTTCTCGAGAAATCAAAATCAGAAGAAATGAACACCGTAGAGCATCTCTTCGACCGCCGAAGAATCCTGTTGAACTACAAAGACTTGAAAAATCATCAGCCATGGGTCTACATGCTATAGAATCAGGCCACAAAATTGATTTTGACAATGTTGAAATAATCCAGAAAAACTTCAGAAATCACAAAGAACGTTTAATATCAGAAGCACTTCATATCAAGTGGAATCAAAATTGACTGAATAGGAATGATGGACTAAAACAGAATCTGACCTGGTTACAACACCTCCCTCCCCCCATCAAGTGACAAAACCAACACGAATGTGATAAGCACTTTCATTATGTAAACACACTCTGCTTTTATAATCTTATACACTTATCAAATCCAACAATCTACACATGATGGTTTTGTTATCTTTACCAATTCACCAACTTGACAACGAAAAATGCCCCCAGACTGAAGAACGATGGTCAAGTTAGTAAACTTTGTTTTGATATCACAACAGATGCACAATTACCTTTGTTATTTGGCTTAGTGATCTTCATTGTTATTTTGACTTTCAATATGTCCGCTTTAACTTGACCAAAGTAGTCTATTTTCTCACCTCTTAACTCTTTGTTATATATAAATAAGCTGAGTGGATTTTGTAAATTCTGGTTTAATAATACTACTTTGATAAAGCTATTAACAGCAGCATTAAATAGCGAAACGTCAGTAAAAACCACAACAATATCGTTTTGTTTTTCATTCATTCATTGGGAAATACAAAAAAACCTTTATCATTATGAACATCATATACCCAAAGCCCAAATTTTTTCAAACTGTTAAAAGTGAACTTGGTTTGAACATGTATTAAATATGGATTACTTAGGTGATTCACATGATGAGATAGGGTGTGTGTATGTTGTGTGAGTGTATGAGTGCGTCTGCCTCTTTAGTCCTACCGACGTCTATAATTATGCATTTGACCCACTTAAGTCCAAGGTTAGACCAGTAGCTAAATCAAGTCACCGCATACCATAACAATAAATGACTATTGTGAATGGTCAAGGTCACCGGAAGCATTTTGTCTGAAACCTAAAGGCTAATATATCCAACATGTTGGCACAATTAAAACAATTTGAGTTAGTTAATTGTATGAGTTAGAGAACCACTGAAAACAAGCAGGAAGTATTGCGCAGCTGTTTCATAGGAAGTGAAGTGGTAGAGCACGTTGACCACTTCACTTACTTGGGAAGTACCATCAGCCCCAACGGGTTGATCTCTGACGCAATCTCAGCACGAATACAGAGGGCTAGGTTCGCATATGCCAGTTTACGCCGTCCGTGGCGTAGACGTGATATCCGACTATCGATCAAAGGGCGTGTGTACTGCTCAACAGTCCGCTCCGTCCTCCTTTATAGCTGTGAGACCTGGCCATTGAGAGCAGGAGACATGAAAAGATTAGCTGTCTTCGATCATAGGTGTCTGCGTTCTATCTCCCGTGTGAAGTGGTGTAATAAGGTGACCAACATTGAGGTTAGGCGTCGAGTGCTAGGTAAGGAGGGGAAATCAATCGACGAGGCTGTGAAATTATATCGACTGAGATGGTTAGGACATGTGTTACGTATGCCTAGTCATCGCCTTCCTCGACGGGCAATGTTATCTGATATAGGGCCAGGCTGGAAAAGAGTTAGCGGCGGTCAAACCAAAACATGACTTCATCAGTCAATGAAATCCACAACAGTTAGTCTAAACCACGTAGGAAGATGTAGACTTCCTGGTTGGGGTCCTCGGGACGGTAAAAACCAATGGTTGGAAACAATTGGTGACATGGCTCAAAATCGTTCTCAGTGGGGCAAATGCATCCACTCCTTGTGACGTATGATTTCCAATTAAATTGTTTTGTTCTTCGTTATTACTATTCCTTTGTCTCACACCTCTGTTTACTTTCTGTAATATGCATTTCTTCTACTTTCTTCTCTTGCTTTGTGTGCTACATGGAGGGAGTGTGGCGACTTGAACTACCGCACATATGTGCAAAGTTCTATGTCGAAAACCGACCGACCGACCGCAGCTGTTTCATCCTAGTTTGGGAATCATCAGCTGGGTTTCGACGCTAAGACATTCCGATTACAAGGTAAGCTCGTAGACCATTCTAGGGACGAATCAGATGTGCATTACTACCTGCTTGTTTTCCAATAACTCTCTAACTATTGTCAACCTGTGACCAATCTTCAAAACAGATGCGGGAATCATTTAAAACTAAGGAGTACTGAGAAGGTGTTCATCATAGCATGCGTGACTCTTTAGCACTGTGAACAGAAAGAATACGAGCTTAAAACGTCCGTCATTTAGTCAGTAGAATGGAGTTCAGTGATCCAGGGTCAATACGTCATATCAAGCTTGGTGTTGATCCTCATCAATACAATTTGGTCGGTAATTGTGACATACATATCACGAATTAAAACAATTAGTCCCTTTGATAAATTTGAATAAGGCATTTGTCTGTCTGTCTATCTGTTTTCTACATAAAACTTTGCACATATGTGCAGCAGTTCAAGTCGCCATACTTCATGTAGCACACAAACCAAGAGAAGAAATTAGGAGAAATGCAAAATAGAGACAGTAAACAGAGGTGTGAGACAAAGGAATAGTAAAAACGAAGAACAAAACAGTTTCATTGGAAATCATGAGTCACATGGAGTGGATGCATCTGCGCCACTGAGAACGATTTTGAGCCATGTCACCAATTGTTTCCAGCCATCGGTTTTTACCATCCCGAGGACCCCAACCAGGAAGTCTACCTCTTCCTACGTGGTTTAGACTAACTGTTGTGGATTTCATTGACTGATGGCATGTTTTGGTTTCACCGCCGCTGTCTCTTTTCCAGCCTGACACTATATCAGCTAACATTGCCCATTGTCGAGGAAGGCGATGGCTAGGCATACGCAACACATGTCCTAACCATCTCAGTCGATGTAATTTCACAGTCTCGTCAACTGATTTCCCCTCCTTACCGCAATGTTGCTCACCTTATCATACCACTTCACATGGGAGATAGAACGCAGACACCTATGATCGAACACAGATAATCTTTTCATGTCTTCCGCTCTCAATGGCCAGGTCTCACAGCCATAAAGGAGGACGGAGCGGACTGCTGACCAGTACACCCGCCTTTGGTCGATAGTCGGATATCACGTCTACGCCAGAGACAGCGTGAACTGGCATATGTGAAACTAGCCCTCTGTATCCGTACTGAGATTTCGTCAGAGATCAACCCGTTGGCACTAGCTGATGGCACTTCCCTAGTAAGTGAAGTGGTCAACGTGCTCTACCACTTCACTTCCTATTTCTAATCTAGGAGCCGGTGTAGTCCAATCCTGTAAAATCATCTTACATTTGGCGAGAGCGAATCGCATACCAAACATTCGTAGATTGCAGCTCAGGGTGTTCAGAAGACTCTGCATTTTGACAGCGTCCTTGCCTAGAAGGACTACATCGCCTGCATATTCTAAGTCAATGAGATTATTCCCTGGTAGCAAGTCAATCTTTGAGTCGCTGAAGTGAGTTAGGGTTAAGTCCATTAGTACGTTTATGATGAAGTTGAATAGAAATAGGGATAATGGGCATCTTTGATGGACGCCACTAGTCGTCACCAATTCAGGTGACAACTTGCCGTAAGTTTTCAACTGGCTGGCTACATGAGTTCGAGTAGAGTGCCTTGATCAGTGCAATGTATTTTCTCAGCATTCCCATTACATCCAAGCATCGCCAGAGAACCTCCCGGTCGACAGAATCGAAATATAATGATTGTCGGACGCCGGTAGGAATGCCTATGTTCTAGAATCTGTCGAAGGGTGAAGATATGATCAATACACCCTCTTCCTGGCCTAAAACCTGCCTGGTTTTCTCGTGTTTGTGCCTCCCGAGCACCACTTAGTCTACGCAATATTATTGAGCCTAGGACTTTGGATACTATATTAGTCAAGCTAATGCCTCTGTGATTATCACTGTGTGAATATTATCTGTGAATAAGGCATTTAGAAAACTTTATCACTTGTCACAGTAAAGAAAGACCACTTCTCGAAAAGACAGCTTCTCTGTACCAAAAAAGCGATCCATCTTCATTAACCTACTATTCAAGGGTGACCAGATTATGCAGCTGACAGCTAGTTCAGACTTCGGTCAGCCATCAAACGCACATTCTACGCCGCATCTCTTTTTCTCACGTGCCAAACATTTTCGATCTCTGTACCAACGATTATAGAACGAAATTCTGTAGACTCTACCTCAAACTGTATCTACAAAGTCACCTGCAGCTGCGGTGACACCTATACAGGTAGAACCAACAGAATGTTCCAATGTCGTCGAAAAGAACATGTTCCAAAATGGCTACTAAATCATTTAGAAAATCCCAATGTAATTATTAATCTGAATAGAAATCCAGCATCATCCATTGCAAAACACTTATTAATGTCAGGTCACAAAATCAATCAATATTAATGACTGTTTCACAATTATTTCACATAACTCTAATTCAATGTTGGTTATCGAAGGTGATGGAAGCCCTTTGGATTAATCACATACAGCCTAAACAGTGTGTACAAACAAAACAATAGACTTCAATCTTCGCCTACCATGGACTACATGACCTATTTAAATATGATTGGTTATTAGTATGTACTTTTGTTTTTTACATAGCTGAGTAATTGTCATGAACTTTATTTCATTACTGTTAACCATGTTAGCTGTAAAGCGGTTGTAAAGAAACTACGAAATGACGATATCATCTCGCGAAATTTGTCTTCTAAGCACTGTGTGATTTATCAACCTGGCTAGTAAAAGGAGATCAAAAACGGGTATATAGTTCAGTGACAGAACATCTGGTCAACTCAGGACATTCAGCGCCTTTCGAAAAATCCTTCAAAGTAATATACAAGATCCAATCAAACCTATCAAAGGGAGTCAAATCAAGACATCTGGGCATAGCTGAGGCGCTAGCTATCCAGAAGCTCAAACCCACGCTTTGTATCCAAAAGAACTATTTCCAACCCCTGTCCCTGCCATGGCCATCATAAACACGTAAAATGTTTTTTAGTAATGACAATCTCATCGCCCTTCTTTTCTAAACTTCCGGTTTATTCATGTTATTTTAAGTTTTTCTGAATCCCTGTTTACAACACCATATTTTCATATCCGAACTTCCTGTTTATTTTGTCATTTTACTGTTTCTACATATTTAATCCCTGATTGCATAAACAATTATTCATCACACTAGTTTTTTATCCAAACATCCTGTATATTTTGTTATTTCTACATTTCTAACCCTCAGTTGCACAATTTCAATCTTCTCAGTTATTATAATGCTACTTTGTTTGAGTTTTATCCGTCCTCCTGTTTATTATGGCATTCTAATTCCTAATTGTAATTTTTATTAATGTGACCCTTAACTGGAAATTATTCTGGAACTTTCCCATCCATTTGATATAAATACATGAATGTACAGCCTAGATGATGACTTCGTCGAAAAGAAAATTTTCTTCGCTGCAATTGTCTTTTTAATAACTCCTATGACCCAATGTGTATATTCCGTGATTTATCAACATAAAATCTTATCCATAATGGAGGTATATTCTACCACCACAGTGCCCAAGTTTTATACTACTATATATCAATAACCTTGAGGAACTTAACAACCAATCACAGCACACTTAGCGTGGGCGGATACGATTAGCAGATATATCAACGGACTGTCTAAGAAACGGCAACAAACAGATGATAGAATAACCTTCAGCAGTAAAACAACCAATAAAAAGACGTTGCTTCTCCGCTAACAAAAACGCTAATAATAATGTACATAAAAATCTGAATAAACGATCTATTGTCTGGCCGTTGTCTTCTGTTGTTACACTAGTACTCCTGTACCTCAAGTTGGGTTCATAGGTGCACACTGATGAAGACTTCTACACCAGAGCAAAACAGCGATATTTCATAACATATATATAACTTAAAATACACACACACACAAATCAAGATAAAACTTCATTCAAAAAAATCACACATTGGCAAGTGGCCACTTAACTTACCTCTCCATGTTTTAATCTGATGTTTTTCCAACTCAGTCATTGGTTGATCTGGCGATCGATAATACTGGTGTAGGATACGTATAAAGTCGGTAATTGTTAACATGCCAATATGTTTTTGTTCAGTTGAATCCCATAAGATAGCAACACGTACGCCATTATAAACTAGAGCAAAGAATGCTTTTTTCACCTGTAAGAAAAACAAACAAACAAACGCACATATATATGTGTGGTGAGTGCTACTGAAAAGATTTATCAGTAGTATATGTACAGAAAGAGATGCTCATCGGCAGAAAAAACATCAAATAGCAGGGAGATAGATAGATTTGATGTCAGCAAACGGAAATGATACAGCGTCGTGGAGATACATGGAAGATGTGTAAAGAACACAAAGAAACACACACGCAATATGAATGAAGGCCAGAAGCAGCAGGTACAACACGAAAGATCCGTGCAAATTGGTGTGTTGAAGATAAGGTATACATAATTTGGCTATATAGAGATACTAATTTCCTTTACGAAGGTGAGCAATACTGAGGTTAGGCGTCGAGTGCTAGGTAAGGAGGGGAAATCAATCGACGAGGCTGTGAAATTACATCGACTGAGATGGTTATGAGATGTGTTACGTATGCCTAGTCATTGCCTTCCTCCACGGGCAATGTTAGCTGATATAGGGTCAGGCTGGAAGAGAGGTAGCGGCGGTCAAACCAAAACATGGCTTCATCAGTCAATGAAATCTACAACAATTAGTCTAGGTCACGTAGGAAGATGTAGACTTTCTGACTGGCTGGTTGGGGTCCTCGGGACGGTAAAAACCGATGAAGGCTGGAAACAATTGAGCACATGGCTCAAAATCGTTCTCAATGGCTGGTGCAGATGCATCCACTCCTTGTGACTTATGATTTCCAGTGAAACTGTTTTGTTCTTCGTTATTACTATTCCTTTGTCTCACACCTCTGTTTACTGCCTCTATTGTGCATTTCTCCTACTTTCTTCTCTTGCTTTGTGTGCTACAAAGAGGGAGTGTGGCGGCTTGAACTACCACACACATGTGCAAATTTCTATGTCGAAAACAGACAGAAAACTAGACAGTATAAGAAAAGCAAGACAGGCCTTCATTACTTTGAAATCTGCGTGTAGAAATCTACTGTACCCAATGTTAGTAACAAAAGATGAAGGATTTCAACAGTCATTCTCCAATTCAGTGCTTCCATAAAATGGTCTCCAAAGCCTCAGGATGGTCGGGGGTGGGTGCCTTGCGCTGCGGCTTGGCCACCCCTTCGCACACCTCTTGAAATGCTCCCATATGACCGGGCGTATCAAATAGCCTCTCCTGAGGAAGTCCTACTCACTGCCTTCACGTGGCGGAGGTGTTTTTCACCAAAGTGAGAGGGCGAGAGCGGATGCTCGGCGCTCCTCACCGGGTTGACTGTCCATTGGATGACAGTCTAGGAGAGATGGCTAAACCCTGATTCCAAACCTCCAACGACTGGCGTATGAAGCTAACTGGAGCTCACCGGCTGCCAATGGATAGTGAACTCCCTACTCCACTCCTACTGCCTTGTAGGTCACACTTGGTTGTGTAAAGGCTAGAGCTGCACTCTCGAACAAAAGGCCGAGCGATTCTGGAGACATCACTCGTACCAAATTCCCATGAAACTTCATGAACTCTCTTACAAACTGGTCCAACAACGTCGCCTTCGGTGGTTTGGCCATGTTCTGCGCCGACCAGATGACGATCTGGTCAAATCAGTTCGAAATCCCTCGCCATTACCATCTTGGCGATGTCGCAGGGGTGGGCAGCTGAAAACATGGCTTGGTACAGTCAAGGCTGATATGGAGTGCCTGGGGCTACAAACCGTCTACGGACTCCCTCTGTGGAACAAGAATTGGATAACCCTGTCGCAAAACCTTGCATCAGATCGCCGCGCCTGGGCAGCGGTGATTCGAGATGTTCATGAAGCCGGCTCATCCTCCCGTAGGAGATAGCCGAAGTAAAGTAAGTAAGTATAAAATTGTTTAGGCAGTCAGACTAGCGAAGCAGCATAAAAACCTAGTAAACTCTAGATTAGGTGACCCCAATAAGCTAAGAAATCTAGAGAATGGTTCACCTAGCGCAAGCACTACATGCAATGACACAACCATACAATAGGATGGATGGGATAAGATGACAGTTTTAAACTTTAATGCCACAGGGTGAATGGAGGAAGAGATTGATAACAATGGAAGCTTTGTTTATCGAAGCAACTGAAGAGAACACATGTAATAGGAATGATTCAACACCTGTCCACCCTGACATCTGGAAAATTCTACTACCCCAATGATGACAAATACGAGAGAACAAAGAAAACTATAAAACTCAAGTTTCGAAGTTGTGTGTTTACAATTGTTGATATGATTATGAACAATAAGTGAATTGTGTTTGAAACCTGGTCATCCGGTAAATAATACTGTTTCTTCAATGTGTGTGATATATCTAATAAACAAACTAATATGGAATTACATACTACCACCACAGTGCCCAAGTTTTACACCTATATTAATATAGTTTAGGCACTCAGCGCTGCGTGTCAGTGAAAGCTTTGCCAAGACGTTACTCGACTGCAGACTTTCATCAACATCTCTGCTTTCTTTGGTTGGATATTGTCTGTCTGTCTGGATTCAACGTAGAACTTGGCACCCAAGTGCAGCAGTTCGAGTTGCCACGTTCCAAACAGCACATAAAGGTAGACAAGAAAATGAGTGAAGAGAATCAATAGAGTTTTGACAAGTATAAGAGTGAAACAGAATGAGTAATGGTAGAAAATAAAATATGAAAGATTACAGAGACTGAATACATCCGCGCCAGTGACAACGATTTTGAGCCATGTCACCTATTGTCTCCAGCCATTGATTCTTAGAGTCCCGAGGGCGGGCCCCAACCCGGAAGTCTGCATCTCCCTCCCTACCTGACTCAGTTTAACTGTCAAGGATTTCATGGATTGATTGATGGCATGTTTTTGTTTGGCCACCACTTACTCTTTTCCAACCTGCACCTATATCAGCTAGTAATGCCCGTCCGTCGGGGGAGGCGATAGTTAGGCATGCGCAGCACATGACCTAGCCATCTCAATCTATGTAACTTTATAGCTTCGTCGATTGATTTTCCCTCTTTGCCCAACACTCTACACCTGACGTCAACATTACTTACCTTATTATACCACCTAACGCGAGAAAGAAATCGTAGACATCTATGATCAAAAACAGTAAACCTTTTCATGTCTTCAACTCTTATTGACCATATTTCATAGCCATAGAGAAGGACGGAGCGAACTGCTGAGCAGTACACACGTCCCTTGGTTGATAGCCGGATGTCACACCCACGCCAGAGATGGTGTAAGTTATCGAAAGCAGCCCGAGCTTTTTGGATCAGTGCTGAGATTTCGTCGCCAATCAGTCTGTTGGTGTTGATACAACTTCCCAAATAGACGAAGTGGTCTACATAATATTGGATGGATATTGAAAAGCATTTGGCTAGGTAGAAAGGGATAAACGACAAGGAACGCAAGGCAATGCAACGAACCCAACCGAAGATCTTCCACCCGACAAATATTCCGAGGAGATGGATTAGACACACACTCACACACCCACACGCTGAGATGACCACATTAAGTGACATCAAACACCAGCCAATCGCTCGAGTGGAACACGAATCAGAAAAGGACAAGCTGGGCGTAGATCTGAGGACGACAGCCAGAAGATGACGACCTTTTTGTGTAATCGTGGAACCAGATAAACAAAAAAGGAACTACAGAGAACAGAAATGAAATACAGATGTACTATTGAAGCCCTATGTTCCACTCGGAACCCGAAGGAAAAGCAACAGCAATAATAATAATAGTAATAATAATAATAATAATAAGCACTTACATTTAAGGTGACATCAAAAACCACCAGTTTAGCACTCAATGGGATTAAATCATAACAGGTATGGTTTTTTAAAAATATTCTGTAAGCTTTATCTGGATCAGCTACAAGATCGGGGAGGGGGGAGGAGATTAAGGAAATTTGAGTAAAACCATCAGGAATTCAATTGACTTACATAATTCTTCAACATGTAGAAATGAGGATGGACTTTCAGTACCCTAAAGAAACAAAAAGACAAACAAACAACCAGAAAATAAATCAGTATTAGTTTGTAGGAATTTGATTGATTAAATTTTAGATTTTACCATCGATTGATTGGACCGAAGTGCTTAGTCTCAGGTTGACATATCGGCTTCTTGTGCAGATGCTTCGATGATGTCTGAGCATGTAATTAGAAGTTAATTGGTGAATGAATGGTGACTAGCAGTGGAATCCAGGATGCGCATTTCGATAGCAGACGAGTTCCAAATAGGATGAAATGCGCATCCTAGTGGATTCCACTGCTAGTTATCATCCACCAGTTAACTTCTAATTACATGCCCAGGCATTGTCGAAACATCTGCACAAGAAGCCGATAGACATGTCAACCTGAGACCGAGCACTTCGGTCCAATCAATCGACGGGAAAATCTAAAAAATTCAATTAAATAATTAATATGACCCGTTGCACAAGAGGTGGCTGGCTCTCGTGGCCCAAGTGGTCTAGTGGATAACACTTTGGCGTTTGGAACTGTGGGCAATGGGTTCGAGCCTCGGTGGTGGAAACATCATCACTCAATGGGGAATGCAGGTACATCCAGATGACGAGTCCCTGCATTCCACTGCCAGTCACCATCCACCAATTAATTTGATTGATTGATTACAGGATTTCATCATGAGCTGACATCGGTTAAAGAACCGTTGGGAAACCATAGAGGAATAGTGGACAGATGTTTCGTCCTAGTGCTTACGACTCTTTAGGATTCTAGTAGGAAGTCGTGACCAGCAGAGTACAGCAGGTCGGGTGTGGGGATGAATATCCGCCACTAATGACATCGGTCGCGCTATGTCGTGAATTGGCAGAAGTTAAAATTCATGGGACATTGGATCGAGCTCGCCACCTTGTAACCAGAAGATCCTGGGTTCAAACGCCAATGAGGTGGGGTGCGTGCTGATGAGCAGTCTCAAACTAGGACGAACCGGCTGTCTGGCAGTACTCCCTGCAGGTTTTCCAATGGTTCTCTAACCAATGTCAGCCCGTGATGAAATCCTGTAACCAACCTTATATTTATTTGTCAAGTGAACTTAACTCAAATGAATTTTCAAACTATAGAGTTAATTTGTAAAAAATAATATTTGTAAAATCTCAGCGAGATTGAAATGAGTAATTCCAATGTTTCCTGTGTTCGGCAATCTGGTCCGAACTTCTTCAGGGAAATTAATCGAAATTAACATAACAGAGGTTTATATATAAAAGGAACATCACTTGTTTTTAAAAACTTTGTCCAATCATGAGTCATTCAACAAGTATAATAAACAAAATTGTACGAGCCGTGATCAAAAATTGACCTCGGACTTACAAATATTGGTCTGCCTTTGTTAAACACTTTAAACAGAGTGTGTATGTATGTGTGTGTGGGTAAACAGTTGTAAAACATTTTTTAACGTCTCCATAAGAAGATATGGACAGTCGAGAATTTTGACCAAGTATTAATAATTAGTGATACATATCCATTTTTTATTTATTAATCAGGATTTCCTATGCATCAGCTAACATCACGCCTTCATGTCTGTTCAAACTGTTAGTATCTAGAATTTTATGATTAGAGGTATTTTCAAAATTATGGTGTTTAGGATTAGAGTTTAGTTGAAGTACCCTGTCGGACTTATTGCTTTGTCGTCTTTTTGAAGATTGAGCTGCGTTTTCGGCCATACGCATTCCGAAAACATGGACATCAACAGTCGTCATTCCATATAGAGCAGAGGCGTCAGACGATATCAGAAGAGTGCTCAATCAGCTCGACATTAGAGTTTTCTTCAAAACATCAGTCACAGTGTGAAGCAACCTTGTCCATATAAAAGACCAAACCCCTTTAAGATTCTCTATCTAATCGTGTTTATAAAATAAAATGCTTGCTTGGAATGTGATGCGATATACATCGGAAAAACATCTCGAGAAATGAAAATCAGAAGAGATGAACACCGTAGAGCATCTCTTCGACCACCGAGAAATCCTGTTGAACTAGAAAAACTTGAAAAATCATCAGCCATAGGTCTACACGCTATAGAATCAGGCCACAAAATTGATTTTGACAATGTTGAAATAATCCAGAAAAAGTATTTCAGAAATCACAAAGAACGTCTAATGTCAGAAGCACTTCATATCAAGTGGAATCAAAATTGCCTGAATAGGAATGACGGACTAAAACAGAATCTGACCTGGTTACAACACCTCCCTCCCCCCATCAAGTGATAAAACCAACACGAATGTGATAAGCACTTTCATTATGTAAACACACGCTGCTTTTATAATCTTATACACTTATCAAATCCAACAATCTACACATGATGGTTTTGTTATCTTTACCAATTCACCAACTTGACAACTGAAATATGCCCCCAGACAGACGAACGATGATCAAGTTAGTAAACTTTATTTTGATATCATAACAGATGTACTATTACCTTTGTTATTTGGTTTAGTTATCTTCATCGCTATTTTTACTTTCAATATGTCCCTTTAACTTGACCAAAGTCTATTTTCTCACCCCCTACCTGTTTGTTATATATATGCTGATATTTTGTAAATTCCGGTTTAATAATACTTTGATAAAGCTATTAGCATTAAATAGCGAAACGTCAGTAAAAACAATATCGTTTTGTTTTTCATTCATTGGGAAATACAAAAATTATATATGTCCAATTTTCTATAGTTTAGTTTGTAAGGATTAGTTATGTTTTATGAGTTGATCACGGACTGATATCAGTTAGAGAACCATTGAAAACAGCAGCTGTCCAGTACTTCCTGGTTTTCAATGGTTCTCTAACTGATATCAGTCCGTGATCAACTCGTAAAATATATGTCCAAACCAAGTTCAATTTTAACGGTTTGAAAAAATTTGGGCATTGGGTGGCATATGATATTCATTATAATAAAGGTTTTTGTATTTCCCAATGAATGAAAAACAAAACGATCTTGTTTTTTAATGAC
Organism: Trichobilharzia szidati; assembly: GCA_944472155.2. Lineage (NCBI taxonomy): Eukaryota > Metazoa > Platyhelminthes > Trematoda > Strigeidida > Schistosomatidae > Trichobilharzia > Trichobilharzia szidati. The sequence goes on from OX235273.1 coordinate 150,153,072, forward strand.
GTTTCCCTATTTAATGCTAATAGCTTTATTATAATGAATATTATATACCCAATGCCCAAATTTTTTCAAACCGTTAAAAGTGAACTTGGTTTGGACATATATAGCCGGATACTAAATTGACAACGGCGTGTGTGTGTGCCTGAGCGCGGCAGTATGATAAATGCATCAGTGGCACAGCGGTTAGGACGCTCCCCGACCATTCACATGTTCCGGGTTCGATCCTCGGCCGACGCACCCCCCTGATATCAATAGTCTGCCTACCACATTTAGGCTACCGATATCACATGCTGAAAATTCCATAGTTACACCAAAACTACTGTGTGGAATCAAGCCATAATAAAAGCCATAGAAGAACAGGTTGTTTCTTTCAATTTTTTTTATTCCTTCACGTTCCCAGTGGAACATAGGGCTTCAAGATAGAGGCTTGAAGTTTCTATAGCAGTGGTGATTACTTTTACAGGGTGGGGTGGCTAGCCTCATGGCCAGCCCAACCTTTCCTCTTTACCAGTTTTATTGCTGGCTTAACAAGGGTAAAGGAGTGCGTCGTCGGCCGGGGATCGAACCCCGGACCATGTGCAAGGTCGGTGAGCATCCTAACCGCTGTGCCACGAACGCACAGAAGAAGAACAGGTAGAAGGTCATAATATTAACGAATAAGTCAGATAAGGAACTCTATTTGTGATACATACTTCATTGGTCAAAGCAAAAATTATCACCACCGCCATCATTTGTTTAGTAGATCGATAGATAATAATGATACATACACACACACTGACTGTTTTGTAAACTAGAAAAAAGTGACAGACACACAAATACACTCGCTTTTAAACTAAATGATTGGTGTAAACACTAGTCCCTCCCCCGCCACCTTCCCAACCCACATACACGCGCACATACCACTTACACATGTAAAGGCACACGCACGCCCACGCACACACACAAGCAGACAGATAGACAGACGACTGAAAGTGAATACACACACGGAAATAGACAAGTGAAGTTAAACACACAATTAGGTCATATTTCTGGTCTATTTTGCGATGCAATAAACAATAGTTGAATGCGTGGAAAAATAACAAAAAAGCTAAAGTAAATAAACATAAAATGAGAAAATCGATAGGTAGGTATAATGTAAATTAATATCAAAAGAATAAATAAAAAATTTTATATTTCTAAGCGCTCATAGAGAAAAAAAGTTAAATTTAAAAGGTCATGTGAATGTTTCATCTACCAAGTGTTGGTCAGCAGGGATTTGATCGTCAGTTGACATCCATTTGGAGAACCATTGGGGAACCAAGACGTACTGTTAGACAGCTGTTTCGTCCTAGTTTGGGACTCTTCATCAGTACGCACCAACGCCAGGGTTTCGAACCTAGGACTTTCTGGTTACAAGGAGAGTTTGTAGACGATTCAACGACTGGGATCCGATTGATTCATTGCCCCACGGATTACAACTTCCCCGCCCCCTCCCAATTCCTGATTATGTGTTTAGCGCTACCACTAGCCAATGTCAAAGTCAGAAGTCGTAACCACCAAGGACAAACAAGTCAGGTAAGAGAACAACTACGCGCCCGTGATATTCGCTGGCGGTTGCACTACACACATCGCGGATGTTTCATTTGACGTAACGTCAAGCTGTACTTTACATTATCAAGCTGTACAATCGTATATATATATATTCGTTTTTTTTATAAGATATAATATCCCGTGAGAGAATTCGATCAAAGGTGTGAATACATGAAACAATAATAATAATAATAATAACAGTATGAAATAATACAGTAATAATAATAACAGTATGAAATGCAATTAAAATATTTGTGATTATAATCATAGTTAAATGTCAAGTGGCAGGTGACCAAAAAATTAGCGTCATATATTGAATAATTCATAAGACAGATGTATAGATGTTGGAAAAGGGTGTATAATTATAGGATTAGTAGACTAATATAAAGCGTTACATAACATGGCATGAAATTTGATTAGATAGAATCCTATATAGTAAAAAAAATTTTGGATTTAGAATGACAAATGGGACAAGTGGAAACAATTGGGCGGCAGAATGGTAATAATAATCGTAGTAATTTGGGAAAGGTACATAGGTTAACTCAATAAACAAAATACATAAATAAATAAATGTCTATCCCTCTACGAACAAGGCAGAAGTAGTTATTGTTCATACTTCTTTTGTACACAAAGATCTGGCTTAAAGTCATGAGTTGTCATGGCCTTCGCTGTCTTCAGAACTTTGTAACGAAGAAACCGCGGCCTACAAGTTAGCATGGATTCGGTAGATGATCTTAAAATCATGACCGGAGTTGGTCGAGTGACAGGAGTCGATCAGCTGTTCTAGAATAGAGCTTCGCACACTTTTCCTTTCTCCCTTGTAAAACCAACCAGCTGGAATAGGGTCCAGTGACAGAGTTTGTAGTTGAGTTTCAGAAAGAGTAACGGAAGAATAAGTGAATACATATTTATCGGGATCAATGAGAAATCTCGTTTCTGCTGCTACCTGCTTGAAGCTGTCAACAAACTAGGACTGTTTTTCGATGATAAGGGAAATGTATTCCTCGAATTGTCGGCGTTCATCAGTTGAAAGTTCAAACATAACGTGACTTCTCAAAGATATGTTCCTGGTTAGCTCCACGACACGAGAACTGATTGCATCAGCACGATTAAGTGTATGACGCTATCACTGGGTCCTAAGCTCTGTGACAGTGCGCTCAAAGTCAATAGATTGCATACTCATGTGCAATTTGAAAATCTTATTAATCAGACCAACGATCTCACGCCCACATCACCTCAGGAATTCCAACACTTTAAATCTACAGCTCGTGATTGCTGTCATCAGTTTACTAATTCAAAACCTAGCTCGAATAATCTTCTGACTAAAAAGCATATAGACCAACTTAAAGAATTAGAGAAGAACGATGATGTCATCATATGCCGTCCAGATAAAGGTGGGGGGTGTTGTAGTTATGAATCACCAAGATTATAATGATACAGTCTCAGTGATCCTTTCTGACCAAATGAAATTCGCCAAACGCCATGGCGAAAAGAACAAGACAAATCTAATTGAAAAATCAACTGACTGGTGTTTTAAAGAACATGAAGAATAAGTCAGTAATCTCGTCGGAAATATATGAACGCATCCGACCAGTAGGCTCCATGACACCGGGTTTGTATGGACTACCTAAAATTCATAAGACAGGATTACCCCTCTATCCTATCCTCGATAGAGTGGGTTCTCCTTACCACGGAATCGCTCAACGGCTAGCTGAAATACTGGAACCAGTCAGAAGGCAAGTATCTAAGTTTTCCATTGATGATACGTTTAAATTTATTGATAGTATTAAAGATTTCAATATCTCAGACAAAATCTTTTCTCATTAAATGTGACGTCGCTATTTACCAATATTCCTCTCATGGAAACTGTTTGCTATATATGTGATTATATTGATACACATAGTTTAGAAATAGGGTTACCGACAATCTACCTCAAAGAACATTGAATGTTCAGTTCACCTTCAATAATGAGATTTTTAGACAAAGAGATAGCATTGCCATGGAATCACCATTGGGTCCCCTGTTGGCTGATTGTTTTATGGCAAAGCTTGAAAATTCTTAACTTAGTCAAACCATAGGTCATTTCGGCATTTATAGAAGATACGTAGACGACACTTTCGTAATCTGCGATAATAACGTAAACCTTGATGATGTCTTCTTTGCATTCAAAAACCGCCTTACTTCTTAACAATTCACCATGGTAAAGGAATCTGAACTAAGCATTCCGTTTCTCGATATGTATCTTAGCAGATGTAATGACAGATCTCTCAAAAGATTCATCCACCGGAAACGTACATGGAACGGATAACTAACTAATTTGTATAGTTGGGTGCCTATCTCCAGGAAAAGGAACCTAATTCATTCACTCGCTCTGCTTTAGCATAAGAAACATTTGTAGTTGTGACTGCGTTGACTCAGAACTTGACTTCTTAAAAGCCACACTTGCAGAAAACGGTTACCCGAAACGATTTATTGACAGTAACACGAAAGATAAGCAGTCTAAGCTGGTCACCGACTCAGTTCCAAAGAAAACCTTATTCATGAACTTGGAATTCAAAGGTGATCAAGCTTCAGATATGCTCAAAAGCCGTCTCTCCAAATCAGTCAGTAAAACGTTCTTGGCAGTAAAATTACAAATGACGTTCACCAGCCACAAGTTGTTCTCCATCTCTGTAAAAGATAAACTTCCCCGTCTGGCCGCCTCCATGTGCACCTATCAGTTCACATGATCTTGTGGAGCAAGGTACATTGACCGTAACCAGAGAATGCCGGTTTCCACACGGATACGAGAACATATTTCAGTTGCATGGTTTTACAAGGGAGAAGGGAAGAGTATGCAAAGCTCTATTCTACAACACCTGATCGACTCCTGTCACTCTACCAACCCTGAACATGATTTTAAGATCATCTACTGAAACCATGCTAACTTGTAGGTGGCGTTTTCTTCGTTACAGACTTCTAAAGACATCGGAGGCCTTGGCGATTCGTGAACTTAAGCCAGACCTTTGTGTACAAAACAAGCAGTATGTACAATGCCTACTTCTGCCTTGGCCGTAAATGGATAGACATTTATTTATTTTGTTTATTTAGTTATTCTATGTACCTTCCCCTCATTACTGCGATTATTATTATTCTCACTCTGAATTGTTTCCGCTTGTCCCACTTGTCATTCTAAATACAAAATTATTCATTTATTTTTATTTTTACAATATTGAATTCTATCTTATCAAATTTCACACCATGTTGTGTAACATTTTATATTCGCCTACTAATTCTATAATTAATTATATACCCCTTCCCAACAACATCTATACGTCCATCCATCTTATAAATTATGCTATATATGACATTGATTGTTTTGCCACTTGACATCAAACTATAATTATAATCACAAATATTTTAACTGTATTTCATACTACCACTACTACTATTATTATTTCATGTATTCACACCCTTGATCTAATTCGCTGACCGGATATAATTTCTTAAAAACCATATGTGTATATACGATTGTACAGTTTGATAATAAATTCGTTGTTGGCAGGAGTCTCTACCAACGCTGAATATTGTGTTCTAATTATATATATATATATATATATATATATATATAAAGCCTGAAGTTCTCTTTATTACAATCAGCCACTGATAATTTTCAACTATACACAATGATTACATTTTTTATCATATATGATAGCAAATATCAGCCTAATTACTTGTTACAGGTATCTAACAACTGTCGTTCGCCAATAAAATTCACTAAGGAAATACGAAACGGAATACATAAATTCCCTTTTGGTATAATAAGGTGAGCAATATTGAGGTTATACATCGATTAAGTTCCAGGTAAAGAGGGGAAATCAATAGACGAGACTGTGAAGTTGTATCTACTGAGATAATTAGGATATATGTTACGCATGCCTAGCCATCGCCTTTCTCGACGGGGAATGTTAGCCGATATAGGGTCAGGTTGGAAAAGAACTAGCACGTGGTGGTCAAACCAAAACATGGCTTCATCAGTCAATGAAATCCACAACAGTTAGTTTAAGCCATGTAGGAAGGTGTAGACTTCCTGACTGGCTGGTTGGGGTCCTCGGGACGGTAAAAACCAATGAAGACTGGAGACATTTGGTATGATATGGCTCAAAATCGTTCTCGATAGCTGGTGCACATACACCCACTCCTTGTGACTTATAATATCCAATAAAACTATATTGTTCTTCGATATTACTATTCTTTTCGCCTCATACCTCTGTTTAGTGTCTCTATTTTGCATTTCTTTTTAATTTTTCCCCTTGCTTTGTGTGCTACAAAGAGGGAATGTGGAGACTGAAACTGCTGCACATCGGTGCAAAGTTCTACGCTGAAATCAGTTGAAGTTAAATGTAGAATACTTTGACTGGACACTAATTAGTAACTAGTGTAATATGTCTAGTCCTTTGTTTAGTGCAAACTGAATTCTCGTATCAGTCAAGTTTGCAATGTGGTCACTACTCTACTATATCAACCCTCGGACAAATAAATGAAGATGCACAAAACAAAACAAAAAGCTACTAAGAATCTGTACTACAGCACAATAATCACAAGCGCTGTTTCTATCTTGACAAAGATCTACACCGAGTGTATGACTGAATTTCAACACAGAGCTTTGCACAGAAGTACATAACTTCAAGCTGCCATATTCCATATAGTAAACAAAGGTAGAGGAAAGAAAAAATAATCGAAGGGACTGCAAAGATCAGGAATGTCAGACAGGAAGAATAATCACATGCAGGAAAATGAGAATTTAATGGATCTAGGATAACACAAAGAGTCAGTGGATTTGCACCATTGAGAATGACTTTGACCCATGATATCAACAACATAAAGATCTTAACTACGCCTACGGACAGACGCAGAGGAATTTACAATGTACACTTTTGTGTATTGACATTTTCTATTCCCCGTCTACAGGTTGAAGAGGTGGCACAGCTAGCTTGCTGGTCATTTGAGAAAATACCTTACCACTGTTACGTCCCCATTCTCTGGGTGTACAGCCACACCCTCGGACCCACTAACATAATGTAAACGACGCACACTAAGATGCTAACTGCTGATAGTTTAAACGCTATTCAAGCTACCTTTAAGGCATAGAATGACCTGCAAGTCTGACCGCCACGTCAGGATAAGAGCTATCGGTTGGAGTCAACATGACCACATGGGCGCTGCATGCGCTTTACATGTTTAGACTTAAATTCAACTTTGACTGTGATTGCTCGGTGAGCATACTTCCCAAACAAATGAGTCAACACATATTTTTTGCATTTTTATAGCATAGGGAAAATTTATATCTCACTGCAAACTCATCAACAAAAATTAGGCCTTATAGTGAGTAAGACTGTAATTGTTCCGCCTCACTTAGACCAGTAGATTTTTGTAAATTTCCAGACTGTGGAAACTAATTCTAATAATTTTACTCTTATGTTTTTAGTAACTAATCACAGTAATCACATTGAAAGCTAAGAAATAATTTTTGTTTGTTTATTATAGCTTGATTCCACATCGTATTTTGATACAACTATGGGATTTTCAGCATCTGATATCGGTAGCCCGAATTTAGCAGGCCAACCATTGATATCAGGTGTCAGTCGACTGGGGATCAAATCCCGGAACATGTGCATAGTCGGCAAGCGTCCTAACCGCCGACCCACATTGTGTCATTCACAACTATTCAGGCCTGGATTCATTAAATATTATCTGAATTTAAGACACTCGACTCAAACCAATAGCCAATTAAACTTATCCAGTAATGGCATGTTTTGGTATGATCATCTCTTTTCGGAAAAGATTTTACCTCAGTCAACATAACCTCACTGAAGAATGTGATGAGTAATACTTGTATTTGCTGATCCACTCATCATTATTTAACATTCTAAGCTAATACTAGTTACTCCATTCCACACTGTTCCACTAATCATGAGTACGTGAAAGATGGTGCGGGTGGTTAAAAGTCCATAACATCTTCATGCTTATTTCTAGAGACCATGTCTTACAGTAATTATTATCGAAGAACAGTCACATATTAGTAGCCGTAATTAACACGCTTCAATGATAATTTAACATTACCAAACACCAATTTTACCATTTAACCATTTATTGCCTCAAACTTCTAGAATTCAGAGTACAAAAATCAACAAAGCTGAGTTGATCAATTGATATATATATATATATATGTACGGAGAGTCCTTTGTAAGGTAACTTCTGGATTGCTATATTCTTTAGGTGCTTGAACACTATTATTATTATTGCTATTATTATTATTATTATTGTCAGAATCTGCGGTACACATTAAATATAAATGTGCGCATAACCCTAGGTAAGTCTCCAGAATACTTCCAGAACAATTAAGTAACAATTTATCCATTACTAAACAATTACAGCGCATAATTATTAACTGGTTAATAGTCCACAAACAAAGTCTTAATAAAGTGTATTGCTTTCAGTTTACAAATACTAAAGCAACACAAAAACTGAGAAAGCAGAGCACCATGAAACACAAATACGGGAAAGGCACCAAATAAGATCGAATTTTAATGATAAAACTTCCTTGGTTAAGTGAAGTCTAATTGTAAACACAGTAACCTGGTAATAACAAAATATACAGTTCTGACACAAAAACGAGTGGCCCCAGGTGAAAGCATGTTTTCAGCATAAGAAAAACGTTTTATTTCTCTTTGTAAGTGCTAACGATGAAGTAAAACTAAACCCAAATTAACTAGTTTTGATAAAATCCCACATTCAGCTGAAAATACTTCAAACATAAAGCTTCGACAATGATGAGGGTGTAATTACTAACCTTGCTATTGTCCCAGACAACCATATACTTCTCGCCACTGAGACTTTTGTAACGAACCCGACCCTGAGAAGTAGAACTTTTATCCATTTTTGATAAACGTGACCTTGAGTCACCGCCTAGTTCATATGACGCGCGTAATCACAAAGGACGTTTTGTATCTTGCGACAGTAAGAAAGACGTAATTCAACAATAAATGTGTGGTAATCCAATTAAATTTCAACATAAGGACTAATTTGAAGTAATGAAGATTGTTTTTTAGTGAGTGGAGTAGAGCATTTGTCGTGAGTCGGTTATTATAATTGTAATAATTCCCTCGAGTTACGAGTGGGAAATTAGGATTCAGCAACACAACTTCACTTTCTTCTATTCAGTTCTGTTCTCCTCAGCTGGGTCCACGATTGACCATAATCTCTCATCTCCTCCTCCCCTCACGATCTCCTACATGTCACCCTCGCACAGACGAGACACTCCTCGCTTCCCATTTGAATTACACTCGAGCAATGACCTGGTTGACGAGCAACGCCATTCGACGGTCTCCTCAACGTATACATAATCCATATTCATTTTCCCCAACATACCTGTCGAGCCATCGGCTCTTGGTTAGTTGATAGTGCAAAATTATTTTCCAAATGAAAATTAATGACTCCTTCTGTAGAATATTCCATCGAAAAATTGAAATATCTGGAAAATATCCACCGCAGCAATAGCGTTATCTTACTGCCTCAGTGTTAGTGTGATTAAATTCTTATCCTTCCTGAATTGTAGAATCGAACTAAGAGGTTTTTTCGTGGGTAGCGTGAGTGGTCAAAGACCTGGGCAATTTTCCATTCGAGATCGGGTTAAATGGAAAACAGTGGGTAACCGGTTCGTCGAGTACTTGTGGAAAATTGATAAAAGCATCGGAAATATGGGAATAAGAGTGAGTGAAATGGAATTTGGTGTGATGTAAAAATTTTAGTGAACAAAAGAAAAGGGTTGATAAAATTGGAAAGGTGGGTGTTTCATGTGGAATTTTAGCTTTGTTTCATTCATCAGTGTGATGAACTCTGACTATTTAGTTATCTCGCTGACACGTAAATAGTCAAAATTTTGTGCTAACTGACAGACCATTGAGCCAGTTGAAAATTAGTCCTTTCAAAGTCGTATTGAAGATTGATGGTTAATATATACAGCGAAACATGAAACAATTTATTACAGTAGTTTCCTCATAGAATACGTGCAAAAACTGGTTGTGTCTTCGTTGGTATTAGATAGTTGGGGGCAGTCAACAGGAAGCCTTGGAAATAGGTTTCGTGCTGGTTGGCCCCCATTGGCAGGGCGTATCTGCAACCTAGAAGGAACTCACGTCCCTCTTGAGATTCGAGCCCGCGTCACCCCATGCTGCAGTCAGAGACGTTACCACTGAGCTATTCAGGCTCGCGACTGACCTCCTGCAGGACTGTACTGGATATCGCAAGCTTGACCGAATGAATTCAGTCTGCACCGAAGGTGGGACCAGGCACATTACACTAGTTACTGACTAGTGTTCAATCGAAGTATCCAATACTACCAGTCGCGAGCCTGATTATTTCAGTGGTAACGTCTCTGGATGCAGCACTATGTGACGCAGGTTCGACTCTCAAGAGGGTCATGAGTTCCTTCTAGGTTGCAGATGCGCCCTACCGATGAGTGCTAACCAGCACGAAACGTAGTTTCAAGACTTCGTTTTGATTGCCTCCAACCACCTAATGTCAACATTTCACAGTGTAGCGTGATGGCCAGCCACCTAGCGTGGTGGCCACATTGCAAGCTTGATTGACAGAATTCACTCTGCACCGAAGTTGGGACTAGGCGAATGACACTAGTCACCGACTAGTGTCCAATCAAAAAATGTTATGTATTTACTTGAATATGTAACAGGGAATCTCTAAAGAAAATAATAAATTGATTTTTAATAAAATCATCACTTATATTATTCAATTTAGATTTTTCGTTGATTCGTTGGATTGAAGTGTTCGGAACTTGTTGAAAATTCAGAAACATGTGCAAATGCTTGCACGATATCTGTTTATTTAACTTGAAGTGAAATAGTAGGTGGTAATAGGCACTGCATTCCAGGACGTGCCTTCTACACTGTTTCGGTGTGCTTGCATTCCAAGTGAATGCCATATGTAAAATATGCACCTCGGACGCCCATGGGCTATTCGATGACTGAATGATGCCAAGAGTTAGCATGTGGTCGAATTCATTTCTGGTGAGTCGTAATTTGTCAGGAGCAACTCGTCGTGCTTTAGATGTCATGGGCTGTCCTGAGGTTATGATGTGATGCATAACATTGCTGGTTATGCACGTTGATCGTTAAACAAGCAATTAAGTTCCCGGTACTTATCAACAATAGGCTGAAAAGTTAGATGAAGGCTTATCTTCTTCTTAACGAGTGACAAGCTATGGCCTACGTAGGTGATGCCTTTAATAAACAGTCAAGCAGTATCGCCTATCAGTTGTTTTTTGCGGAGATCTACGAGTAAATCATGATGATTAAGTAGGTCTGTGCCAATAATAGGCATCGTGACGTCAGCGAGAAGGAAAATCCACTGAATAGGTTTGTGTAAACCTACTTTCAGGTAAATGTAGTTCCTGCCAAAAGTTGCGACTGTTTTTGCATTCGCAGCCTGTAAATTGAAGGCAGGTTCCTTCTGTCAATCTGCTGCTGTTGCAGGAAAGACGTTGACTTCGGCGCCTGTGTCGAATAAGTATAGGGTCTGGTTGATTACATCACGAATTTATAGCAGGCAACTAGTGCCACTCGCGACGGTTACCGCTAACGCGTGCCGGCAGGATAGTTTCCCATTGTCCTTGAGGCATTGCCAAAATTACAAGGTTTTCTGCGATATTTCGTCTCCTGACCATAGATGGTGAGATACTAGCACCAGTCAGGGATTTTTAGTGAACGTGGCTTGGATTTAGACCAACCACGTGGGCTTCGCCGTTAAGGGGAATTTGGACGACGATAGGAGGAATTACGGGGATTATTTGACCCAGGTAGCTGCTTGACGGAGTCGCATAACTGTGTCATTGAAGTGTCCTTATTCGAAGTTTGTCCGGCGACTGAGCATATTTCAGCGAGTGGCCGTATTTTATTTCTGGAATTTCATCGACAGAGGTGGCTAAGTTGTCTATAGTAACACCTTGAAGTGTCACCAGCACAGCCTGTACTGACTGTGGCAGTTTAGATTAGAACAATTCCCTGAAAGGTCAATCATCGAACTGATGTTAGCCGATAACTTCCCTCATTCTCGTTAGCATGTTCATAGGCGACTGATCACCTAACCCGACGTTGCGAAATAGTTCTTCAAGACGCCATCTATCCGTGAGAAAGTTTCTTCTTAGGAAGTTTGCTTTAAGCAACTCATATGAGTTACATACCTGTGGGCTCGACATATGCACAGTCACACATCTGCTTAATTCCAATGGTAGGACGTGGACAAATGCAAGGAATTGTGAACGTTGTTCAGTAAACCCATGTTCACTAAAATCGAAAATCTGAGACCATGGTTCAGCGTTATCTGGCTGAAATAGTTTTGGCAGTTAAGCAAACACAGATGATCTTAGGAGTATGGTAACTCAAAGCGAAATATATATAGTTTCAAAATAGTACAGGAACAAATACAAAATGGAACGAACTCACCGGATTTTTCTGTGTATTTACCAAAGATGAAGTTCACGGTAGGGATCACTAGTTTAGAGGCTAAAAGTATTGACGTTCACGGATAGAACGAAGTATACTAACGCGATTTTCAGCACCCACAACTCCTATAGTATTCGTTCCGCGTAGACCAAAGGCAAAGCAAAAGACCACCACTGATCGTTCAAATTACGAGTTATATTTCGGGATCAAATCGGAGTGCGAGACAAATGCGTAACTAGCCAGGGATTGTGCACAAACTAACGGGCGTAACGCAACACCGTGTCCAATGGCGTGGATGCTTGGCCGGAAGCCTTCAGTTAAACAAATCGACCAAAACAGTGAGGGTCAGAATCACATGTTCAGTTATGAGTGCTGTGGCTAATAGTCCTTGGGAATTATCTACCGCTTGAGGCTCTATATATCTCATATAAATCTACTCGTTTCGTCTTTAGTGAAACAACGGGTTCCATCTTGTATTTTGGTGTATATATCGCAAGTCGCAAGAATGTTTTTGGGCAGGATTCATGGGAGTTTTTCTTGATAGCTATCAACAAACGGATACGTGAATAATGCAGTTTATAAATAACCTAATGGAAGACAACGACATGCCATCGAACAGAAACATCCGAATAATTGGTTTCAAGCAAAGAAGCAGAGCAATCAATGCAGGTTTTCACCCAGCAATAACTGTCGTACGGCTGTCGAGAAGTTGTAAACTTGTACAACTCACCAGCTTTTCAATGGTCGTTTCCGTCTTCACTAAACATAAATAAATAAATAAATTTATTCCCATAGTACAGTACATGAGGGACGCCAGTTTACAGGCATTCTAAAATTGTTACAGGAAGGCAGTTAAATCAGCCCTTGAAAAATTGCTAGCTATTTTAGAGGTTGGGCTCACCAGTTTTGTGGTTGCGGGTATCGACGTTCGCGAGTTGTACGGATTATACTAACGCAAGATCTTATACCAACAACTTCTATAGTGTTCGTTCTTCGAGTGCCAAATGGTAAAGCAAAAGACCAGATTTTGTCGTCCAAAGTACGTAGTATATTTTGGGACAAAATCGCGGGTAGAGGTGAATGCTTAGCTAGCTAGTAATCGTGCACGCACGTGACACGACGGAGCACCAAATGGCGGGGATGCTTGACCGTAAGCCTTCAGCTAAACAAGTCGACTTAAACAGTGATGGTCAGCATCCAATGTTGAGTGATGATTGCTGTGGTTAATAATTTTGAGGAATTATTTACCGCTACAGCTCACTCCCCCCCTAGTGGGTTTGTGAGGACCCTAAGACATGACTAGCCGGAAGTAAAATAATCTCGATGGTTCCCTGATGGGTGAAAAAATCTTCCGAGCGGCTTGATGGAGAGCCTGCTGGTCTGTCTGCCTATGCTAATAGGGTGTCTGTACATAGCTTCCTCGATGTTGTTCGTTGGATCCCGTGCTTCGTTTGTTTCCTGTCCAGTGCCCGTTGCACCTGGAAAAGAAAACAAGAATGCTGAGAACCTTGTCAAGAAAAATGTACCAAATAAGCGTGTTTTTTTACCAAAATATATATGACATGCATCTACTATACAGTAAAATAATGTAAAGTTCAAAATATCGGGAAAAAATATATACATCTAATTTAATTTTATGTACGGTTATAGGAAAAATATCATTTACTTGTGTTAAATGATGCAACATAAAAAATTGATGTGTCACTCAGTTATGTGAAATAGGTATGAAGGTATTCTGGGAATCTAACGTGACGTCCAGAACGCGTTTTCTTAGAGTGATCGACCGAAGTAGCCAGTAGGCGAATGCCCTGACAGTCAATAGTGTGACCCAGAAAATCGAGTGAGTCAACGCCTATTTGACACTTCTGTATATTGATGGTAACACCATGTTGGCGTAACCTTTCAAATGCCAAGTCCAAGTGTCTAAGGTGAGTTTCCTTATCTGGACTGGCAATGAGGCAGTCGTCTAAGTATGCGTATACAAAGTCGAGACCGCGAAATACTTCATCGATGAAGCGTTGGAATGTTTGGGCCGCATTCCGGAGGCCGAATGGCATACGTAGGAATTCAAAAAATCCGAAAGGCGTGATGATAGCCGTTTTCGGAATATCTTCCGTTGCTATCGGGATTTGGTTATATGCTTTAACCAAGTCGATTTTAGAGAATATAGATGCTTCAGATAACGTTGCCGTCAAGTCGTGTATGTGAGGCAAAGGGGAGCAATCAGGGGTTGTTTTGGCGTTCATTTGCCGGTAATCACCGGTGGGTCGCCAATCGTTACTATCCTTTTTCGGTACCATATGCAATGGGGATGCCCATGGACTATTCGATGGCCGAATGATGCCAAGGGTGAGCATCTGATCGAATTCGTTTCTGGCAATTCTCAGTTTGTCAGGGGCCAGTCGACGTGCTTTAGATGTCACGGGCTGTCCTGAGGTTATGATATGGTGCATAACATTGCTGGTTATACACAGGAGATCGTTAGATGGGCAATTCAGTTCCGGATATTTGTCAACAATCGGTTGAAAAGTTGGATCGAGGATTGCTTTCATCTTAACGATTGACAAGCTGGGGCCTACGTAAGTTATGCCTTTGATAGACAAACTAGTAGTGTTGTCAATTAATCGTTTACGGCGGACGTCTACGAGCAAATCATGATGATTAAGTAGGTCCGTGCCAATGATGGGCATTGTGACGTCAGCGATTAGGAAAATCCACTGAATAGGTTTGCGTAAACCTACGTTCATATAGACGTATTTCCGACCATAGGTTGCAATTGGTTTTCCATTTGCAGCCTGTAGGTTGAAGTTAGGTTCCTTCTGTCGATCTGCTGCTGTAGCAGGAAGGACGCTGACTTCGGCGCCTGTGTCGACTAGATATCTAGTCTGGCTCATTACATCATGGATGTAAAGTAAGCGGTCAGTGCCACCGGCGACGGTTGCCGCTAACGCGTGCCGGCGGGATAGTTTCCCACAGACTTGAAGGCTTTGCCGAAATCACAAGGTTTTCGACAACATTTCGCTTCCTTGCCATAGGTGTTGTGATACCAACACCAGTCAGGATTTTTGAGAGAGCGTGTGTTGGACTTAGATCGTCCACGTGCGCTTTGCCGTTGAGGGGATTTAGAACGACGATAGGAGGAATTGCTAGGCTTGTTTGACCTAAGCATCTGCTGGACGGAGTTGATTAACTCTAACATTGCAGAATCCTTCTTCGAAGTCTGTTCGGTAACAGAGTATACTTCGGCAACTGGCCGTTTCGTTATCTCTAGAATTCTATCTGCAGAGACAGCTAAGTCATCTATGAGAACACTTTGATGTGTCACAAGTACAGTCTGAACTGACTGTTGCAGTTTGGATAAAAATAGTTCTCTAAACAGTCCTTCATCGAACTGACTTTGGCCAATGATCTCTTTCATTCTTGCCAGCATGCTCACGGCTGACTGATCTCCTAACTCGATGTTACGAAATAACTCATCCAGACGTTGTCGATCTGTGAGAACGTTTCTCTTGAGGATGGATGCTTTGAGCAACTCGTACGAGTTACTTACCGATATCTGCAGAGTTACGCACCTGCTGAATTCCCGCGGTAGGGCGCGAATAACTGCAAGGAACTGTGAACGTTGATCGGTTATGCCATGTTCACAAAAAATCGGACTCAGCAATCTGAAACCACGTTTCAGCATTATCTGGCCAATATGGTACTAGCTGGATTGTTTTGGCGGTTGAGCGAATCCGAATAACTTTGAGGCTAGGATCACTCATGATGAAACGTATGCCGATAACAATATAGTACAAGAATAAACACAAAAAGGAACGAACTCACCGGGTTTATTTGCGTGTGAATTGAAGATGTAGTTCGTGGTTGGGCTCACCAGTTTTGTGGTTGCGGGTATCGACGTTCGCGAGTTGTACGGATTATACTAACGCAAGATCTTATACCAACAACTTCTATAGTGTTCGTTCTTCGAGTGCCAAATGGTAAAGCAAAAGACCAGATTTTGTCGTCCAAAGTACGTAGTATATTTTGGGACAAAATCGCGGGTAGAGGTGAATGCTTAGCTAGCTAGTAATCGTGCACGCACGTGACACGACGGAGCACCAAATGGCGGGGATGCTTGACCGTAAGCCTTCAGCTAAACAAGTCGACTTAAACAGTGATGGTCAGCATCCAATGTTGAGTGATGATTGCTGTGGTTAATAATTTTGAGGAATTATTTACCGCTACACTATCTTATTGATTGGCTATTCTCGTCACTTGCTTGTTTACGAAGTCCTTTACGTTTATCACCGCCGGCCTACATCACTCTGGCTCGACTGCGAGTTTTAGGCATTTTTCTGACTTTCTCAAATATATTTCTTTCCTGAAGAAGAGCCAATTTAGTATGACACAACATTAAAAGCATTATTTACGCCACGTAAAATTAATGTTATGTGGCTCCCTTTTGCAAGACGCGTAAATATACATTGATTTAAACATACTCACTGGAGGACAAATTGGATATTTTATTTATTTATTTTATTTTATTTTGATTTACAGCTTGATTCCACACCGTATTTTCAGTACAAGTATGGAATTTTCAGCATGGATATCGGTTGCCCAAATTCAGGCATACCATAGATATCGGGTGTGCGCCGGCAGGGGATCGAACCCCGGACCATGTGCATGGTCGGTGAGAATCCTAACCACTGTGCCACCGACGCACATAACATTCATCAAAAAAATACGAAGCATCTGAATTCACTGTGTTGTACTGGTTAGTGACCAGGTTAGGCTCCCTGAATGCAGTAAATCTAGTTGTTATTGGGCATCGTACAATAGTTATGATATAGGATGCTTGGACGTCTTCCACCTCGTTTTCTTGTTGGACTCACCCAGAAATAACGGAGTGTGGCCATCTACCCTCCTAAAACTGAACTTTAACCACACCTAGTCACCAGGTCGCTCTTGACACAGCCTCAGCCGATGAGAAGTGAACATAATATTTACGGCCATTAAGGGACATATAATGAAACATAATATTAGGTTGATATATGGGGAGCATTTATACCTCACAAAGTTATATTCCATAGGGCCGGATGGGTCTTTTTTACTTTAAGCAACCCGATAGGATGTGTTGGATTCCTTTCAAAGAAATAATGAACAATTTAGTCAGTACCTTCATAAATTGTACCCACGTATAAAATACACAGGAAAGCATTATTCTTCCGAATATAGTCGTTAAATCAGACAATATAGACGACACATTTCGTGAAGTAGAGGCAGTAGGAGTGTTTCGTAACATCATTTAATGGTTTTAAAAATTACTAACGAACACAACACAATGGTTTCAAATAAACCAACAATAGTATATATTTCAGTGCTTATATACCACTGTTGTGACCTAGGAAATTTACTTGATTTACACTGACCTAGTATTGACAATTGCCACAGGTCACTAAGCTGACAACTTAAAAAGCGGGTTAGTTAATACATTTATATATATATCCTAATTCAAGACATTAAAAGTTTCGAAATTGTAGTTGAATTATATTCGCCCAGTAAGCAAAAATGCATACGTCCTATTTTTGACTTAAAATAAATGTGTCAAAATAACTGCTTATTTATATTCACTTACTAGGAATTCCCATACATCTCAATGTACTTTAAACACCACTAATGCATCCAAATAGCATGTGAATCGAGTGAGAATATACGTTATAGAGTGCTATATCTTACGCGCTTAAGGGCTTTCTCAGCTTTGATTGGCTAGTACAGTGGCGGAGAGTTTGACATTAAATTTGTCCTCGGTAGGTCATGCCGTGTGCAGGTTTGCGTGGTAGCGGCATGCGTTGTTTGCAAGCATGTTTGATGAATATAAATGTAAAATGTTGGTATTCTAACGTTTTCTTTTACTTATTTTGTGCATGTACCAGGCTTGGTTTATCATACACTCGGTTTGTTGGCCTATCGGTTGCTGGCGATGTCAAGGAATCCGTGAGTTCTAGGGCTTTTCTCGATTTTAGGTTATATATGTAGCATTTTATTGATGGATATTGCGACACAGATGGATGCTAATTGACAACGCCTTTTTAGTTTATTGCAGGTAGGCAATGCGGGTGAAAGTACTGCTGACGTCAGTGGAATTTTCGATGAAATTATGCTGGGAAGGCGTTTCTTCAGTTGGGAGGAATTTGAGAATTCCTTAGGAGAATTTCAACAAGTGAGGAAGTCATTTAATGCTAACAATGTAGTTGTCCTGCACTCACTATGTGCATATTCAAAGCAAAACAACAGGGGACGACAGATATAAATACGCTTACGTTTATTTTAAATGCACTTTTGGCGTGAACCGTGGAAAAGCTGGCCTGAAATTGCGAAACAAGTCGTAAGAGGAATTGTATTATGATAATATGTATGTTTAAGGTCTAAATGTTGCAACTGTCTGTCTGCATTTCGCGTAATTTTGCGTTATAGTGAATACGTGATAACATCCCACAAAATGGTCCACAACCATCCATGCACCAGGGTGTATATGCAGAATGATCCATGGTCTAGACGACTGTCAGCGGAAGAGAAAGAAAATGTAGAACCACTTCTTCACCAATCACACTCATCAGATGAAATAATTATGCATGTTAAGGAAACATTCCACAAGGACGTTAGAAATCTGAAAGCTTCAGTTAATAAAGGTAACGTTAATGTAAATGTATTTAAAAACGGCGTGTTTCACAGGTAAAATACCCTTTTTTGAAACTTGTATATTCATTTACACGTAAGATATACTAGGTTGCCACCTGAAGTATTCCCTATTTTATGTTTCCATAGTTAATGCATATTAACCTACTCCTAACTGACTGAAATTCGTAGATACTAAAATGTATATATATTTCATAAGGGTTTGTCTTAACTGAAAACAGGACGTAAGCACTGTCATTATTTATCCTTTAATATTGTGTGCATAATTCTATTTCCGTTTACCGTTCCACCTTTTGTAGTTAATCATGTGCTGCAGAAGTGTAAACGATGGACATGGTCTCGCCACTCGTACGCAATTCCAAGCACGTCAGCAATTGTGCCGCGAAATCAATGTGACTTATACGTAACCAATAGGAGGCTTATTAATGCGGGCCTGACGAGAATTTGTGACAAATATGGACGGACGTTTGCCGCAGAGTTCGCTGGAGAAGTAGTCGCTCAAATCAACAATGTTCTTGATGTGTAAATTAAATACTTTCGTATTACAATAAGAATAAACTTTTCGTATTAAGATTGTTGTCTTTCTGTTCGTGTGTTCGCGTTGGGAGTACGGCATGCTAGACCGGTGCTCCCTAGGATATGAATTCCTTACTATACGTAAGTGCTATTCTGTAGGAACACTTTCCATCGATATAAGTCGTGAATTATAAGTACTTCAGTCACGTCGAAAAAAATCTGAGATTACGTCTCCTAGTCATAGATAAATCTGTAGGGACTAATGACAAAAATACCTAACTTCAGTGTTTGACAAATAAGAATAGAACTTAGGGCCCTGCAGTTGACTTCGATTTCGTATGAAGTTAAGTGTAATCAAAAGTACTGTATTACTACTATTTCACTTAAAGCAAGATGTCAATCCATATGACTACGGGTGTTAACATACAGTGTAAACTAAAGTCTACACGAGAGGAATAATTTAATAGGTTGGGCTGTAGCAATGTTAGTACGATTTCGCCGACGTTGAATTATGCCTACAATTAGTTTCTCAGGGCTACATCTCGTCATAATGACAAATTTAGTTTCACTGAGATAGAATAAGAAAAGTATGGTAACTTGTTTCATAATAAATGCTTTAGAAACATGAGCCATAAGTACACCTTCCATGTCATTCATAGTCACAAGTAATTCATTAAGCATCTCAGAATATGTTAGTGATGTGAACATGAAAAATTATTAAGACTGATATAACTGAAGTAACACGTTTAGTAGTTGTAGGACATACCTGCGAGCTACTATTCTACGGAAAGGTGATTCCAATTGGAAGCAGTCTGGCATTGTAGAAGCACCATCTACACTATTCTTCTGGCACAAATGCACAATGATATCGAGATAATCTGATGCAATGTAATGCACTCAGCAATTACGGTCTCCCGAATTTCTATGTGACAATGTAAATTAAATTAGTATCACATCTTCAATTGAGCCATTTTAACTAGGAACTTTACAGAAATGGATAAAATCACCAGGAAATTCAGCAAATTGCCTCATTCATCGCATACTCTCTTCGATGTGTTATGGAATATTTCAATCATCACGGATGATGATAAAAAAGTGTTTGGTATCCTCAAAACGTATATTTCACTTGTGTCTGTGGGCTAGTTCTCCTTCAAATGTCTCGTTATCATAGAATAACTGCTATGAAAACAACCATTGTATATACCTAATTTTCAACCTATATTTCCTCAAAAACCTAGCAAATAATAGACCATTAAGGCTCTAAAACGCGAAGAATAGTCTTTTTTTGCTAAATTTCTTATATACGATGAGGTATTGAAGTAATAAATACTCTGGGATATCATGACAGGTTCTTCCATTAATACGAACACAATACTGGAAAATGTTGCTTTTTCGGTTATAGAAGCCTGAAACCAGTTATATATTATCTACTTTCACAAAAGTAAACGCTTATAACGCCTCTATAGGCGTGAACACGATAACCCATACATTCTGCGATAATATATCACTATAACGTTTATTGTCACCCGTAAATTTCCGTGTCAAAATAAAAAATGACCGCTTTAACTCATATTTTAGACCAATAATAATAATAATAATTTTTGCTTTATTCCAAAAACAGTATTAATGATACAGCAAGGAATTTTCAGCATTCAGTACAGTATTGCATCTAATTTACTCAAAAACGACAACAACAAAAAAAAATTGATAAACGGAATAATTAATACATAATAATGATAACAAAACGTTTTTATAGGAGCTATGTAGCAATTACAGTATAGGATAAGGAGAAAAATATAAAATTATAATAATAATAGTAATAACAACTAAAATAAAAATAGCAAAGTTATAATTTAACGATAGAAAGGGTGACACCATAGAATTACAGAAAGATGAACAATGAAAGGGTCGATTCACTATGCTAGGAAGCTGAATAGCCAACAACCAATCAAAATCTGCCTATATCTATTTTCATCTCTTTAACCGCCTTGTAGGGTGTCAAGAAAGTTCATCAAATCAATTGAAACAATAATTACACCTTCAACGATCAATTTGTTTACCTGAGAGGATTGAGACGCATATGGAAATTTGGGTTTCCAATGGAAAAAAGTTCAGCGGTGACGTTGTGGTGTGCTTGTGCATCACTATACTGCCTTCATTCACCATTAATGTATACACTTTTCAGAAGACGTAAGAGTTGTGTTCTGCCTTCACTAGCTAGGATGGTGTTAGAAGCGGTCTCGCCAATACGGTGGGTGGGTAAGGCTGAGGAACCAGGGAATAGTGAGGCGGAAGTCCCCCTTTTTCCCTCAACAGAATGTCCCATTTGTTTCCACTTTTTAACACGATTTTCCCCAAATTTGTTCCAGACACTGTGCAGCGACTTGAAAGCTTAGGCTCTCAAATGTCTTAACGAAGACTGCTAATTAAACGATAAATTGACAGCCAGTTTCGTCATCTGAATGTAATCGAAGGTTAGTTGTGAACTTACAAATGAATCTCTGAATTTTGGGGTTTTCAGTGACGCTTCCAGTTGGTTAAACTCTTCTTCAGTTGCTAAAGGGAATTCCAGTTGACTACTGTCAATGGAGGACTTACTGGTTCCCAATATGGACACGTTGCTCGACTTATTAATTGAAACCAACTGCGTCACCACTTTACTAAGGGACTGTAAATCTCCTTTAAGGGACTGTAACTCGGTAACCAATTGAAGACTGGAATCCGTGTTACTGTAAAGTGACCAGTAATTGAAAATAACATACGTAGTCTGCTGAGTTGGCTGTGTGATGGGTGACGAAGTCGCAGCTGGCATTTGTTGACTGGAACTGCTGAAGGAATAAGAATATTAAATGAGTGCGCTACCTGGCTGTCGGTGACATCACAGTTTCCATGAAATAATTGGTGTTAGGGTATTTAGATGGCCCACACACTTTCTGTGCCTCAACTGCTTCCAGTTCAGCGGAGTCATAAACGTACGAGGCGTAGTTCTTTGTCTCCTCTCTGTATTTTGTCATTAGGCAATAAGAAGAATCTACCGTTGACGTTTGGTAATGGTTAGGGGCAATGTCTCCTTGAGATTATCTGACCTGGACATGATATTGTGAATTCCTAGTGCAGTCGACAAAGTATGCTTGGCTTCTAGAAAAGAGTCTAATTACGGGAATGTAGTTAATACCAAAATAGTTACCTTTGTCGGCTTACATCTGACAGGAAATTAAGAGCCAATCCGGTTTAGAGTTGATACATGCTTCAACTTTAGATTCTGTTACATCGCTGTGATACACGCACATGTCATCCGACAGCATCCACTTTCTGGCGACTATGAAGAATTTTTTTGTACCAGGTTTTGTTACCACAGCGTAAGTCTTCTTTTCGTTCTGTAAGAAATACGTAAATATGATATAAACAAAATTTACAATCTCATTAGTCCACTTGTCATTGAATACAGGAATATCGACGGTTGACGCAATCAGTCTAAGCAGTTTCTGGAAAAGTATGAGGCAACGGCACTGCCACTTCATACTTGTCTGTACGAATACAGAAGCACTTACACACAATATCTGACGGATGAATTTCTAGAATATTCGGGCTTACTCTGGAGCATTCCCATATTCCAATATGGGATGAGTTAAATGGCTGGTCGAAGAAATCACAAACATCTACATAAGGTCTGAATGTTAGTCTTTACTTGTGTATCTGCGTTATGAGACCAGGTCTATTGAATTCTATGACGACGTTATCTGGTGAAGAGAAAGTTATAAATGTACGCCTGGTGTGAAATTTTGCCTATCTACATCTGTTTCGCATTTATTTAAAACGTTATTGTCTATTGCTCTGGATTTGCAATCGTGAAATACCTTTTCTGCAAATCTTTGTGCCGCCTGCTTAGCAACCGCATTGTGAGAATGTACAGAACGCCTAATTGTCTGCATATAAGACTCAAATGGGAACGCCGAAAACGATTCTAAAGGTCCCATTTCATTGACATCTGCGGTTAAGTGTTGCAGACAATGAATATTATAAACTAAGCGCTCCCTGCCACAAATCACTTCAAACTCATTGAGGAAGTTGACTAACTCATACCTGCAACCTGCCAAGTAATTCCGATAAAACGTCTCGTGCGACATAAGGTAAACTGCTAAACTAAGTCTTTCGAAGTTATTTTCATTGGACACTAGTAACTAGTGTGATGCGTCTAGTTCTCTCTTTGGTGCAGACTGAATTCTGTCAGTCAGGTTTGCAATATGGCCACCATTATAGGTAGCTCGCCATCACGGTGCACATTGATTTGATGATATTAGATAGTTGGAGGCAATTGGCCACAGGAAGCCTTGCTCGACCTGGGTTTCGTGCTAGTTGGCACTCGTCAGAAAGGCGTATCTGCAACCTTGACACTAGTGACTAGAGTCCAATGAAAATACCCACTAGAGTCCTTCAGGGAGTCACTTTACCACAAGCTAATATCTTCCCGTCAATGGTTTCAAGTATGTGCCGGTTTATGTGCCTCTCCTGTTTTTTGGCTGAGTCTTGCCAGAGACTTATAAGCTTCCTCACTACCCCTAAATAGACTAGATGCATTGGGTCAATAGGGAAGCACTTAACCATATCAATGTTTAAATCCGCAAAAGCACATTGTCCGAGGTGGTGACTTGACTGAGGTCTTTTACCGAAGCTGTCATCAGTCCTAACTGGAAAACTTCCATTTTCAAATGTCATTCCTCAGTCAAGTTTCCTTCCTGCAACTGTGAGTTTGTCACAACCTGCACTGGCATTATGGCCTACTATAAATTTCGAGTCCGCTCTAGCCGGTGCATCACGGATGAAGGCTGTCAAACAAACGTTGAAATGCCTATTCACTCTGGTAATATGTATGCCTTGACTTAATATGTCCTTTAGCTCAGATACTAAGTGATTGCATAACTCTTTATAACTGCTAGGTTTGCTAGCACCACCGTATATACCTATCACGAATACAGTACTTAGGAAAGGTGCAATAACTCTACCTAACAGGGGCCATAGCTGCTGGTTAGAAGACTTCGAGATGGACAATCCGTCGACATTCAGCTGCAGATCGATCTTGTTGTAGGGGCTTTCAACCATAGACATCTCCACTCCGATTAACATTGACCACGTATGTTAACTTAAACTCGACTGATTGGTCAGTAAGCATGAACCCACATATAACACTTTCTGTATTAAGCGATGAGTCACACGAGTGACATAATTAGCAAGTACATTGACCTCTTATATTATCACAGTCATGCGTATGGTTCTGTCTTGATTAGTGTATGATGGAAAACACCTAAGTTGTCAGGTAACTTCTACTGCCATTCTTTCTTCCTTTTGTGTTCTGCTTGTCAGATTTTGTGGAAAGATTCAACAGGAAACTGTTAATGTAAGAAAAACGCATCAATTGAAGTAATGATAGCGTAATTTCGAAAGAAAAATTGAACTACTTACAATTTATCAGTAACCTACGGTGTACAGTAAAATTTGTCAAGGTTTACCCTCATTGGCTCCTTTATCCGGATTATTCCCCCCTTTGAAAGAAAATAGCCCCATTTATTCCGCACATTTGTCTGATCGGGTATGGATAAAATACGTGTTGAGATTCTTTGCGTGTAAGATTTAGGTATTCAACTGGCCAGTATTGTGGTGAGAGCTGTTTGCAAGCGAAAATTCTAGACACCAATTCACGTCAATGTTTACGTCCCGAATCGAGGTCACGAGAAAAAACAGTAGCAAAGTTTAACCTTGAGGAACCTATCAACCAATCACAGCAGACTTAATGCGTGCAAATACGATTTGCAGATATATGGCTTAACTTTCTGAGAAGCGGTCACAAACAGCACAGATAACCTTGAGCAAGGAAACAACCAATCAGAAGACGTTGCTTCTCCGTTAACAATAATGTACATAAAAATCTATAAATACATCTTGATTTTCTCAATACACGACCTGTTGCCTGGCCGTCGCCTTCTATCGTTACATGATAAATGAAAATAGTCAGCCATTCGCTCTAATTTAGTCTTGGTCTTAACACACGACATTTACAAGCATACTTCTTCCACCTCCATCCCGTAAGAGATACCAAATTGCAAATAAACATTCCTTTACCAAGTCTTTCGTCTCGTGCCGTTACAAATGAATGTCCACTATCTTTGTCGACATCACCTTCCAAAGTATCCCACAGAGTTCTTGTGTTCCTTTAGTTTTGATCTTTAGATTGATTCCAACTTCTTAATATGTATAGAAATCAAGATAAACATCTTATTATTATTATTCCCTTGGGTTCCAAGTGGAAAATAGGACTTCAACAACACATCTCCACTATCTTCTATTCTCTGCCGTCCTCTTCAACTGGGTCCACGGTTGGCCATAATCTCTCATCTCCTCCTCCACGGGATCTCCTCCATGTCACCTTCTCACCTACGACCCACTGGTCGTTTTACATTCGGATTCCACTGGGGCAATGATCCGCATTGTGTGCATTGTCATTTGGCGGCATCCAAAACGTATGGCTGATCCATCCATCTCCATTTTCTCCTACATATTTGTTGAGCAATCAGCCCTTGGCTGGTTTGTTCCCAGTCAGGTTTTCTTGTTGCTAACTCTTTCTGGTCGGCTGGCCAAGATCTTCATTATGGAGCTAATGAAGGTGACAGCTGTTGATAAAAGTCTTCAGCTTTCGTGAATGACAAGCAGTGCAGATTTCTGACCCATATAGGAGAAATGACTGAGTGATTTACACTGGCGTTGAAAAACCGAATGTCGTCCTTTGTGCTGAGACAGAGTGTAGAAGATTTTCAAACTGGTTTTAGGTTGATGAATGTGTATCTTGCCTTTCCGATTCTAGCTTTGACATCTGCATCCGTCCCGGCGGTTGAAACGATGCCTTCTGGATGGATGAGTGAAGGAGGTAACGTATGTTAAATCTCTCCCGTTGGTGGTGATTGGTGCTGGTTGTTGCTGCTGTTGGAATTGATTTTTTCGTTATCTTCATCCCCTTAGTCTTCTCTATGTTCCCTTATAGTGCTGTCTTCGCTGCTTGCCAGCCTCTTCTGAAAGTTTGTTGATTTTTGCCTCTAAGTCTTAGAGTTTGTGTGACATTCGACATAAATCATCCACCTCGAAATCCAGATTCTCTATAGTCTTCCTATCGGTAGTTCAACTCCTTGTGCACAGTCTGGCGCATAATTCAGTTCGATGAACGTCTAAGAACTAATATTTATATCACCATTTAGTTGATGGTATTGTCAGTGAAATCTGGGAGTTACATTTCGTCCCATTTGAGAGTCGTCATCTGCATGTACCTCCATCTACAGTGAGTGATGATGTTTTCACTGACACTCGGAACAAACAACTGTCACTTTCAAAGCGGTGTATAAACGGAGACCTGCTGTTTATATCCAATAGAACAGTCAACAGGGAAATCACGTTAACTTAAACTTGACTGATGGCATTCAGTCTGCATCAAACAAAGGACTAGACACATTACACTAGTTACTCACCAGTGTTTAATCGAGAATATCCAATACAGTCAGATTCGCTAAAGGAATTTTGTCAGACTCTGAGCACCCACTCTACCCGCAGCTCCAGCCTTGCGTCCCTTCCTCAGGTAAAACAGGAAGTCTTTTCAGAAGACTTTATGCACGTACGTCCAAGTATAAAATTTCCACTATACCATATTTGGCACGTACTTTATGTAATGAAAATAGTGTCAGGCACAAAGTAACTAACTAACCTTCTCTGCACTATTAAATAAGCCATTTCCTCCACCCTTAAAGCATCAAACTTTATTGTTATTGTATTTCTTATATTTATAATCCCCTTAATTGTTTTGCTTCTATTTGTTTATTTTTTTCATACGTGTGAACATCATTCGAGCTGTGTTATAACTGTTAATTTTGTATTTCCCCCCACCATACTATATCAACAGAACATTGGATCCAAAAATCTATAACATGCTAAAGTTTCCAAACTGAATGGACAGTACTGTTTGAAACAAACTCACTGTCATTATTATTATTATTATATTTAATAATCTCAGTTCGTGCTTCGAATATTTTTGACTTTATGTCGTAAATGTGAACAAATTCCTCTGGTTAATTTTGTTTTAGTTTTTAATTTTATTTATATTTTGAGTAAATCAGATGCAAGGTGTTGTGACAAATGCAGAGAATTCCATTCTGTATTATAAGTACTGTTTTTGGAATAAAGTAGATTATTATTATTATTATTATTATTACAGGAGGTCAACCACGAATCAGAATAGCTGGCTCCGTGGTGACGTCGCTGACTGCAGCACTGCCTGGGTGACGCATGTTCAAGTCTCAGGAGGGACATGATTCCCTTCAATTGGATTGCAGATATGCCTTACTGACTAGGGAGTGTCAACTATCATGAAACCTAGATGAGGTAGGGCTTCCTTCTGATTGTCTCCAACCATCTTATATTAACTTGAACAAATAGTACTGGTGTCATTGATCCGATGAATTGTCTCTCAGAGAAAGTGTAAGTTGTAACTTGCTTTCATTGGTATCGTTATTACTCTAGTTTATGTTCCAAAGAATCTTTAGAGTATGAAGGTAGTGCTTTTCATGCATTATTCATTCATGAGGGAAATGATATGACAGTGTAATTATTGAGAGCAACACTTAGGAATCTTTGACATTGTAATGAATGATTAAAGGAATTGTTGAATCCCAGTAGTGTTGAGAAATTTTGTCACTGAGCTTATTCATGAAAGAAAACTAATTAAAGATCACGAGTTAATCACAAGTTGGCAGAAGTTAGGGAACCAGCATTTTCATCCTAGTTTATGGCTCCTCATCAGTAAGAAACCACCAGGGTTCGAACCCAGGACCTTCTGGTTACAAGACGAGCTCGTAGGCACTTTAGCCACTGGGATCCCATCCAATGACTAATGAATTTCAACCTCCTCAAATTTGTGTTATCTGTATATACCTCAACTACCAGTCGTTACTACAGGCGATTAACTGTTCTCATACCTGAATTGGTGGACCCCGCCGGTTACGAGTTCTCACTAGAACCCCTGTAGGGGTTCAATAATAAGTATGCGAATAAAAATCCATGTTTAATGAAATGATAGTGTAACAATATATTATAAAAAATACAGTAATTAGTTATATTAATTAAACGGTTACTTGGATATACAGTTAAAGACCATGGCTACAAATTATTAATATAATCCACAGAAGCGTTTATTGATGGAGTCGTGTCTACTGGTAGAAGCTGTGTACCGGTTGTAGAATAGTCTTCGGATAAGGACAAGAGGTTCCTGCAATAAATCCAAGGGATACAACACGGTTATGAGTGAGCCAGGTAGACAGTAGAGACAAGTGAGAAGACGATAAGACCAACAGTACACTGTATTTTAGATTGTACTCGGAGGTTATCTGCATTCCTACATGAATCATTTTGAACAAAAGTGATGTACAGTGTCTCTAATTTCAACATCTAACAAAAAGGCGTACAGTCATATTGTTACGTACTCCACAGCCCGGGCAATTTCTTGTATACAGCCAGTCACTAGTGAGCATCAGACAAATGATTAATTTCGAGGAAAACACACATATGGACATTAGAAAGAAGAGAACACGAAGTTCAGCAAAGATGACGATCTTTTCGGCCATTTCATTTTCAAAAGCTGTACAATCACATTTAAATACATAACTTTACATGGATACAATTCTTGTTTGATTCTACATAATTACGACAGCGAATAAAAGGTAATAATTATTTCCAACTAGATATGGTTTTTACGAGAGGCTTAGAAACAAAATTGCACAGAATTAGAACGAATATCAAGTGTGTAAAAATGAGCATGGAAACAAAATTGAAATAATAATTTTCAACTTGAGATGGGAGTTAGGAGATGCGAATATAGATTACAAGAGCCTTCGAAATTATACAGGGTTACAACGAATTACAGGTGTATAGAAAATGAGAATCAAACAAGAATTGACTCCATGTAAAATTATGTATTTAAATGCGATTGTACAGCCTTTGAAAATGAAATAGCCAAAAAGATGTCTTTGCTGAACTTCGTGTTCTCTTCTTTCGACGGAAGTGACAGGAAGTTCCACTTCCTCGACATTGCATGGAACGCCTAGAAGATGGTAGTCTTCAAAAGTCAATTTATCGAATGTCCACATGGAAAGGACAATACTTACATTTCAATAGCTTTTGTCCAAATAACTTTAAACGCGGTCTAGTCAAGACTCTGTAGTATAGAGCGAGAAGAATATGCTCTACAGAGAAATTAGAGGAAGAATTTGAGTTTCTTGAAAAGACATTGAAAAGAAATGGGTACCCTCAAAGGTTCATCAACAAGTATGGAAGATCTGAAGTCAAAAATGTAAAACAAATCACAGTGGGGAAAAAGGCAATCAACATTCAGCTTGATTATAAAGGTGAAAACATTGCAGCAGTGACCAACAGAAGGCTGAGTACATCACTAACTATAGCCTATCCTGCAGCTAAGCTGATTCCTGTCTATCAAACAACTTGCTCTTTGATGCAATCAAAAATCGATAGATATCCTTCTCATGTTAACTCCAACTGAATATACAAATTTACATGTATCTGAGGGAGCAGTTACATTGGAAGAACAGAATGAAGAAGAGCATATCTGCGATTTTCTGAACATGTACCAAAAAGCTTACGTCTAAAGGGAACAAATTCTTCAATAAATGCCATCGCAAGGCATCTCCTCGACACGAGTCATAAGGTGGACGTCGAAAAGTCGTTCATAATTATCAACAGGCAAAAGAGTTTAATTCTCCTGAAGTTTACTGAGGCCATTTCCATCAAGCGCCTGAAACCTGACTTATGCGTTCAGAAAGAAGCGGTTATCAGTCTTTCTTTGCCAACCTGGTAACTGGATATTTTCATCTCTCTTTCATCCGAATGCGAGATACTGAAAAGTTTCCTTTGTGTATGATTATTATTGTTCGGAATAGTGTTCAGTATTGTATAAATATATATATATATTATTAGTGTATGCATATATTGATCGATTGATTTCTGTTTAAAATGAACTTTGTGCAAGTATGTTAAAATTGTTTTTGTAGATACATTTAATAATGTTTTGCCCTGTAAGCAGCTGATGAGAAGGCTACGAAATAAAATATGGTACCATTTTATTCTGCTAAAACTGTAGTTGTTGCTTTGTTCAGATTAAGTGTTGGTTTGTAGGGATTACATTGGTTACAGGTTTGAT
The DNA here is from genome assembly GCA_944472155.2 of Trichobilharzia szidati. NCBI lineage: Eukaryota > Metazoa > Platyhelminthes > Trematoda > Strigeidida > Schistosomatidae > Trichobilharzia > Trichobilharzia szidati. The sequence goes on from OX235273.1 coordinate 150,183,576, forward strand.
GACATTTGAAGGAAGTTAGAATTCATGGGCCATTGGGTGGGGTTCCAGTGGCTAAATTTTCTACTAGCTGGAATTGTAACTGGAAGGTCTTGCATTATAACCCCATCGGGCTTTTACTGGTGGAGAGTCTCAAAATAGGACGAAATATTTGTCCAGTACTCCCATGTGGTACTTCCAATCGTTCTTTACCTCATTTGAATTCGTGGTCACACCTGTAACCCCTCAGTTTTCCGAAGAATAACACTTCAGAAAACGAATTAACATGGATAATATTTGTGTCTACGAATTGTTAACTCAAGCTCCGAAAACACAGTCGATTCCCTGGATGTTGTGATGAAGTGAAGTTAAGTGGGTTCATAATAGTGTCTAAGCGTCGGTGATTTAATGATAGGACACTCAGTAGTCACTGACAAGAGGCCTGAGTTTGATTTCAAGCCAATGCGCGCCTAAAGCTCACCTAGCTGACAAAAAGCCCAATGAAAGAGGGAAGTTTGAATGTACAACCAGCAACTTCACCAAGTGAAAGCAACACTAACTCTATTGAAATGTTAACATTCAAAGCTTGAGGCACTATGCTGAAATCCAAATGCAACGAATGCCAAAGAATATATAACTGAATGTTTTACGTTCTTTTTAGAAGAATGATGAAAGTTTGAATAAAGCAAGAACAACAACAGTGGTTTGTGCATAATAACAAGATGGTACCATCATTGCTTATTTCGTTGGCTTCTCATCACCTCAGCTGCTTACAGCCTAAATCAATAATTATCATTAAGTTGATGTACAGAAAAGTTTTAACATACTTGCAAATTTTACATGATGTCAGTTGACATGAGGCAATATAAACTTTTAAAAATAAATTTCTTTCCAACAAAAATTGTTTATTTGAATTTTTTATTCAAGTTGTTCAGTAGGTTTACATAGGAGTAAGCCTTGAAATTGGTTGACTGTTAAGGCTTAGATTTTTGTATGCTTCAGTTTGACGACCGGATGACTGAGTGACGTAGCCTTTATGGAATCCTTTTAAGTTGGCTTTTCACTCTGATAAACGAGAACTAATAAGCATGAGAACTAGATTCAGGGTATCTCTGATGAAATGACGTACACTGTCCGCGCTGATGAATTCTGATTAGAAGTACTTTGACTGGCCACTGGTTGACAATTGGTGCAATATGTCTAGTCCTATCTTTGGTGCGAACTGAATTCTGTCAGTCAAGTTTGCAATGTGGCCGCCATGCTATTAGGGTAGCTCGCCATTAGATGGTAGGGGGAAATCGATAGGAAGCCTCGCATGTCCCAGGTTTCACGCTAGTTGACACTCACCGATCACTGTCTTGGAGATGGAGATTTCAGTTATCTCATATTACTATTTACTGTGAATTTTGTTCTGGTGAATTACATATGTGCGTCACAAGATCACTCACCAGTCTACAGAATAAACCCATGTAATCAGTGAGCAAAATGTATTAGCCAGACAACAAACACACTGAGTCTACACATCTTTTACTGGCGAAACCAAATGTTATGTCATCTCAAGCAGGGCACAGTCACTCGAAGACTTCTGTAGTTAGATATAGCTAACTATGCGAGTAATGTATGGATTTACATAATACCTGGAATGCCTACACCAACACTTAACATACATATGGAACCCATAGAGTTGAATATTTTTCTACATCAAATGAACTTTTTTTATTTTTTTCCTGCTGTAGAATTTCTATTTGTCTTCATTTCAATTTCAAAATGTTTTCAAAATATGTTTCTCCCCCAGTCATTATTATAAAGACAAATTCAATATATATACATATATGTGTGATTATGAAGACATAAGTTGGCAAAGTATATTGTGTTTTGCGTGGATTCCTTTCAAGGTTGTACAGTCACACTGGGTTCAAAAAGGTGATTTGGATGCCTTTCCAACGGTCAGAACAGAAAGAAGGGCATATCTACGATTTTCTGTACATGTACCAAAAAGCTTACGTCTAAAGGGAACAAATGCTTCAAACAGTGCCATCGCAAGGCATCTCCTCGACACGAGTCATAAGGTGGACGTTGAAAAGTCATTCAAAATTATCAATAGGCGCAAAAGAGTTCACTTCTCCTCAAGTCTGCTGAAGCCATTTCCATCAAGCGCCTGAAACCTGATTTATGCATTCAGAAAGAAGCAGTTATCAGTCTTTCTTTGCCAACCTGGTAACTGGATATTTTTCATCCGAATGCGAGATGCTGGAAAGTTTCCATTGTGTATGATTATTATTGTCCGAAGTAGTGTTTAATACTGCATATAAATACATATGTATATATTATTAGTGTATGCGTATACTGATCGATTGATTTTTGTTTAAAAGTGAACTCTGTGCAAGTATGTTAAAATTTTTTTTGTAGATACATTTAATAATGTCTTTGGCCTGTAAGCAGATGAGCTGACGAGAAGGCAACGAAATAAAAGGTGGTACCATTTTATTATGCTAAAACTGTAGTTCTTGCTTCGTTCAAAGGTCAGTTGGTAATGTAACAAAACAAATGAGAGTACAAGTCAGAAGGGCATATAATGAATAAATTACGAAACTTAGTTAAACAGGCTTGCTATTGTTAATATATTACATGGCGGGTGGGGGCGATAAGGCAGGATTACACTGAAATGACGAGAAGACAGTGGAAGATCTAGAGTTCACTGACGATCAATAACCAAATTTCACATAAAATCGAAGATCACCAGACGAAAATTAACACGTTTACTGGAGAAGAAGAAGCAACAAAGACGAGACTTCAAGTGAACGCAGAGAAGACATAGGGAATGAACAGCAAACAACAATCGCCGACAACAGGAGTGGGTTTAAGGAATGCACCGTTTTTACTCACCTGGGCTATATCGTCTCAATTACAAGTGGCACAAATGAGTATGTCAAAGAGAAAGTTGTAGAAGCACGAAAGACATTCATTAATTTCAGACCATTTTGGAAATAGGTGTGTGGAGCTACTGTACCCATTGCGCATAAGTAATGAGATTCGGCTTTATAGTGTTATGTTGGTGATACTGTGTGGTACAGAGAATTGATCAGCTTGTCATGGAAAAGCACTTCTAGCAGGCTATTTTGGCCTTCATCGACAGATGTCTTCACTCCATATATACGATCAGATGGTCAAAAAGAATTAGCATTAATGAACCGACTTATAACTTTCGTGTTCAATGATATCACTTGGTAGGCTGTCAGCTGGAACCCGATGACTTGAACACTGGCATGAAGGTGACATAGCAAAGATCACCTGAGAAGGAAATGAAAACATACAGGCATTCAAGGAGCCAGATAAAATTGACTTCAAACATTTATTCCCCTTAATGAATTTGAAGAAAGCAAGAACTACAGTTTTTGCAGAATAAAATGGTACCATCACTGTTTATTTCGTTGCCTTCTCATCAGCTCAGCTGGATACAGGCCAAAGTCATTATTAAATATATCTACAAAAACAATTTTAACAAACTTGCACAGAGTTCACTTTAAACAAGCATCAATATATATATATATATATACTCGCACAAATATAATATTAAACACTATTCCGAACAGTAATAATCATACACAATAGAAACTTTCAACATTACGTAGTCAGACGAAAGGGAGATGAAAATATCCAGTTACCAGGGAAAGAGAGACTGATAACCGATTCTTTCTGGACGCATAATTCAGGTTTCAGGTGCTTAATGGAAATGGCTTCAGCAAACTGGAGGAGAATTGAGCTCTTTTGCCCATCGATAATTTTGAACGACTTTTCGACGTCTACCTCATGACCCGTGTCGAGGAGATGCCTGGCGATGACACTGTTTAAAGCATTAGTTCCCTTTAGACATAAGCTTTTAGTACATGTTCAGAAAGTCGTAGATATGTCCTTCTTTCTGTCCTTCCAATGTAACTGCTCCCGCAGATACATATGAATATGTATATACAGTTGGATTTAACATGAGAAGGATATCTATCGATTTTTGATTGCATCAAAGAGCAAGTTGTGCGATAGACGGGGACGAGCTTAGGTTAAAGGAAGTGATGTATTCAGCCTTTTGTTGATCTTCGCTGCAATGTTTTCACCTGTATAATCAAGTCGAATGTAGATTGGCTTTTTCCCACTGTGATTTGTTTTACATTTGTGACTTCACATCTTTCATACTTCTTTGTGAACCTTTGAGGGTAACCACTGCTCTTCAATATCTTTTCAAGAAACTCAAATTCTTCCTCTAATTTCTCTATAGAGCACAGCCTCCTCACTCTGTAGTACAGAGTCCTGACTAGATCACGTTTAAAGCTATTTGGACAAAAGCTATTGAAATGTAGGTATTGTCCTTTCCATGTAGAGTTTCGATAAATTGACTTCTGAAGACTACCGTCTTCTAGGCGTTGCATGACGATGACGAGGAAGTGGAACTTTCAGTCACTTTCATGTTCCATAGTAAACTCAATATTGGTATGTGCATCAATGAACATTCTGAATAAGTGTGAAGCATGACTTTCATTGTTGCACACTATAAATGTGTTGTCAACATATCGACAGCAGGAAGTTGTTCCGTCGATCGCATGCTTCAACTTTGTTCTTTCAAGGTTGGACATGAATATATATGCTAAAACAGGGCTTAGGAGACTGCCTATAGCTACACCATCTATTTGGCCGTCAAGAGTGTTGTCAAACTGAAATTGCATACCCATGGTACACATTAGCAGCAGGCATTTGAGTCCGGACTCTAGGAGTAGGAGAAGATCAGACTGCTGACAAATGATCTCTATAGTTTTGTTGATTGGAATCATTGTGTGAACAAGGACGTTACATCAAATGACACCATGAACTTATTTAAAACGTTTATGTGGTTCATACTTTCAGAGAAATGAAATTAGTCTTTCATAGTGTGCACGCCGAGCCGTTGACGAATAGGTTCCAACTTCACAGAACAGAATGAAATGGAGGTGTAGATTCCACTCACAAATGCCAGAGGAATAGTATAAACGCTTCCTTAAGTCGACAGATTCATCCTGAGCAGGAGCAGTACTAACTAACAAGTATAAAATTCTAATCGAAAGCTAAACAATGGAGAAAACGGTGATAATTATTTAGCGAAGAATTTCTGTGAAATTTGTTCAACTTCACAAGTGGAGTATTTTATCTGCTTGTTACTGCATATTGATGATTTCAAATGTCACTCTGATGCCCCTATCTGTCGAACGTTTCAGTTTTCAGCTCAGCTTTGTTTGGCCTTTTCCTTTTTTTCATAACACGTGTTGACACCTTATTCAATTTTATTTTGACAAAAAATTAAATTTTGATGGATATTTATTATTGCTCTTAACAGTTTGAGTAGTAGATTGTTTTTTGTGTGAAAAAACGTTTTATTTTGATGAGTTTTGAAAGTTACAAGTCCTCCTCTGCTTTTGTATAGTTTTTTTCTTTTTTAAAAATTAAAGGTAGTAATAACTTTATTCTGAACAGTGTTCATATAATGTCGAAAATTTTCGTCCAGGGTCTTCAAGTAAAAGAATTGATTGACTGACAGTAGATCGATCACGTGACAGTGTTCCTGCCTAATCTGAAGTGCAAACTACGATCACATCAGATCAGATCAGACAAAAACAAGACAATCGTTTAGTACTTTTGAACTAATGTGAAGATCTACAGACTTCAGGATAAGGAACAAAATCCAAGCTTTTCATACCAAATGCAACGGCCAAAATTTATTCCCTTATGATGTGAACGCAAGAACTCGATCTCTAGATTATACTGTATATGTAATCGAAAACCCTTCGTTGAGACACGCCGGATCACGAAACGTTCCACACACAGGGAAAAGACAGTTGTTCTTAAGTATTTTAGCGGTTCTGTTAAACAGTAACAATAATAACAGCGGTACCGTGAGGCAGTTGTTCAGGTTTCTAAGTACAAAACAAGTACTGTAAGCCGAAAAATTAGTTGACCACGATTCAGCTGTGAAAGGTACCTTAGAATCAAGAGGAATATTCGCGACGAGGTGAGGTCGAAAGCTCTTCACGTGAGAATCACACACACACATCAACACTTTCCATCGCAGATAGTCCCAATGGGTCAGAATGACCTGCATTCACTCGGACAAACTCATTTCGTTAGACAACACATTGTCAACGTATACACAATCACAAAGGGAAGTATTAGAATTAAAGATTTAACGCGGGCAAATGTAAATAAACAATAAAGGTCAAAATCAACGTGTGATGTGCAGATGTCAAATTAATGATCCATTGTCAGTCTAGGGGGGAGGACGTATGACAGTTGCAAAGTTAGCTGAAATATCAAAATAAGTGCAGATATTCTACGTAGATCGTTCAGGATGGAAAGATTCTCCAAACAATTTGTCCATTACATTAGTGTCGAATGAATGAGACTCGATGAGTCCCAAAAGCACTTCCGGGAGGCCAGTGCAGACTACCATCCACAGCTGGCTTCGTCACATACACTGAACATTTTTAGATGACCACTGTCCAGAGACAATAAGTAACAGTGAACTCTCTCCCTCTTTGTGCAGGTAACCAACCAGTCAACGATATATTTCCCAGAAGAAGAGCAGAAGGAAATGCAGAAATCTACAGATTGGATGGCACTTCCACTTGTTTGAGGATGAAATCATTAGTGGTGTATCCACTTCGACTTAACTCAGAGAGTCGAATCAATTCTTCCAAACTGCTTGGGCGAACTAGTTGTACTGGTAAATTTAAAATTTCCATGTAGAACCACTCCTCCCCACCCTGAATACTCAATTCATACAGTTCAAAGTGAACTTTCACCACAGTTTCCTTATTATTATATCATCATTGTTCCCTCGGGATCCTAGCGGAACATAGGGATTCAACTGCACGTCTCCACTTGCTGCTTCTGTCTTCTGCTGTACTTTTCACCTGCATCCACGTTAGTCCATACTGTTTCAACTCCTCTTCACACGATCTCCTCCATGTCACTCATGCACGTCCCACTCGCCGCTTCCCTTTCGGGTTCCACTCGAGAACCGGCCTGACGCGCGATGTCACCCAGCTGCCTCCTCAGCGAGTGTCCGATCCATCTCCACTTTCTCCTGCATAATTGTTGGGTGATTGGTTCTTGTTTTGTTTGTTCCCATAGTTTCTTGTTGGTGATTCTTTCCCGCCATCTCATCTTCAGTATAGAGCCAGCGAAGACAGTTTTTGATAAAGGTCTGCAACAGGCTGTTGGAAATATTCTTTGTGACCCGCCAAGTTTCTGATCCGTATAGAAGAACTGACTGACTTGACGTCGTTTGTATTGAAAATCCGAATTTTGTTGTTGATGCTGAGTGATGGAGATTTCCAGATTGGTTTCAGGTTAATGAATGTGTTTCTCGCTTTACCGATTCTCGATTTGACATCCTCGTCCATTCCTCCTGTAGTTGAGACAATGCTCTCTAGATAAGTGAATGAAGTTAGCACTTTCAAATCCCTCCCGTTGATGGTGATTGGCGCTGGATGTTGCTGTTGTTGGTTGGATATTTTCATAACCTCCGAAATCCAGGTCTTCTAGATTCTTCACGTCTTCTGTCTTCTCGTTTCCCACTGTCTGACGCATAATCCAGTCCAGTCCACCACAATTATAAATATCATTGGTGATAATAAGCACCCTTGTCTGACTCCTGTGCTTACTTCAAACGCCTCACTGAGTTTTCCCTTGTGGATCACTTGACATGTGCCGTTGCCGTACAGTTGTTGAATAAGGTTGATGAATATTTGTGGTCCGCCCTAGTACTCGAGTAGTTTCCAAATTACTTCGCGGTCAAAGCTGTCGAAGGCCTTCTCAAAGTCTATAAAGTTGAGGTAGGGGTTTGATTGCCATTCCATGCTTTGTTCGATGATGATGCGTAGAGTTGCAATTTGGTCAGAACATGATTTGCTTTTCGTGAATCCAGCTTGTTCTGGTCGGAGTTCTGTATCCAGTGCGTCCTTTATTCTCTCCAGGATAATGCGACTCAGAATTTTACTTGGCGTCGACAGGAGCATGATTCCTTGCCAGTTCTTGCAGAGTCCTAGGTCGCCCTTCTTTGGTAGTTTCACGAGGTAACTTTTCCTCCAGTCAGTAGGCATCTTTACCTCTTTCCAGGCCTTTTGCAATAAGAGAGTCAGCATATCTGCTGTCGTTTCTGGGTCCGCTTTCAGTGCTTCCGGGGATATTCCATCTGGTCCAGCTGCTTTTCCAGCTTTCAGAAGCTGGATTGCATTCATGACTTCAGTTTTCGTTGTAGGATTGGTGTCCACTTGCAGTTGTGTACGTGCTGTTGTTGGTATTACTGGACGAGTTGCAGGTGGTGGTCGGTTCAAGAGTCCTTTGAAGTGATCCACCCATTGTTTAATCTGTCTTTCTTCTTTGGTAATTGGGTTCCCTTGGCTGTCTTTTATAGGTTTCACTTGTGTTGATCTCTTCCCGGATAGAGACTTGGTTATCTGATATAGTGTCCTCAGGTCTCTTTTGCCTGCTGCCTTCTCAGCTTCTGTGGCCAGATTGTCGTAGAATTGTCTTTTGTCCTTCCTGGCACTCTTCTTCACTTCTTTGTCCAGTGCTGTTTAAATTGAGCTCAGCGTCTCCTTCTCTTGTCCATCTTCGCATTGAATCATTTTCTCTTTTACCATTCTCCTCTCCTCTATTAGCTTCCAAGTGTCCGTTTCCTTGGTTGGTTGAAATTGTTTCGAATCATGCACTCCTGGTTGCTGTTCTTGTTGTTGTTGCTGTTGTTGACGTGAGTGGTATCCATCTACTAACATCAACAGATCAGTAGTATATGATGTGTCAAACTGTAGATGTTGTGCAAATGAACAATAACACCCGAATTATCCATCTCCTTGGGATACCAAAATCCTACACCCATTTTTGATGACTGTCTACATAAATAATTACCTATGTTAAGCACACGAAAACAGGTTTGATAATAATTTAGAGGAAAACTCCACGTGGAGAGAGAATCTCAACCTCGATTCTTCTCTCGTATCTTTTTTTTAGGAAAGAGAGAGATGAAAACGCAGTAGGAAGCGAAATGATAATCGGATTATTTTAAATATTTTTATTGCTGGTTTAATCCTCTGTCTATCTGTCTGTCTAGCTGGCTGGCTGGCTAGCTAGCTGACTATCTCAACAATTAATCTCTCATGACTGGAGTAACCTCTTGAGTATTTTGTTCAGCATATTAGCATAAAGCGTTGCGCAATTAATTGAGTTATTTTAAAATTTTGATATAATCAGGAATGGAGGCGGCTAAAAGAGGCGAGCAGGGATTATTTGAATACGCATTTATACAAAGAAAAGCCCATATCCCTTCAGGTAGTTCTAAACAAAGTGAATTAAATTAGATTAAATTAAAATAGGCTTAACAACATTTGTATTCGTTTCGAAGATCAGTGGGCTGATTTGTTTGCTGTTGTTACTCTAGAAGGATTCATTTAGAAGGTGGAATTGCCATCCAGTCGGATAGTCAGTCCACTGATCCAAAAGGAACACGTAGGCCGAAACTTTCATTCTAAATCGATATATTCTATATGTCATAATTATTATCGTTATTCCCCTGGGCTGTTCTGAGTGGAACATAGGGCTTCAACAGTACATCAATTAGATTTGTAGATACACATAGAAGTGGCACAGCTATCTAGGTAGCTAGTCTTTATCTTGAGCAATCTTAATTGGTTGGCAGCTGGAAAATGACAAACAAAGGGCGGTGACAGTATAAATCCGTTTCATTGCTCTCGATCAGGAAGGCGAGAAACACATTCATCAACCTGAAACAACTCTGGAAATCTCCGTCACTCAGCCTGCATCAACAACAAAATTCGGATTTTCAATACAAACGACGTCAAGTCAGTCAGTTCTTCTATACGGATCAGAAACTTGACGGGTCACAAAGAATATTTCCAACAGCCTGCTGCAGACCTTTATCAACAACTGTCTTCTCTGGCTCAATACTCAAGATAAGTTGGCCGGAAAGAATCACCAACAAGAACCAATCGCCTAACAGATATGCAGGAGAAAGTGGAGATGTATTGGACACTCGCTGAGGAGGAGGCTACTGGGTGACATCGCGTGTCAGGCCAACGCTCGAGTGGAACCCGAAAGGTAAGCGGCGAGTGGGACGTCAGTGCAAGGGTGACATGGAGGAGATCGTGTGAAGAGGAGCTGAAACAGTATCGACTAACATAGATGCAAGTGAAAAGTACAGCAGAAGACAGAAGCAAGTGGAGACGTTCGGCTGTAGCCCTATGTTCTACTCGGAATCCAAGGGAACAATAAACACTAATAATACAATCTGATCGGTTGAATTGCTGATTCTTGACTGTCATTTTAACCGGCTTTTTTAGTGCTCACTTTGATGTATAACGAGTCTATCTGAATTCTCTACAGTTGACTTAGCCCCTGTAACTTTGGCTGAAAATGGTTATCAACTGTTATGTTAACGTGGTATCTGGTCTCCGTTTGGTGCTGAAGATGTCGCCTAGCCGAATATTTAAGAGTTTCGCGAATCAACCACCCAACTAAGAGATAACAACGATAATCCTATAAAGGACATCCACTTGGGCTACAAATATTCTCCATTATTTTTACAAAATGACAATCCTTGTGAGCAGCCTAATACCCGAAAACTGTCTCTCAACTCTAAATGTTCTATTCCTGGGAAAATTCATTGGCGTATCTCAACTATAAAGAAAGTACAAAGAATATGTAAGGTTTGAAGTACGTAGCAATATGACCGTGCACCATTTTGTTGGATGTTGAAATTAGAGACATTTTACATGACTTTTGTTCAGAACGATTCATATTGGAATACAGATAACCTCCGAGTACAATCTAAAATACAGTGTACTGGTGTGGTCGTTTTGTCTTCTCACTGGTCTCTACTGTCTACCTGGCTCACTCAAAACCGTGCTGTATCCTTTGGATTTATTACAGGAACCTCTTATCCTCATCAAAAGACTATTCTACAACCGGTACACAGCTTCTACCAGTAGACACGACTCCAGCAGTGAACGCTTCTGTGGATTATATTAATAATTTGTAGCCATGGACTTTAACTGTATATTCAAGTAACCGTTTAATTAATATAACTCATTACTGTATTTTTTATAATATATTGTTACACTATCATTTCATTAAACTTGGATTTTTATTCGCATGCTTGTTATGTTATTGAGCTCGCTAGATTGCCCACTACAAAGGTATTATTAAGTTGATAAGAAGATAATTTTCTGATAAGAAAGTGAATGTTTTATCTCAACTTTATTATATATAACACAGAATTTCCCTTGGGTTACTTGATCAGCAGAATGATGCTTGTAGATGACTGCTCACTTCTCTCTGTCTTCATATGTATGTATGTATGTATGCATTCAACTGTTCCTTTAACAATTTTTCAGATAATAGACAAACCGGAAGTGAGTAAAGTTCAGAAGATAACTGGTCATTTCTACATCTTGTTATTAAGGATTATCCACGAAAAAGAACTACATGGCAAGAAAAAATTGAATTAAGAATAATAGGATTTACAAGTTATTCATTTCATCAAGGGGATTTATTCTTCTAAGGAAGCACAAATACATCAGTCAGGTAGCAATCAGTATTCGTGAGGTAAATAATGAGAAAGAGAGCAAGTAAATTAGCTGTTTAGTTAGTTAGTTAGTTAGTTAGTTAGTTAGTTAGTTAGTTGGTTAGTTGGTTAGTTAGTTAGTTAGTTAGTTAGTTAGTTAGTTAGTTAGTTAGTTAGTTAGTTAGTTAGTTAGTTAGTTAGTTAGTTAGTTAGTTAGTTAGTCAGTTAGTTAGTTAGTTAGTTAGTTAGTTAGTTAGTTAGTTAGTTAGTTAGTTAGTTAGTTAGTTAGTTAGTTAGTTAGTTAGTTAGTTAGTTAGTTAGTTAGTTAGTTAGTTAGTTAGTTAGTTAGTTAGTTAGTTAGTTGGTTAGTTAGTTAGTTAGTTAGTTTGTTAGTTAGTTAGTTAGTTAGTTGGTTAGTTGGTTAGTTAGTTAGTTAGTTAGTTAGTTAGTTAGTTAGTTAGTTAGTTAGTTAGTTAGTTAGTTAGTTAGTTAGTTAGTTAGTTAGTTAGTTAGTTAGTTAGTTAGTTAGTTAGTTAGTTAGTTAGTTAGTTAGTTAGTTAGTTTGTTAGTTAGTTAGTTAGTTAGTTAGTTTGTTAGTTAGTTAGTTAGTTAGTTAGTTAGTTACCCAATTTACGTCACTTTAATCTGTAATGTCTTTCGACCAACAGGCACTCTCTGAAGGTCATCATTAATACTACAGTTGATGAAGCACTATTAGAACCCGGGATCTGATGACTGAAAATGCGGAAGTCCAATGCACAAGTCACCTCTTTTCATATTAGGCATTAATGCGGGAAACGTATATTCTGTTCCTCAGGTTTAATTCTTTAGAGCCTAATGTTTATAACAACCTCAGTTTATGTCTCATTATAACTTGATTCAAATTACCAACAATTGGACAGATAACCAGCTGCCCTTTCTTTTCTAAACAGTTCGGTAGTAGATACATAATTTTAGTTTTTACATGATTCTTAAATATCACAGTCATGTTAAATTATTCACTAACATGTAGGTAAATGTCTTTGTTTCATGATTAATTGGGATAAATCTTACCATATGACCAGAGGCAGAGAAGTAGACTTTTTCTTATGTTTGTATAAAATGGGCGTAGTTCATTTGGCCCATTGAATACTCTGTTCACTATTAAATAATTAATTAATTAACAGAATCGAAGTTCCCCTTCCATCTTCATTTCTTCGATTATCGAGTGGATCATAAGTTTTCAGACTTTCAAGTTCGATTATCCGTAGTGTGGTGTGTCTTCACAGGCTCAGATTGTTAGCCTCACCCCCCTCATTGGCCTTCTATCTTTATCGGGTTGACTACCGGATATCTGGAGTTGTAGGAATGTGTCATATGGGAGCCGAACACGAATGACTTCTCTCCATGGTGAACATTCCTCTATCAAACTACTGACGCGCCAGTTGAAAATATGATTTAGCTAACAGGCTGTCTGTTAGACAAGTGCTCATGTAGGCAGAAAAAGTGAAGGAGGTAATGTAAACCAAATTTTGCTGAAGGATAAACTTCATTACAAAATGATATCGTGATGACGTCTACTTTGCTTGATTGGAGTCACTTGATTCACTACAAACCGACACTTTTGAACCAAATAAAGTGTCGTTTTTACTTCAAAGTTAGTTTGGCTAAATAAAGCAGGTGAATTGCGTGTACTATTTATACATATTTCGAGTTTTTAAATTGACGTAATCACTTGTTGCGAGAGACCTTTAGATAGACACGCAACATTAGAGCTTAATTCGCATTTCTATGACGTCACATATTGGTAACAAAGCTACAAGCACATGGTGTTCAACTGTTCTATCCACAGATATGTAAGTATTGGGACGTTTCCAGCTAATGTGCTTACATATTGTTCCATGACGACGCGACATTAAATTATTCCAAGAAATGCATCTTTTTTCCAAAACAGAGACCTTTCTTTATTTTAGAAGCCATTATTCCTCCTTTTATTCATATGTAGGCAAATTTATCCCCTTAAACTGCTTCCCTGCTTGCCGAAATGTCACAAAGTGACATTTTACCGCGTGTTGTGTTGAATTATTTCAATGATTATTTTTAAAAAGACTTCGGCGTTTTTGAAGTGAGAACTATGACAAGAATTACCTTCCCAAGTGGTTACACCTTTATTGATAACATTAGTGATCCTGAAAGATATACAGAGACGTGTCTGGTGTTGATTCTATGAGGAAAGATTGACCGACTAACCTCTTCTTCTCTCTCTTCCTCTCCACTTAACTACATTACTTTGGAATGCTGTCATCCTGTCCCACCCACCCTGTTGTGTGATTACATGTAAGCGAGTGTCCTGTATTGACGGGGCTTTCCTTGTAGGTTATTTAGCTTCACAGGGTCAGTCATTCTAGCTATGACTAATGTTTTATGTTCCGATAATACTACCATTTGTAAGAAACCGATACACTCTAATAAATACTTCGACTTTAATTCATCCCATTCGGACTCGGTAAAGGAAGATAGGTTTAGTTAAATGTCTTTATAAATGGGCCATAGAACCTAACTAGTAGAAGATTTAAATAACGAAATCAAACAATGGTTGATTTTCATACAAATGGTTCCCCTGATAAATTTCGATAAAGAAAGGAAGACGAAATTTGCAGTATAAAATGATATCATCATTCTATTTCACAGGTTCTCATCAGCTACAGACTACCTGAAAGTACAATGGTTATATAAATGATAATAACACACTTTAATGTTTGAGTAGTAGTAGAGAAGAGATAAAATTGACGCATCCAAAAAAGAATGAAAGCATTACAATTTTTAGTTTAAGTTCTCATCATCAATTTATACACTTCCAAAGTTGAAAAGAGGGGGGAGGGGTAAGACAGAAAACAGAAAAATTGATTAACAGAAACAGTGTTAGCTTGTAGGTTTACACAGCAACTCCAAAAAACAAAGGCGGTTACATTTTATGAGATTAAGATTTGTTCAGTGAGTTGAGATCACTGAATTAGATGACTAATTCATGTAATCAAAATCAAAATTCAGTTACCAAGGGAGTAAGTGAGAGATTAATCACACACTCTCTCTCCTACTGTATGCATAACTCTGGTTTGAATAGTTTGATTGCGATCGCTTCGGCAAATCGTAGTAAATTTGCTGCCCTTTGTCTATTTAATATTTTGAAGGACTTAGAAATCTCTACGAGATGTCCGGTATCAACAATATGTCTGGTAATTGGACTCTGAGAATATTTGCTTCCTTTCAGGCATAGGTTTCTTGGAATATGTTCAGAAAACCGGATAGAAGCCCTTCTTTCTCTCCATCCAATGTACTTGCTCCCGCAAGTGCATGTAAATTCATAAACGCAGTTGGAGGTGACATCAGCAGGGTACTTATCAATTTTTGAGTGGATCATGGAAGGCGTGGTGTTGTATACTGTTATGAGTTTTGCTGCCGGCAGCAAACGATTTAAACCAGACTTATGCATACAGAAAGAAAGCGTGATCAACCTCTCACTGCCTTGGTGACTGAGTTTTGATTTTGATTAGTCATCTAATTCAGTGATCTCAACTCACTGAACAAATCTTAATCTCATAAAATGTAACCGCCTTTGTTTTTTGGAGTTGCTGTGTAAACCTACAAGCTAACACTGTTTCTGTTAATCAATTTTTCTGTTTTCTGTCTTACCCCTCCCCCCTCTTTTCAACTTTGGAAGTGTATAAATTGATGATGAGAACTTAAACTAAAAATTGTAATGCTTTCATTCTTTTTTGGATGCGTCAATTTTATCTCTTCTCTACTACTACTCAAACATTAAAGTGTGTTATTATCATTTATATAACCATTGTACTTTCAGGTAGTCTGTAGCTGATGAGAACCTGTGAAATAGAATGATGATATCATTTTATACTGCAAATTTCGTCTTCCTTTCTTTATCGAAATAGTTGATTTGTTAGGACTAAATTTGTTTTTACGAGTTCAATCAGTTATAGAAGATGGATTGAAAACCAGCATTGGTTGGGGGTTGAAAGACTGGACAGCCAGCTGTTTCATCAGCATAGTTTAGGAATCATCGACAGGACACACCCAGTTCAATGGGTGGGTTCGAACACAGGATCTGCCGGTTACAAGGCCAGCTAGCTAGCTCGTTTACCATTCAGCCACCACTCACTGGGACCAGACCCGATTCAATGGATTCTAACTTCTACCAATTTGTGGTGCATTTAGCGTGACCACCAATTGAATCCGTGATCGACTCGTAAAAAGAAATCAAACAAATATAGAAAATATCATTAGTAAATAACTGACTAGTCACCAGAGCTTTTATTCAGAAATATATTAAGAACCATGGGAAAAATAAGATTAGTATTGAAAATGATGAAAATCAAATGAAATCCAAGGCTTCCTGAGCATTGTTGTATGAAGAAGGAACATCAGAAGTCCTGCATCGAATTCTTAACGAGGCCGGAATTCGAATGGCATTTGAATCAGCCAACCCTCTAGAAGATAAACTTTATTGGCTTAAGGATCCGACAGATCCCATTGAGGAAAATAATATAATTTACCAAATACCACGTAGCGCTGACTATGAGGTCGACTACTAACTAGTCATACTAGTCGATGGGGGTTGTTTGAATTACTGGGACATATAGATCTGACTAGAGATAGAATGATTGACCCTGTTAAGTTAAACGACTTAGAAAAAAGCTCGACTATTGCAATGCATTCTCTTACATGTCATCGTACAATATGTTGGAACAGGGTGAAAGTATTGAAAAGTGATATAGTTAGGTGAAGAGATAGAGATAGGGAGAGAGGTTAGTCACTGAATCTTTCCTTATTGAGTCAACACCAAACATTTGCAATCGAAATGTTGCAACACGCAAAATTGAAACACGGAGTATATTTTGCTGAGCTTTCTTAAACTACACTACTGCTTTTGATTCTGTCCCCAGGTTGCGTTTTCTAAGCAAATTGACTTCATCAAACACTGAGCCCAAAGTTGTACAGTCGTTGTTTTCTTATTCCTATAGAGGGTAACAGGACATCGGTTGTAATGGAAGGAGCTCCAGTTCATTGCTTAGTGAAGCTGGCATGTCTTGATGTGCTATACCACCCTCACTATTTATTCTCTCTTCCTGCATGACTTAGCGTGTTCCTCTAGAGCTTGTTTTGTCACGTGTATTGATAACCTGTCTCTGAATTCGATTTTTCTCGTATGAATTCTTTCATATCTGGGATTAATCCACTGAGTTGAACGAACGCAATATGTGTGCGTTTATCAATTCGCCTGCTCTTATGGTGCCAGGCATATTGGTCGTTAGACTCAGTGTTTCCTCCAAGAGGGCGCAAGAAAAATGAGGTGCATGGTTATGGAGTGGTGAAAGTGGAGTTATAAGAAGCGTAATCTCTGAACATCTGGTCGATACTCATCTCCCTTTCTCTACTGCCTCAACCTTTGAAGTCAGCTTCAGGGCGAAAGTAATTTGCCCTAATCATGATTTACCTGCCTCCTCTGTATTGCTGAAGCTTCGGTCATTAAAATAATAAAAGCTAGATCCTTGTTTATTGAAAAAGTTTGTTCAACTCCTCCTCAACCTTCTCAAGTTTCATGGTCTTAATCCCTCTGTATTTTGGTTCTACTAGTTTTTTATTTTCCTTAGTCAATTTGTATACTCTTTCCTTATTATGTCAACTACTACTACTATTATTATTCTCACTATGATTTATCCTTAGTATTATTTCACTCGTCTCACTTGTCATGTACCTGTTTGGTTGAGTAAATGGGGTAACCAAATGCGTAAATATTGCAGCCTTGACCCACTTGGTAAATACTGGACACTCGACAAAAATTGACCAGGCGTTCTCAGTTATTCACGGTGTTGCTAGTAATCTATCCACAAGATCTCGACTGCGTCTTCTATCGGTAGCTGAAGCAATTGCAATCAGTACCAGAAGACCAACTCTTTGTGCACTCAAAAGAAGTATGTTCAACCTCTATGTTTACCTTAACCTACAATGAGGCCAACAAATCCTCCATAATCATTAGCACTTTAAAATTCCTATCACAATTTTCTTCTATTCTTCTTCTTCTTCTATTCCTTTGTTTCATTGACTTTTTATGATTTCATGACCTATCTTACGATTTTATTACCTTGGGTTTAAGTAGTGTGCTTTTCTAACTTGTTATCGTATTTACAAAATCCTGTTCATTCCACTTCATTATATTCATTATTATTATTATTATTTGACAATCATTCACCAATAATGCTTGTAATTTTACACCATATCATCGTTATTATTTTACAATCATTCTTATTGACGTTATTTTCAACCTTCAACTTATGTCTAGTCCACCCCATTCGTTGGTTTATTTTCATATTGTCTCTCAGACACCCTGATTACACTCACTCTCGAAACCTGTATTTTCTGTTGACTATATTTATATATATACACACACACATCATGAAATTAAATTACTTCATCTCATTTTATCTCATGTTCTCATCTACCATGCAAATTCAGAAACTAACTGACTATTGTTCCACCCCATCCCATCTTATACTTGTTCCACAATACACTTTCTGATATGAATCTAATTTACCTTCACTGGCTGGCTATTGTATGCTTAAATTCATTAATGGATTAATAATTGTAGAGCCTGAAAAGGGCAGGATTTATTGAAATCACAATTGTTCGCTCTAACTAGTTTATATAAATTGATGAGAAACTTATGCTTAAAAGGAAGTAGATATTTACAAAGTGCAATTATCAGACACCTTGTGGAAACGGGCAATTTTGTAAAGATTTCAAAATCCTTCAAAATAATAAACATACAAAGGACAGCGAATCTACTACGATTTGCTGAAGCAATTGCAATCAAACGCTTCAGACCAAACTTATGCACACAGAAAGAGAGTGTAGTCAATCTCTCACTCCCTTGGTAACCATATCACTTTCATTACACTGATTACTCATAGACACTAGTGAGTTCAACTCACTAAGCAAGTTTTCAAATTGATGAACTTTGACCTTGTTGAGTTGCCATGTTGACACTGTTTATTAGATTTTTCTGAGTTCTGTCTTCTCTCACCCCCCCCCTTTTTCTTTCTTTTTGCCATAGATTGATAGTATATAAATTGATGGTAACTTAAGCTACAAAAATTTTAATCCTTATATTCCGGATGCGTTTATCTTATAATGCTTTCTGTATTACCTTTCAAACAATGAAGTATGAAATGTTATTAATTATAACCATTGTAATTTCAGGTAGTTTGCAGCTGATGAGAACCTGTGAAATAGAATGATATCATTTTATACTGCAAATCTGGTCTTTCTTTTTCTATCGAAATTAATCAAGGGAACCAAATGTACGAAATAAAAATTGTTTACACTTTGTGACTGCATAATTCACTTCCAGTTTGGATGAGTGTTTAAAACAATTTGTTTACTGTTTATATCGGGATGAGCCACGTTCATCTCTTCACAGGTGAACGAAGCGAACTCAGATAATCTGTGAGTAATTTTAAGCAATTGGCTGTGTCAATGGACGTGAACATTGAACGTTTGTTTTACTGGGCCTGGCAGCCATTAATGGGCAACTGAAAGGCGCGAATGGTCGATCGCTTGCAAGTTGAAAGAAGGCTGGAGTTAAATACGAATAAAAGTACTTTATGACTTCATTTGTACTTAACATTTGTTTGTAGACTTTGCAGTTTTCTTCAATTTAATTGCCAAACAATATAATTTCGTTCAAGGAATACTGGTGTTTTGGATTTAAAGTTGAAGAAAGTGCATACCATTTATCAGCTCAATCGCTTAAGTCTTCATTACGATAGGAACTTAGGGCTAAGTTCCTTGACAGGCTGGGTGGCCTGATTGAAATTTGGGCTACCTCGAGTAACGACAGCGTTTTGGTTTTGTTTACTGAGTTGGGTTGACAGCCACATGCCTCCAACCTTTCTTTCCTTCCTTCTCTACTGAAGTAACTATCGGCGAGAAAAGTACGTGAGTCTTAGAGGTGAATTGGCCAGGAGTCCAACCTAGTTGTGGAGCATTCTATCACTAGATGACCGATGCATTTTATGTATAACACAGGCTATTTTATCGCTTGATATTTAACTCTGATAATCACAAATATGCCTCTGCAATTCACACTATT
The DNA here is from genome assembly GCA_944472155.2 of Trichobilharzia szidati. Lineage (NCBI taxonomy): Eukaryota > Metazoa > Platyhelminthes > Trematoda > Strigeidida > Schistosomatidae > Trichobilharzia > Trichobilharzia szidati. The sequence continues at coordinate 150,203,300 of OX235273.1, forward strand.
ATCTTATACATTATGTGTATACGATTGTGTATTTTGGTAATAAATCCATTTGAGGTCACCAAATATTGGCGTCAGACAGTGGGAAACGAGAAGACAGAGATATCCTGGATCGACAAGAAGAACATCAAAGACCTCGATTTTGCCGATGATTTTTGTTTGATGTCACAAAAAATCGAAGACTTACAAGCGAAAACCGACAAACTGGTCGAAGAGGCTGGCAGCAAAGACAGGACTGCAGGTGAACATAGACAAGATGGAGGTTATGAAAATAACCAACCAACAACAAGAACAGCAACATCCAGCGCCATTCACCATCAACGGGAGGTATTTGAAAGAGGCTACTACATTCACTTATCTAGGAAGCATTGTCTCAACCACAGGAGGAACGGACGAGGATGTCAAATCGAGACGAGAATCGGGAAGGCGAGAAACACATTCATCAACCTGAAACCAATCTGGAAATCTTCGTCACTCAGCCTGCATCAACAACAAAATTCGGATTTTCAATACAAACGACGTCAAGTCAGTCAGTTCTTCTATACGGATCAGAAACTTGGCGGGTCACAGGGAATATTTCCAACAGCCTGTTGCAGACCTTTATCAACAACAGATGTCTTCGTTCTATACTGAAGATCAGATGGCCGGAAAGAATCACCAACAAGAAACTATGGGAACAAACAAAACAAGAACCGATTGCCCAAAAAGTGTGCAGGAGAAAGTGGAGATGGATTGGAAACTCACTGAGGAGGCCGTTGGGTGACATCACGCATCAGGCCAGTGCTCGAGTGGAACCCGAAGAGGAAGCGGCGAGTGGGACGTCAGTGCAAGGGTGACATGGAGGAGATCATGTGAAGAGGAGTTGAAAGAGTATTGACTAACATGGATGCAGGTGAAAAGTACAGCAGAAGACATAAGCAAGTGGAGACGTGCAATTGAAGCCCTATGTTCCATTAGGAACCCAAGGGAACAATAATATAAAAATAATATTGGCTGGCTTATTGGATAAAACTTTGACGTTTTTAAAACTATAGTTGTATGACTGGAGTCTTGGTGGAAATACCATCACTCCAAGTACTCTACTATTCGAAGTTCATCCAGCTGACGAGTTCCAAGTATATACTTGCTAGAATTATCTGACATTTTAATCAGACACAAAACTTCAAATTCACCCAATTTCTGATTGTTTTAACCATCCAATTGTATCGTCTTATCGTCACCTGTAATTAGGCACATTTGTGATTAGCTTTGAGTTCAAAGCCTTGGATTTTTCAAAGGAAATGACCTTATTGAATGTTCTGAGGGTCAAACGATATTGTGTCGAATGATACGCTAACGATAGCTATTTTGCTTGAAGACCCTGTACAAGGAATACGTATGAAATATTCTCAACAAATATGAAGAAGTGGAGATGGACTGGTCACATGCTTAGAAGACTGTCGAGAAACCCAAACGGGAAAAGGCAAGTTGAGCGTCCTACGGTGACATGGAGGAGGTTGTTTGAAGAGGAAATGGAAGACTATGGTCAATCGTAGGATTAGCTGAAGTGTTCTTAGAAAGTAGGACATAGTGAACATCGTGGGGGATTCCACTCCTAGTCACCATCAGCCAAAATGACATCATGGTGGTATATCCTGGAAAAAAAGAGTTTCTCTGTTGAATCACTGAATTGCACTTTATAGTTAAATGCGCTAATGATAATCTCCTCTGTATTATGTTTTCAACAAAAGGAGTCATTTGAATGAATTCAACTAAACCAGACAGTTTTAAGTTTCTTCAGATTAACATCAGAGAATGAAACAATGTCACCTTGTCCGTGTTTATTATTAATGTCGCCTTAATTGTCTTACAACAATGTCATGGTAACCATAAACATATCTTCATGCTTATATTATAATCAGGCGTCTCATGTCTGACGTCTACTTTAATTATTTTCTACAATCACTTAGTAGCTATCTGCTTCCCTTTAGTGGAATCATCTTAATTTATTCCTACAAGAGAAGCATAAGCTGGACAGAGATTTTGCTTTAATTTAACCGACTATTTTAGCAACCAAATAAACTAAAAAAAATTGGCGGTCTGCTTGAATCACTGAGCTACATAGGTGAATTTTCATTTAACACAATGTATTTTCAGATTTTCTCTAATTCTCATTTGGTTTAACCATTCAGTTAAGTCCTTCAGTGACTATGCTCAACTCATGCATATTTCTGATTGATTTTTAAACTAATGGTGAACATTTCTTGGCGATGAAAGGGGAAAATATAATGAGGTGATGGTGTATGCTTCAAATCGAACAGCACAGCGTCAAATGATGTACTAAAGTACGCTATTTAACTTGAAGATCCAGTGCTAAGAGAAGATATTGTGCATGCTGAGACATACTGGGAATTCTGTACAGTGTACAGAATATTTTGTCCGGAATACAGCTATTTTTATTATTATTACTGCATATACTCAGATATATGGCCTCACCCATCAGATAATCTTTCACATAATGGCTCGTTTGTTTATTCGTTCTAAGAAGTATCTGCATTCCTTTGCTTCCCTCGTGGAATGTAGGACTTCAAGCCTTGAACATTGATGTTCCAGTAGATTTATTTTTTTAACAAAGGGTGGGAAGTGTGGCTAGCCTCACACATAGCCTTGCTTCTACCTCCGACTCTTCATTATTTCATTTGTTTCTTGGTGAAATGTAGGACTCCTACAGTACATCTTAATTGTCTTCTGTACTCCAAAGTCTAATTTAGTCGGTCCCATGGTCGCCCATAAGCATTTGTTTCTTCTTCTCTCATTCCCCACCGTGTCAATCTTGGTCGCTCAACTCTCCGTCTCCCACTTAGGCTTCCACCAACGGTGTGACTAGCGCTCGATCTCGCTGAGTGGTCTAATCAGTCGGTATCCAATCCATTTCCATTTTTTTCAGCTAACCTGTTGGACAATCGGTTTTTGTTATAAAGCCCGTGAATAGCGGGAAGTTTTGATGTGTGGCTACCGACACTCCTCCGGAAAATCAACAGAAATTCAAAGCACAGTGAAAATATGTAAGGCTTACTACCACTTAATAAACTAGCTGAGGTTTAAGAGTGTTATTGATAAGTTCTTCAAACCTTATTGATATAAGCATAAAAACTTGGGGACAGTGGTGGTAGAGTATAACTCCCTTATGGATAAGATTTTATTCTGATAAGTCACACAGTGTTTGTTGTACAGTAATATTAACTGATGACCACGTTTCGAGCACAAACTATTCCTCATAATCATATCAAGTCACTCACTCGCATAACTTTCTTGCTTCATTTATATACATGAGTGGAATTGATGATTAGACATTTGAATAAAAAACAATATAGGATAATGTACATTCAGAAATAATAATAATATGAGTGTTATTGATGAAATACAATCAGATGGGAAATAAGACGAGTGTTTTTATAGTCAAAATAAGTGACATGTTAGAATGTTGTGATGTGCTTGAACTGAAATACAATTTTAATTTTAAGATTATTTTATTATCGTCCTGTGACTGGTAGTAATAATACGAGTGTGTCGGTTGGCGAACATTTTACTGTTCAGTTGCTGAAGTGAAAATGCGGGAACTGCTGGTATTTCTGTCTGGAATGGAATGAGGACCTGGCGTTTTCAACGTGAAATGTTCACCAACATTACAGGAAGTTATAAGCTGAATATTCACTGAGAAATTGCTTCTGGGGAATTGAAAATTCCTAACTGTTTGTTTCCAGAAAATGTCGGCAGTAAACTCGATGAGAATAAGACTAATGATGGTAAATCCAGTTTGTATTGAGACAAAATAGAACTAGCCCTACTGATATGCGAATAGGTTTCGCTTACTGGGGTAGAGCCTAGTTCCTTCATAGAATAATAATTTTCGGTAATAAACACACAGTAATTCAGTATAAGGTGGCCTGCTGAAAACTAGGCCTACCGAAATACCTCCATCAACATATTGCTTATAATTTGCAATTAATCGTGTTCTCTGAGCTGGTTGGTTTAGATGCGGAGCTTTCGTTGTCCTTCTGGACAACATCTTCAGCACGATATTTGGCATAAAGTGAAATGATTTAAATTTCTTCATGAGTGATAGAATTGCATCTCCCGGTAACCATCTTTACATATGTATTAACCATCTTCTATTGACTTGGATTTGAAACTTTCTGGTCACACGAATTACTTTTCATTAGTTGGTATATTTGGTCTATATTGACGTGTTTGTTAATTGCATATTCGTTTGAGTACCAGGCTTCCAGGAATTCCCTGACTGCACTTTTGGTGTTTCGTCTGTCTAAGATTTCGACATTATCCCAATCAAAGTGATGTCCATAATTATCTATATGCATTGATACTAAAGAATACATATCGTGTCTTTTGTATTGCACATAATATCCAGAATTCAGTGTGATTAAATCTACGAAAGCATGACCTCTAACAGTATTGCTTACTCTAACGAGTATTTAAAACATTCAAAACCTGCTCCTGCCATCCTCGATGGATGATGGCAGCTTATCCCGATACATAAGATGACCTTTCCTCAGTTGTGTCCTTGCTTCACAAAATGCACTTCTGAACGTTTTATAATTGACGCATCCAATAAAATGTCGTCGTGTATTTCTCGAAGGAGACAAAGAAGAGATATCGTCATAGTTGGTATTTTGCCTTGTTTTTCAGGTAAAAGAGAAGTGTGTCACACGATCGATCTACTGTCAGTCAAATCGTTTATTTAAAGATCCTGGACAGAGAGAATATGTCCATGTTGTAAAATTCGCAGAATATTCTGTACATTTATATAAACACTGTTGAGAATTGAGGCATTATTATTATTATTACAAACGTATGTTAGGTTGTAAGATAATTTATGCTTGTGAGACATTATTTGTCGGTTGGCATGTGATTTACACGGGAATGCAGGATGATGAGTTTCTTCCGACGTGGGACTCTTCACCTGGATGTATTTGCCAAAAAACAAACACCAGTTAGTACTTTATTCATTTTCACAAGTATTGGTTTGCAGGGATAAAATCCAATGTCCCGTCGATTCTTACTTCTGCCGATTCTAGGCATATTGAAACACCTGTAATCAGTGTCATCAGCAATGGTTCGTCCTCATATCCAATGTAGCAGACCCTACTATTCACGACATTTCACTAGACCTCCTGATAACTTCATCCTGCAGTTCGTAACTGGTGGCTGGCGGTCACTCTGTGTATCACAAATTAGCGGGAATTTCAACTGACGAGCCGTTGTATTGTGTCCTAGTGGCTAAATGGTTAGAGACCGTAGGTGCTGAGGTCGATCTCCAGTGTGGACATGTATCCGTTGTGCAAAAGAGTCTCAAACTACAATGAAGTGTTTGCCCGTTATTTTTTGATTTTCCATATTTTTCGTTGCCGTAAGTGATATCATGATAGTCAGGCCCTCGATGTGCATGTGGTTATTCTCTGAGTGACCGGAGTAGATCACTGACTCACCCGTTGACAATTTAGTGAGTCCATTCCTGTTCCATCTGCTTTCACATATCCTCAGTACTTGAATTCCGTATCTTTTCATTTCGTTTGCGATCTGGGCAGCTTTGCCAATCTCGTACATTGTGCAGACATTCCGTGTTCCCACAGAGACTTTTTCTTTTGGCTCAAGGAGATTCGTCGTGCTGAAGTTTCTGTAGCAGGTTTGTTTACAGGGTGGGGTTGCTAGCCTCACGCCTGAGAAGGGGATTGTTACATTAGATTATAGTTTAGAGAGAAGCAACCTTGTGGGTTGCTCCCCTTAAAACCAGGAAAACAAGGAATAAAACAATCAGAACAATACCAGCACAAGAAAATAACTCACAACAAGAAAAGTAACAAGCGAAAACAACAGTAATAATACCACAGTCAAGTACAGTTAACTACTTCGCTACTACGGGGTGCCACCGACAGTTATACATCTCATCCAACAGTTGTACGACAATGCTGCATGCCAAGTAATCCACAACGGGAAACTCACGGAATCCTCCAAAGTGAGGACAGGAGTAAGACAAGGCTGGCTGCCTACTATCGCCAATGATTTTCTTGATTGCAGTAGACTGGATAATGCGACAAACAGCGGGCAACGAAGAAACAGGCATAAAATGGACTCACACAAAAAGCACTTGGAAGATCTGGACTTCACCGATGGTGTATGTCTGATTTCCCACAATTTGGAAGATATGCAAGTGAAAAGCAACAAGTTGGCAGAAGAAGCATCCAGAGAAGATAGGACTTCGGGTTAACATAGATAAAACAGAGGTGATGAAGATTCCTGGCCAACACCAACAGCCACAGCAACAACAACAACAGAAAACAATCAGCATAAATGGAAGGAACCTAAAAGAAACTACCTCCTTTACCTACCTGGGAAGCATCATTTCAAATATAAGCAGACGGAACTGGTGAGGATATCAAAGCAAGAATCGAAAAAGCAAGACAAGCTTTCACTACTCTCAAGTCTGTGTGGAGATCAATAGCACTCAGCTTCAAAAATAAGATCCGGATTTTCAACTCCAATGTGAAGTCAGTGCTGCTATACGGATCAGAGACTTGCACTGCGCGTCATAAAGAGCATCTCAAACAAACTACAGACCTTCATTAACAGTTGTCTTTTTTTTGATTGCACACTAGTCAGTAACTAGTGTAATGCGTCTAGTCCTATCTTCGGTGCAGACTGAATTCTATCAGTCATGTTTGCAATGTGGCCACCATGCTAGGTGGCTCGCCACTATGGTGCACTGTGAATTGTTGGTATTAGATAGTTGGATGCAATCGGCAGGAAGCCTTGGACCTAGGTTTCGTGCTAGTTGGCACTCATCAGCAAGGTGTATCTGCAACCTTGAAGGAACTGATGTCCCTTCTGAGATTCGAACCCGCGTCACCCAGTGCTGCAGTCAGAGACGTTACCACTGAGCTATTCAGGCTCGCGACTGACCTCCTGCAGGACTGTATTGGATATTTTTGATTGCACACTAGTCAGTAACTAGTATGCAATCAAAAATATCCAATACAGTCCTACAGGAGGTCAGTCGCGAGCCTGAATAGCTCAGTGGTAACGTTTTGGTGTGGTTGTGTTCTCTGAGCTGGATGGTTTGGTTGCGAAGCAGTCGTTGCAACGTATCTTGTAGATGACGTTAGTTTTGTCTTCTTTTGCCGTTGAGTACTTTGGTTTACATAGAACTGAGTGTAGTGACTTTGTTGGTTTATGAGCGACATCGATTCCAAAAAGTTTGAATAGTCTTGCGACGACTGCGACAAACATTACATTGGTCAAAGTGGACGCCCTCTTCGTCTTCGCATTCACGAACACAAACTAGCTGTCAAAAGACACGACATACACTCCCTCATATCACTACATGCAGACAACCACGGACACCAATTCGACTGTGACAATGTTCAAATCTTAAACAAAGGGAACTGCAAAAATGTCAGAGAATTCCTAGAGGCCTGGTATTCAAATGAATCAGCAATCAGTAAACACATAGAAATTGACAAAATATACCAATCCATACGAAGAAATTCACACAAAAACAAAATCAAACTTCAGGTCAAGGAAACAGTCAACACCAAAACAAGTGAACTAGAAAGTGAGAAGTCACACAAAAACAACCAATCACGTTAAAGGTTAGCAAAAGGAATGACTAACGACATTCAGACCAAAGAAGCAGCCAGCACTGAGACAAGCAAACTAGGGGGTGAAATGTCACACGAAAACAACCAATCACGTTCAAGGTTACTAGAAGAGATGACTAATAAACTCATAGAGAATTCTAAAAGCTCACTTCACATCGAAGTATGCGCTGAAGATGTTGCTCAGTAGAGCAATGAAAGCTTCGCAACCAAACCATCCAGCTCAGAGAACACAACCACACCAAAACGTTACCACTGAGCTATTCAGGCTCGCGACTGACCTCCTGTAGGACTGTATTGGATATTTTTGATTGCATACTAGTTACTGACTAGTGTGCAATCAAAAATATCCAATACAGTCCTGCAGGAGGTCAGTCGCGAGCCTGAATAGCTCAGTGGTAACGTCTCTGACTGCAGCACTGGGTGACGCGGGTTCGAATCTCAGAAGGGACATCAGTTCCTTCAAGGTTGCAGATACACCTTGCTGATGAGTGCCAACTAGCACGAAACCTAGGTCCAAGGCTTCCTGCCGATTGCCTCCAACCATCTAATACAGTTGTCTTTGCTCAATACTCAAGATCAGATGGCCAGCCAGAAAAGATCAGCAACAGGGAGGGATATCTGGGAGCGAACCAACCAGGAACCGATTGTGCAACAAATATGCAGGAAGAAATGGAGATGGATTGGCCATACTGTGAGTAAACCATCAAGTGACATCACCAGACAAGCGATTGCTCGAGTGTAGCCGGAAAGGGAAGCGGTGAGTTGGTCGTCAGTGGAAGGGTGACTTGGAGGAAGTCATGTGAAGAGGAGATGAAAACGTGTGGGCAGACATGGAGCCAGGTGAAGACTCTAGCAGAGAACCGAACGCAATGGAGACAATAATAATAATCTTTTGATTTTCATTGGCTTTTTAACTGAATCCAGTTTACAAATCAACCAGAAGTATTTTTTTATCCGTCAGTCCATCTTCAAGTTGAACAAGTTGATGTTGAGCAGTACTCATATTATTTACAGACAAATCTAGAATAAAATTAAAAACAAAAACAACAACATAAACTAATTCATTAGGCAACAAAAACACGCCCTTAGGAATCTTTGATTACAAATCACATCACTCTACTGTGTGTTTACTAGACAATAATGAGACGAGTGTTTTGTGGCAAATAATAAATAACAAAAAAATGGAGGGGACAACAAAGTGGACTAATTAAATCTATTTGTATTTTTATTATATTACGAGTCAGGTGAAGCAGTGTTTACTTTGTTCTACTGACTGCCTAATTAATTCACTTACAGTTTGCATGATGAGTGTTTTTACACAGCGTGTTTACTGTTTATATTTTGGTATGAATCACGTTCAGCGTTTCACGGTTCGCTTGAACTAACTAACTCAGATTACTTGTAAGCAAATTTAAGCATTTTCACTGATAAAATAGACTTTAGATCTTGGGGTTATTTACGCTTGTGAGGGATTGATAACGTGTGACGGTTTTCAACATAAAATAAGTCACTTGTTGTCAGTTGGTTAGTGGTAGCTTCCAGATGTCATCCAGGATGATGAGTTTTGTCCTAAATAGGACCCATCATCTGGATGTATTATGACTTGCAGGGATTGGATTGCTTACGAGTTCGATCACAAGATGATATCAGTCACAGAACCATTGGAAAACTATGGAGAAATGGAAGCCTGTTCCTTCCCATTTTGGGTGAACTGCTTGAAGTTGTTGATAAGTTTATGTATCTGAGTAGTTGTGTGAGTGCTGGCAGAGGGGTGACGGATGAGATTTCCAACCGTATAATGAAGGCTAGGGTGGCATACATCAACTTCAGCCACCTCTGGTGCCGTCGCAAAGTTAGCCTGGCTGTCAAAGGTCGGGTATACAATGCTTTGGTACGGGCTGTCTTGCTCTACGCCTGTGAAACCTGGCCTCTACGAGCTGAGGATGTCAGGCGACTCTGCGTGTTCGATCATCGCTGTCTCCGCAGGATTGCCTGCGTACGATGGCGTCATTGCGTGAGTAATTCTGAGGTTCGGCGGCGTGTGTTTGAACACAGTGGAGATTACCACCACTCATTGAGTGTCGTCATCTGGAAACACCGGCTCTGGTGATTTAGACATATGCTACGAATGTCATCCCAGAGGCTTCCATACAGGTCTCTGTTCGCTAGCCCTGGGACGGTATGGAAAAGGCGGAGGGTGGTCAGTCCATGACGTGGCATCGTGGGATGAGTGATGTTTGGGCTAGATTAGCATCAGTTGGTGCATCACGACTCCCTGGTTGGGGTCCACGAGGTAGCTCAAATCGATGGATCGAAACGTTATCGGATATGGCCAAGAATCGTAATCAATGGCGAACGTGCTACAATTTCCTTCTTTCTTCCCTTCCTGATGATAGTTAATGAATACTGTTTGAACTTGTTAAACATGACTGTTTTCCTTCCAGATGAAGTTCTTTATCCATATTCTACTTATATTTTTACTTTTAATCTATGTTGTTTTATCATTATTGTGTGGTGCATCTTTCTTGGCGCCATATTGTACCAAGTTTTTTCTGCGTTTAAATAAATAAATAAATCCCAGTTTGGGACTTTTCAGTAGAGCACTCCTACGACTCGAATCTCTGCAGATCGACACTTGAAAGTTGTTCTAACACTTTCTAGCGACTGACTCTGTACAAGAAGTGATATGATACTTTATTATGAAACTTTTAATTTCTCCAGGAATTATATTTTTTGTTGTATTTCCTATTTATTGATTTATATAGGACTGAAGTTCACAGTCTCTGTCTACACGTCGATTCCTAGGAGAGATGTCTAAATCCTTGGTTGATGAAAGCAAAAAGTAAAATTTACCATGTTCATTTGTTCCTGTTTCGCATCTATAAACTATGACGTTTAAAATGCTGGGTACTTGACTCCAGTTCAAGTGGGAACATCATCATTCACTAAGGATGCAAGTTCATAAGCATGACGAGTCCAAAGATTGGACGAAACGCACATTCTGCATTCCAGTGCTACTGACTATCAACCACTTTTAACTACCATTTACCTAAAATATTTTTTGAATGTCTGAGTAGACAAATTCTACTTCGGGGAGATGGGATCACCACCCCACCCCCCTTTCTGTGAGATAGAGGACACAGCCACACCAAAATCATCCTTCCCCTGAGCAGCGAATCTTCTCCATTATATTGATGAGTTTAGCATGAATTATTGAAATGACAATAAAAACAAAAACATCCCTTTTGTTTTATTTTCTCATTTATCAGGAAGTACGAATCACTCATGGTAATTAAATAAAGAGTTCTAATTACTTTTAGAACTAATCGACAGTTACACTTCAGTTTATTGTTTTTTAATTTAATTTATTGGATTTCAACTAGGTAGGTATTCTGAACATGTCTTTTAAGGAGAGAAAACAAATTTGCTAACTTAGTTAGAAAGATAAAATTAATGGGGAATTAGTATTAAGTTCAATTTGGATTTTCCTGTTGGTTGGTTGAACCGAGGTGGTGTTGGCCTCCAACTGACATTTCACTTCCTTATGTGGATGCTTCGATGATCTCTGAGAATTTAATTTGGTGGATCGTGACTAGCAGTGGAGCCTAGGATGTGCCACATTTAGTCTTATTCGAGATTCGTCATCTGTTCTCAGTGAGACTGTAGCCCAATGTCCATCGTTTCAAACGCTAAGGAGCTATCGGATAGACCACTTGCGCCACGAAGGCCACCATTTGTGCGATGGATGTCAGTTATGAGTTAGTTCAGTTCAGATTTTTCTATTGATGAATTGGACCAAAGTATTAGGTGGAAGAGTCCAAAGTTGGACGAAATGTACATTGTCCTGGATTCCACTGCTAGTCACCATCCGTCAAGTTATATCGAACAGAGAATTAAGTTATGTAGATTTTAAAACCGATTTTCAATTTTTTAATATTTCACAAAAACCGACATTCTCAAGCTCAGTCAGTAAGACATTCGTTGCAGCAAAATTACAAGTCGTTCTCCATCTCTGGAAAACATAAGCTCCCAAGTCTGGTCGTCTCCATGTGCATCGATCGGCTCACCTGCTCTTCTCGTGGAGCATTGGCCGTAGCGAGAGAATCCCGCTTTCCACCGGGATACGAGAAAATATTCCAGCTTCATAGTTTTACAAGGTAGAAAGGAAGAGTTTGAGAAGCTCTCTTCTAGAACGCCTGATCGACTCATGTCACTTGACCAACCCCGGTCATGATTTTAATATCATCTACAAAATCCACGCTAACAGCGGAGGCCTTGGTCATTCGTGACTTTAAGCCAGACCTTTGTGTACAAAAGAAGTATGTACAATGCCTAATTGTGCCTTGGCCGTGGATGGATAGATATTTGTTTATTTATTTTGTTTATTTAGTTATTCTGTGCACCTTTCCCTCATTACTACGATTATTTATTATTATTATTGCTATTACTCTTCTCACTCTAAATTGTTTCCAGGATCCAGGACCTTCTGGTTACAAGGCTAGCGAGCTCGTAGACCATTGAGACACTGGGACCCGACGCAACAGACAGTACATGAATTCTAACTTCTGTCAATTCACGACATAGCGCTACCATTTTGCAATGCTTTCTTCGATGAGTTACTGCCTCATCTTCATCCTGCTGTACTCTACTGGTCATGGCTTTCCACTACAACCCCAGGTGACTGCCTGAATAGGGCCAGTCGCCACTGAGCATCAGATTAATTTTCAAGTATTCGTTTTTGTTAGGATTTTGTTTCACTGCATAGAGGATTTCATCATGAGCTGACATCAGTTAGAGAACCAGTGGAAAACCACATGGGAATACTGGACAGTTGTTTCGTCCTAGTTTGCGACTCTTCGGCAGTACGCACCCACTGGAGTTCATCCTCTAAATTGCTACCACTTGTCCCACTTGTCATTCGAAATAAAAAATTAATACTATTTTTTTTAATTTTTACAATATTGAATTCTATCTTATCAAATTTCACACCATGTTATGTAGCGTTCTGACATTCGCCTACTAATCCTCTAATTATGTACCCCCTCGAAACAACATCTATCCATCCATCCACCTTATGTATTATTCTATATATGACATGGATTGTTTTGCCACTCGACATTTGACTTTGATTACATAATCACAAATATTTGAATTACATTTCATACTACTACTATTATTATTATCATTATAATTTCATGTATTCACACCTTTGATGTGATTCCTTCACCGGATATAATTTCTTAAAAGCCGCATGTGTAGAGATGCGATTTTACAGCTTGATAATGAATTCGTTGTTGGCGAGAGTCTCTACCACCGCTGGATATTGTGCTCGTGTTGCTAGATTTCTCAGCTTGGATTATTGTAGCCATGTGTACAGCTTTTAATACTGAACACAGAATTGTGACACGTCTAGTCAGCATAACTTAACGGGATGCGGATTCGAAGCTCCCGATTGATTACCTCAGTATAAACAGAAATATATTTTGAAAAGTGAAGAGTTTTTGAAATCACAAATTGGCAGAAGAAGCATCAAAGTTAGGACTTCAGGTGAACATAGAGAGAACAGAGGTGATGATGATTCCTGGGCAAGAACAACAACTACCGACAACAATCAGCATAAATGGGAGGAACCTGAAAGAAACAACCTCTTTCACCTACCTGGGAAGCATCGTTTCAAATACAGGCCGACGGAACTGACGAGGATATCAAAGCAAGAGTCAGAAAAGCAAGACAATCTTTCACTACTCTCAGGTCTGTGTGGAGGTCAACAGCACTCAGAATCAAAAATAACATCCGGATTTCAAACTCCAATGTGAAGTCAGTGCTACTCACTAAACGGATCAGAGACTTGCACTGTGCGTCATAAAGAGCATCTCAAACAAACTGCAGACCTTCATTAACAGTTGTTTTCGCTCAATATTCAAGATCAGATGGCCAGAAAAGATCAGCAACAGGGATCTCTGAGAGCGAATCAACCAGGAACCGACTGTGCAACAAATAGGGAGGGAAAAATGCAGATGGATTGGCCATACTCTGAGGAAACCATCAAGTGACATCACTAGACAAGCCATTGCTCGAGTGGAACCCAAAAGGGAAGCGGCGAGTCGGTCGTAAATGCAAGGGTGACTTGGAGGAGGTCATGTGAAGAGGAGATGAAAGCGTTTGGGCAGACTTGGAGCCAGGTGAAAAGTCTAGTAGAGAACCGAAGGCAATGGAGACGCATGGCTGAAGCCCTATGTTCCTCTAGGAATTAAAGGAAACAATAATAATATAATAAAACATACTACTGATTGATTGGTTCAGATGAGTAGTTCTATAAAAATAATAATAATAATAGTGATAATAGCATCTGAATTTTGTACAGCGCTTATATATTGTACCCAATATTCAGCAAGTGCGTTGCACAATATTTTCTCTTCATCCAGACAGGATCTTTGAATAAGAGATACCACGTGACGGTAGACCGTGTGAAACACTTCTTCGTCTTCTTTGTCTGTAAATGCATGCAATTTGTTTGGATGGCAGTTAGAAAAGTTTCAGGAATCGATTCTGTGAATCAAGGACACAATCCAAGAACAGCTAGTTAGTTATCTCTTGCATTTCAATACACCTCCAACCCACGATTATGTTCTTTTTTCTCACGATAACTAGAAACTTGCAACTGACTGACCGACTGATGTTTATTCATAAAACAGAGCTAAATATCACCATATAATTAATTAATCTTTGCTTGCTGTGTTTATCTTATCAATGAGGACTCCATATTTGCTTTCTCCCTCTGTCTCTGTTGTGTGTGACATTTAAACAGGTTAGTTATGCTGTAGGCAAGTGTCATATAGCGAAGGGAATGCAAAAGGCCACTTTCCATGCTGAATGTCGATGAATATCACAAAGGTGGATATTTTTATTTCCAAACTTTACGTCGTAAGACCAGTAACATTTTTAATCTGTGTAACTATTGAAAATAGAAATACTACTTGTTCATTTTCAGTAGTTTCACAGCATAAAAATGTTACTGGTCTTGTGACGTAAAGTCTGGGAATAAAAATATCACCTTTGTGAAATTTAGCGACATTCATCTGAGAAAGCCTAATGTGTGGTTTGGTGGCTAGACGGTAGAATGCTTGTGAATCAGGCGTGTGGCGTGGGGTTCGATACGCGGCCACTGACGCACTCCTTTTTCTCGGTAAGCCAGTAATAAGAACGGTAAATAGGGAAGTTTGGGCATGAAGCTAGCCACCCCACCTGCTACAGAAACTTCAAAGCTCTAGTTTGAAGTCTTATAATTCACTGGGAAGGTGAAGGAATAAAATAAAATCCAAAAAACTTCCTACTGTCGATACGTTGATGACACATTTGCGGTGTGCAACAATGAAAGTCATGCTTCACATTTATTCAGATTGTTCAATGATGCACACAGAAATATTGAGTTTACTTATTATTATTATTTCCTTGAATTCCTAGAGGAACATAGGGCTTCAGCCATGCGTCTCCATTGCGTTCGGTTCTCTGCTGTAGTTTTCACCTGGCTCCAAGTCTGCCCACACGCTTTCAATTCCTCTTCACATGACCTCCTCCAGGTCACCCTTGGACGACCAACTCGTCGCTTCCCTTTCGGGTTCCACTCGAGCAATGGCTTGTCTAGTGATGTCACTTGCTGGTTTCCTCAGAGTATGGCCAATCCATCTCCATTTCTTCCTGCCTATTTGTTTCACGATCGATTCCTGGTTGGTTCGCTCCCAGAGATCTTTGTTGCTGATCCTCTCCGGCCATTTGATCTTGAGTATTGAGCGAAGGCATTTGTTAATGAAGGTCTGTAGCTTGTTTGAGCTGCTCTTTGTGACACGCCAAGTCTCTGATCCGTATAGTAGTACTGACTTCACATTGGAGTTGAAAATACGGATCTTATTTTTGACGCTGAATGCTGTTGACCTCCACATAGACTTGAGAGAAATGAAAACTTGTCTTGCTTTTCCGATTCTGGCTTTGATATCCTCGTCAGTTCCTCCTGTAGTTGAGACGATGCTTCCCAGGTAGGTGAAAGGAGTTGTTTCCTTCAGGTTCCTCCCATTTATGCTGATTGTTGTCGGTTGTTGCTGTTGATGTTGGCCAGGAATCTTCATTACCTCTGTTTTGTCTATGTTCACTTGAAGTCCTATCTTTGCTGCTTCTTCTGCCAATTTGTTGCTTTTCACTTGCATATCTTCCAGTTTGTGGGAAATCAGACATATATCATCGGCGAAATCCAGATCCTCCAAGTTTTTTGTGTGTGTCCATTTTATGCCTGTTCCCTCGTTGGTTGCCGTTGTCTGCCGCATTATCCAATCAACTGCAATCAGGAAGATCATTGGTGACAGTAGACAGCCTTGTCTCACTCCCGTCCTCACTTCGAAGGATTCCGTGAGCCTCCCGTTGTGGATTACTTGGCATGCAGCGTTGTCATACAGCTGTTGGATGAGATGTATAATTGTCGGCGGCACCCCGTAGTAGCGAAGTAGTTGCCAAATCACATCTCGATCGACGCTGTCGAAGGCTTTCTCAAAATCGATGAAGTTGAGATAGAGAGGTGACTGCCATTCCAAACTTTGTTCAATGATAATCCGTAGGGTGGCGATTTGGTCAATGCATGACTTGTTTCTCCTGAATCCGGCCTGTTCCGGACGAAGTTTTTCATCTAGGGCTTGTTTAATTCTCTCCAGGATGATGTGACATAGTATCTTGCTTGGAATGGACAGAAGCACAATTCCACGCCAGTTTTTACATTGACTCAAATCTCCTTTCTTTGGCAGTTTGAATAAGTATCCGTTCTTCCAATCCTCGGGTACTTTGCCCTCTTTCCACACCTTCTCTAGTAGTGGCGTCATCAAGTCCGCTGTTGTCTCTGGGTCTATTTTCAAAGCTTCTGCTGGGATTCCATCTGGTCCTGGCGCTTTCCCAGCTTTTAGCATCTTGATGGCATTCAGGACTTCGGATTTCGTCGGAGGGTCGATGTTCATTGGTAGTTCTGCTTCCGTTGTTGGTATTGTTGGACGCGTTGTAGGTGGCGGACGATTTAGAAGTCTTTTGAAGTGTTCAGCCCAGTGCTTCCTCTGTTCCACCTCTTTGGTGATTGACTTTCCATTGTCATCCTTCACCGGCTTGATTTGTGTCAAACGTTTGCCCGAAAGGTACCTAGTAGTTTGGTAGAGTGTTCCGAGGTCTCCTTTGCCTGCAGCTTGTTCTGCTTCACTTGCCATGGTTTCACAATATTTTCTTTTGTCTTCCCTGGCACTTTTCTTCACTCTTTTGTTCAGTGCATTGTAGCTTGCATTCAACTCCTGTTTCTGTTGCTCGTCGGTGCACTGGATAATCTTTTGTTTCGCCACCCTTCTCTCTTCTATTAGTTTCCAAGTGTCCGTAGAGAGCCACTGTTTGTCCTGTCTCTTTTTTCTGCCTAGGACTTCCATGCAGGTTTGACTCCACACCGTTTTCAATTTGTTCCAGTGCTTTTCGACGCTGACCTTTTCGTTGGTGTTGATTTGTGTCTCGGCTTTTTCCCTTATGTTTGCAATGAAGATGTCCTTTGTAGCCTGGTCCTTCAGCTTTTGAGTGTTTAACTTGGCTTGTGGTCTATCTGCAGCTCCTGTTTCCCTGAAAGCTTTTAATTTGATTTGGATTGTCCCTTGTACGAGGTAGTGGTCTGAGCCAACGTCTGCTCCTCTTCTTGCTCTTGTGTCCAGTAGGCTGCGTCTCCACTTCCTCGATATTGTGATAAAGTCAATTTGGTTTTTGGTTCGCCCGTCTGGTGACACCCATGTAGCCTTGTGGATATCTCTGTGCTTGTAAACACTGCCACCAATCACTAGTTCGTTGAAGGCGCAGAAGTCGGCGAAGAGTTCTCCTTTTTCATTCATTTCTCCAAGAGCTTCTCTACCCATGATGAGTTCTCTTCCTGTATTGTCTGGTCCCAGTTTGGCGTTCATATCTCCCATTAGTATTTTAATGTCGCCAGCTGGAGTATTGTCTATTGCTGCCTGTAGTTGTCTGTAAAATTCTTCTTTCGTTTCGAGGTCTGCGTTGTTGGTGGGTGCATAACATTGGATTATTGACACTTTTCTTCCTTTGGAGTTGAATCTGGCGGTCATTATCCTGGACGAGATCGCTTCCCATTGCATCAGGGCTTTCGTTGCCGTTGGTGACATCATGATAGCGACGCCCTCGGTGTGCGTATGGTTATCTTCTGGGTGACCGGAGTAGATCACTGACTCTCCCGTTGATAATTTGGTGAGTCCACTTCCATTCCATCTGCTTTCACATATTACCAGCACTTAGATTCTGTATCTTTTCATCTCGCTGGCGATCTGGGCAGCTTTGCCAGTCTCGTACATAGTGCGGACATTCCATGTCCCCACACAGACTTTTTCTTTTGTCGCAAGGAGATTGCTCATGGTGAAGTTTCTGTAGCAGGTTTGTTTACAGGGTGGGGTTGCTGGCCTCACGCCTGAGTTTCGTCTTCGGGTACCTGAAATGGAAGAAAGGTTAGTGTTGCGTGACCGCAGAGCCCAGGGGACATCTGCTTGAGGCCGGTCGCACGCGGCCTGGTGTGTCTCAGTAGTGTACTTATCACTTCTGCCCTGTGACACGGCAGCAGAAAGCGCGGTCGTTGTTAATCCGGGCCACGGCCGATCCGGCATGATATTTCTTGGATTTGTTGGGTTCATGGGTTTGGATTGATGAATGATGGCGACTAAGTCCAGCCCCCACTGATACCGTCGCCAATGTATCAATAGGTTGTGAGGTTTGAAAAATTTCGTTGGCATCCGCTGCTACTGTCAACGGAGCTACTCAAGGAGCGGTGTGACGACCCAAGTTATCTTCTACTGATACCGTCGCCACAGTCATACCAGTAGAAGTCCGGTTAAGCTGCCGGTCAGCCTCGGGATCAAGCAAAAAAAAACAAACATGAAAGTGACTGAAAGTTCCACTTCCTCGACATTGCCATGGAACGTCTAGAAGACGGTAGTCTTCAGCAGTCAATTTATCGAAAGCCTACATGGAAAGGACAATACTTATATTTCAATAGCTTTTGTCCAAATAGCTTTAAACGTGGTCTAGTCAAGACTCTGTACTATAGAGCGAGAAGAATATGCTCTATAGAGAAATTAGAGGACGAATTTGAGTTTCTTGAAAAGACATTGAAGAGCAATGGGTACCCTCAAAGGTTCATCAACAAGTATGGTAGATGTGAAGTCACAAATGTAAAACAAATCACAGTGGAGAAAAAGTCAGTCTACATTCAACTTGATTATAAAGGTGAAAATATTACAGCAATTGTCGACAGAAGATTGAGGATGTCACTAGACATAGTCTATCCTGCTGCTAAGCTCGTCCCCCTCTATCGAACAACTTGCTCTTCGTTGGTGCAATCGAAAATCGATAGATATCCTTCTCTCATGTTAACTACAACTGTAAATACAAGTTTACATGTATCTGCGGGAGCAGTTACATTGGAAGAACAGAATGAAGAAGGGCATACCTCCGATTTTCTGAACATGTACCAAAAAGCTTACGTCTAAAGGGAACAAATGCTTTAAACAGTGCCGTCGCCAGATGTCTCATTGACACGGGTCATGAGGTAGACGTCAAAAAGTCGTTCATAATTATCAACAGGCAAAAGAGCTTAATTCTCCTGAAGTTTACTGAGGCCATTTCCATCAAGTGCCTGAAACCTGATTTATGCGTCCAGAAAGAAGCAGTTATCAGTCTTTCTTTGTCAATCTGGTAACTGGATATTTTCATCTCTGTTTCATCTGAATGCGTAATGCTGAAAAGTTTTCATTGTGTATGATTATTATTGTTCGGAAAAGTGCTTAATATTGCATATATATATGTATATATTATTAGTGTATGCGTATATTGATCGATTGATTTTTGTTTAAAATGAACTCTGTGCAAGTATGTCAAAATTGTTTTTGTAGATATATTTAATAATGTCTTTTCCCTGTAATCAGCTGACGAGAAGGCAACGAAATAAAAAATGATATTACCACTTTATTCTGCAAAAGTAGTAGTTCTTGCTTTGTTCAAATTCATTAAAAGAGGAATAAATGTATGAAATAAAATAATTAATAAGTCGTTGTTGTCTGGGATGGTGTACAGGCATATTTTGATTTTCGTGTCTAAGTTTGTAAGGATTTGACCTGTTTCAAGTTTGTTCATAGATTGGTGCCACTTATAGAACAACAGGAAACAAGCAGGGAGTATCGGACAACTGCTTCCTCCTGGTTGGCTACTCTTCATCCGTATACATTCACCGCCATGGTAAGCATTCAGGATCTTCCTGTTACATGGTAAGCTCGTAGACCATTCAGCCAATGGGACTCAATCGAATGGCCAGTGTATGAATTCCAGCTGCTGCCAATTCATAATTCTCAGTGTGATCTCTGGCCAATGACCTCATACCCGACCTGGTGAACCCCTCTGGTCATGAGTTTCCGCTAGAACTTCGGCCAATTTTGTCCTGCAGCCAGTCGCTAGTGAGCATCAGATTAATTTATTTCAAGAATTCGTTTAGTGGGATTTGATCTGTTTTAAAGTTTGATGACGGATTGATATCAGTTAGAGAACCATTGAAAACCAGCTTGGGGCAGTACTGGACAGCCAGCTGTTTCATCAGCCTAGTTTGGGAATCATCACCAGTACGCACCTATTGGATTTTCAACGCAGGTGCTTCTGGTTACAAGGCAAGTTAGCTCGTATGACACTCAGCCACTGGGAGCCGATTCAACGGGCCAGTGGATTCTAAATTCTACCAATTCGTGATAGTGTATACGCGACATTGTTGGCAAGTAGTTGGCTTAAGTTATCTTTTCTGATATAGAACCTCTTGGTTATTATTCGCAAAAATGTGGATCTCTGTGGATCTCTTCGGTAGTGTTGGGAGCAGAATAAACTTCATAAGAATTGAAGCTCGTACAACTAAATATAAAAATTATACCATACCACCATGTTTAGCACAGGTAGTTGTTGTGTGCAGGGAGAGTCAGATGTCAGAAAAGAACCCATAAACGTTTTAAATCAATAATCTGAACTGCAAAGTATGAGCAAAGATTATTAATATTATTACATGTATTATCTATGATACTATCTACTTATACTTCATTATGTTTCCACCAACATTCTCTTTATAGTGGTCTCATCAATAATAATATTATTATTACTATTTTAAATTTTAGGATACAGAACTCCGACTAGAACCAGCTGGATTCAGGAAAGGCAAATCATGTTCTGACCAAATTGCAACTCTACGCCTCATCATCATCGAATAAAGCATGGAATGGCAATCAAACCTCTACCTCAACTTTATAGAATTTGAGAAGGCCTTCGATAGCGTTGACCGCGAAGTAATTTGGAAACTACTCAAGTACCAAGGCGGACCACAAATATTCATCGACGGTGGCACAGTGGTTAGGACTCTCGCCGACCATGCACATGGTCCGGGGTTCGATCCCCTGCCGACGCACATCCGATATCTATGGTCGGCCTGAATTTGGGCTACCGATATCCATGCTGAAAATTCCACACTTGTACTAAAAATACGGTGTGGAATCAAGCTGTAAATCAAAAAAAAAAAAATAAAAATTCAACAGCTGTACGACAATGGCACATGTCAAGTGATCCACAACGGAAAACTCAGCGAAGCGTTTGGAGTAAACACAGGAGTCAGACAAGGGTGCTTATTATCACCAATGATATTCCTAATTGTGGTGGACTGGATTATGCGTCAGACAGTGGGAAACGAGAAGACAGAGATATCCTGGACCGACGTGAAGAACCTAGAAGACCTGGATTTCGCGCGTGGATGATTTATGTTTTATGTCTCACAAAATCGAAGACATGCAAGCAAAAATCGACAAACCGGTCGAAGAAGCAGCAAAGACAGGACTCCAGGTGAACTTAGACAAGACGGAGGTTGTGAAAATAATCAACCAACCAACCGACAATAACAACAACAGCAACATCCAGCGCCAATCACCATCAACGAGAGGGATTTGAAAGAGGTTACTTCTTTCACTTATCTTGGGAGCATTGTCTCAACTACAGGAGGAACCGGCGAGGATGTCAAATCGAGAATCGGGAAGGCGAGAAACACATTCATCAAACTGAAACCAATCTGGAAATCTTCGTCACTCAGCCTGCATCAACAACAAAATTCGGATTTTCAAGACAAACAAAGTCAAGTCAGTTCTTCTATACGTATGGATCAGAAACTTGGCGGGTGACAAAGAATATTTCCAACAGCCTGTTACAGACCATTATCAACAACAGCTGTCTTCGTTCTATACTGAAGATCAGATGGCTGGAAAGAATCACCAGCAAGAACCTATGGGAACAAACAAAACAAGAACCAATCTTCCAACAAATATGCAGGAGAATGCGGAGATGGATTGGACACATACTCGCTGAGGAGGCCGCTGGGTGACATCGCGCGTCAGGCCAGTGCTCGAGTGGAACCCGAAAGGGAAGAGGTGAGTGGGACGTTCAAAGGTGACATGGAGGAGATCGTGTGAGGAGGATTTGAAACAGTATGGACTAACATGGATGCAGGTGAAAAGTATAGCAGAAGACAGAAGCAGCAAGTGTAGACGTGCAGTTGAAGCCGTATGTTCCACTAGGAACCCGAGGGAACAATAATAATAATAAATTTTAAATTTTATGTATGTACATATTTATGTAAAAGGTGGTAAATTGTTGCAATATGTATAAAAACGACGCTGAAAATTCCATTCTGTTTAGTTACTAATACGAAAAATAGATCACTGAATCGTTCCATCATCTCTCCTGCTCATTGTAATATCGGTGGGATAAACTTACCTATTCCTGTCACTTACATCACAGACATCATCTTAATGTATACAGAGAATATATTGGATTCACCTTCCAAGAAACGGCATACAAACAAATCAATGGTGTTGCGATGGGGAGCCCTCTTGGGCGCCTGTTAGAAGATATATTCATGTCGAAATTGGAAAAACAAATGCAAAGTATGCTTGAAGAATTTATGCTGTATAAACGTTATGTAGATGATACACTCACTCATTATTGGTAATAATAGTAAATCTATTGAAAACTTTATTACCCTATTTAGTCATATTCATCCAAATATCCAAGTGACTTCCGAACTCAAACTCCGTCTCCCGGATATTACAATGACCAGGAGAGATGATGGAACGATTCAGCGATCTATTTTTTGTTAACGGACATGAAGTTAACAATATCTTTATTATTATTATTGTTTCCTTTAATTCCCAGAGGAACATACGGCTTCAGCTGTGCGTCTCCATTGCGTTCGGTTCTCTGCTATAGTCTTCACCTGGCTCCATGTCTGCCCACACGCTTTCATCTCCTCTTCACATGACCTCCTCCAAGTCACCCTAAAACTGACGACCAACTCACCGCTTCCCTTTCGGGTTCCACTCGAGCGATGGCTTGTCTAGTGATGTCACTTGATGGTTTGTTTTCTCAGAGTATGGTCAGTCCATCTCCATTTCTTCCTGTCTATTTGTTTCACAATCGGTTCCTGGTTGGTTCGCTCATTGTCAGAGATCCCTGTTGCTGATCTTTTCTGATCGACTATCTGATCTTGAGTAGTATTGAGCGAAGACAACTGTTAATGAATGTCTGTAGTTTGTTTGAGATGCTCTCCATGATGCACATTTTAAGTCTCTGATCCCTGTAGCAAGTAGCACTGACTTCACATTGGAGTTGAAAATCCGGATGATATTTTTGATGCTGAGTGCTGTTGACCTCCACACAGACTTGAGAGTAGTAAAAGCTTGTCTTGCTTTTCCGATCCTCGCTGCTTTGATATCCTCGTCAGTTCCGTTCGCCTGTATTTGAAACGATGCTTCCCAGGTAAGTAAAAGAGGTTGTTTCTTTCAGGTTCCTCCCATTTATGCTGATTGTTGTCTGTAGTTTTTGCTGTTGGTGTTGTTGCCCGAGAATCTTCATCACCTCTCTTTTCTCTGTGTTCACTTGAAGTCCTATCCTCTCTGGATGCGTCTTCTGCCAACTTGTTGGTTTTAACTTGCATATTTCCCAGTTTGTGGGAAATCAGACATATATAATCGGCGAAGTCCACATCCTCCAAGTTTTTTGTATGAGTCCATTTTATGCCTGTTTCCTCATTGCCCATTACCTATTATCCAATCTACTGCAATCAGGAAAATCATTGGCGACAGTAGGCAGCCAGCTTGTCTTACTCCTGTCCTCACTTCAAAGGATTCCGTAAGTTTCCCGTTGTGGGTTACTTGGCATGCAGCACTGTCGTACAGCTGTTGGATGAGATGTATAATTGTCGGTGGCACCAGGTAGTAGCGAAGTATCTCTTTATTACTATTATTAATATCATTAATGTGAGCATGATTACAGGAGCAAGAGAACTGGAATATACATTTATGACACGACCCAACACAGAATCCGGATTCCTTCAAAAGAGATTCTGCTGGTGCTGAATCTCAAATTCAGGAGTGATATTGAGACGAAATCTCCCAAATCGACTTTAAAGGTCCATCAACAAAACATACATCTCTTCGAGACTAAAAATTATCGTTTCTCAAAAGAAACTATTTGGCCAGGACACAGTGAGCCATATCACTCGTGAAGGTGCCTACATTGGCTGTATCATGCCCTCTATAACACTGTCCAGCTGAGTTCACGAAATGTTCTCTTACCAAACAGTAAACACGCCTAAATCTCTTCGAGGAATCTTTCAAATTTCTATACAAGATCAGATCAAACCTGTCGAAGCCAATGTGAAGATTGAGACATCTAGGCGTAGATGAAGCATTGGCGATCATAAAATTATATTAAGCCACAATTAGACAACAGGTTTAACATAGCTCCCGTTTGACTAACACAAAACCACCATTTCAAAAATAGATACAGACAGTCAGTCAGACAGACAGACGGACAGACAGGAAGATGTCCGTCTAACCACATTCTTATAAAAACTCGAATTGTATAATCCTGAATAGTAATACTAATAATAATGATAATAATAATAGTAGGAAGGAAGCAAAGGTTGTTTCCATCTTTTGTTTCCACAGAAATTTTTATCCCCAAGTGACATTATTCCACTTATAAAACTGATTCAGACAGATAATGTCACGATTATTATTCAAAATGGCGCACTGAATATAAATCTATGTATGTATACAACGATTAAACATAGAAAGGATTGAACAAATTATCAAAAGAAGAACATCTTATAAAGGTTCCTTGTGCAAATGACATTTAGGCGGGCATTTGATCTGGTTGCTACTTTTTTGTATTCTCTAACCGTTGTTCACCTGTCGCGTGATTCACATGATGTAAGCAAAATGAACACTAAGTACTGTTAATGTCAAATTGTTCCAAAAGACTTTTTACAGAATTCTGGTAGAATTTCATCTACACAAAACAAAAGATTAGACGCATGGAGCAATCAAAGTACCTACTTATATTATTATTATTGTTCCCTTGGGTTCCTAGTGGAACACAGGGCTTCAACTGCACGTCCCCACTTGCTTCTGTCTTCTGTTGTACTTTTCACTTGCATCCATGTTATTCCATACTGTTTCATCTCTTCCTCACACGATCTCCTCCATGTCACCCTTGGACGTCCCACTCACCGCTTCCCTTCCGGGTTCCACTCGAGGGCCTGACGCACCTATATTAGTCCTACTGTAATTCAATCGCTAGTCTGAATTGCTTGACGGTAACGTTTCTGATGACTGCAGCAGTGGGTGACCAGGGCTTCATCCTTAGATGGGACAGGAATTTTATTCTAGAACATTTACCAGCTTGGTTCAGCAGGGGGGAATTAAGTGCATAAAAAGCTCGATCCTGTCATGCTTAGTCAATATTGGACATCACATTGAAGTCAGCACAGCCTTCAAGGTGGCATAACCAATTCCAAAGTCCGCATTTCTGAACACATACCAAAGAACCTGAGACTGAAAGGTCCACAAGTATTAAACAGTGCAATTGCGCGTCATCTATTAGACACTGGTCATAATGTAGACAACTTGAAGTCATTCAAAATAATCAACAAGCAAAAGAAACCTAACTTGCTACGCTTTGCTGAAGCAATTGCTATCAGACGACTTAAACCAAATCTATGTACTCAGAAAGAGACGGTGGTGAATCTTGCACTGCCTTGGTGAAAAAAATATATACAACAGCTTGTTTGTTTTTGTTTCCAAGCCTAATTGCCTAATTATTCTATAAATATTTATAAACTGTCAAATATTGATCACAATTCATTTGAATTATTCTATAAATAGTCAGTTGTTTGTAACTAGTTAAATCATTCCGGACTAATGTTACTTTTACTTCCTACCAATTACTCCTTGTGATCGTGGAAAATTATGTTCAAATCTTTAATGTAATGTAATTCATATTTTTCATCGTTCAGGTTGTAACCAGTTGAGAAGAATCCTCGAAATAATAAAAGATGAGCTCACATTATCCTGGTACAATAGTTGTTCTTGCTTTGTTCAAATTCCAAAGTCGTTATCACGTATAGTTCGTTCACTTACGTCTCCTACACGTAGCTGAAGCTGTTGCAGTGCTTTGTGTTCAAAAAGAACACGTTTAGACGCTGTTTCTACCGTGGCCAAATTTGGATTGATGATTCTTCTCCTCACCAAGAGTGCTGCTTCTCCCATACCCATCAACAATTTTCGCTTTTCATTTGCTTATTATTACAGTTATTATTATTATTCGTCATAATTTATACCATTCATGCAAACATTCTCTGAATACTATCGAATTTCTCATTTATACTATCCGAACTTATTATTAGTGATATTATCTCTCTTCTCAATATATGTATCCACCTGTTTCACATTCGTTATTGCATTATCAATCTCTTATCCCAGTCTCACTATCTGCTCTTTAATACATATCACTTTGTACTAGTCACTCCATCACCTGACACCTTTTACAATTTTGAACTGACTTGTCAATTTCCTTACCCCACACTCTACAAATCTATTATGACGACTAATCACCACCACTGTCTCCCATTTTACACTATTTTATAATCGATTTCAGTCCAGAGCAAGACGTTTGTCACACAAATGCGACTATTTATTTTGACACCCCATAACTTTAAATCTGTTATTCTATGTTAAAAATGTATCCACCGCATAACTGGCTATCATTACTGTAATGACAACAAATATTGCATATTTTATAACTGTAAGAACCTGAAGAGACGAAATCACCGAAAAGAATATTTGTGGAAACTACCAAAAGCCTGAATGTAAGGGGAGAGAAAATGATATCACTGGATGTAGCATCATTATTCACCAACGTCCCACTGCTTGAAACAGTCAACTACATATGTGACCAGCTGATAGAAAGAAAGATGTGGGAATCCCATCCGAAAAAGTCTAAGAATTATTATTGAAATGCACTATGAATGCTCAGTTTATGTTCAGTAATGGCTTTTTATAGACAAGTTGATGGTGTAACCATGGGATCACCTCTGGGCCCTATGCTAGCGGAAAATTTTCCTAGCAAAGCTTGAAAACGATCCACTTAAAGAGACGATTAAAGGGTTTGACTATTATTGTCGATACGTAGATGATACCTTGACCGTTTGTGATATAAATCTTAATAAACAAGAGCTTCTGAATGCTGGTAATAGTGTTCATCCAACTATTCAGTTTACATGTGAAGAAGAAGACAATAACAGTTTACCTTTCCTAGACGTCCTCCTTACCATGAAGACAGACGGTTATCTACAAAGGAAACTATTTAGAAAGAAAACTTGGACGGGTCAGTACACCCATTTCCATAGCTTCACACCGATTCAGTAAAAAAGAAACTTAGTTAAGTGTTTTAGATATAGAATAAAACGCATATGCTCAGAGGAATGCATTAAGGAAGAAATGCATAAACTGAAACTCACACTGCAAGAAAATGGATATCCACAGAGCTTCCTAAAAAAAGTATATGTCAATACCTACAGACAGGGTAAAGGTGGATACCGTAGACAAGAAACCCTTGTATCTTAAGTTAAGTTACAAAGCGGAAATTGCAGCTGACATTCTAAAATGTCGACTTAATAGAGCAGTAGATAGAACATTTCGTGCAGCTAAACTGGTACTCAATTTCTCAACTAAACCAGTACTCACACAGCAGGTAAAGGATAAATTACCAAAGATAGCCTCATCAATGTGTACCTATGAATTCAGCTGATCGTGTGGAGCTAGTTACATTGGCCGTACTCATAGGGCTTTATCCATGCGCGCGTGTGAACATGTACCTGTATGGTTGAGTAAAGCGGTAACCAAATGCGTGAATATTGCAGTCTTAGCCCACTTGGTACATACTGGACACTTGACAGAACTTGACTTGGCATTCTGAGTTACTTACCGCGTTCCTGGTAATCTATTCAGAGGATCTCGACTGCGTCTTCTATCAGTAGCTGAAGCGGTTGCAATTAATACCAGAAGACCATCTCTTTGCATACAGAAGAAGTATATTCAATCTCTATGTTTACCTTGGCCTACAATAAAGCCAACAAATCCTCCATTAAAACACTATAAATTCCTTTCATAATTTTCTTTTCTTTTCTTCTTCTTCCTCCATTCCTTTGTTTCATTGACAATCGTTCATTTTCGACTTTTATGATTTCATGACCTTCCTCATGATTTTATTACCTTGGGTTTAAGTAGTGTGCGTTTCTAACTTGTTATTGTATTTACAAAACCCTGTTCATTACACTTCATTATATTCATTACTATTATTATTATTTGACAGTAGAAGTGACTGGATGATTTTCTTTTGTATACATAACTCCGGTTTCACCAACTGAATGGCTACGGCTTCAACAATACAAAGGAGATGATAGCATATTGCCTTTATTACTTATTTATTTATTGTTCCCTTGGGTTCCTAGTGGAATATAGGGCTACGAATGCACGTTTCCACTTGCTTCTGTATTCTGCTGTACTTTTCACCTGCATCCATGTTAATCCATACTGTTTCAGTTCCTGTTCACACGATCTCCTCCATGTCACACTTGGACGTCCCACTCGCCGCTTCCCTTTCGGGTTCCACTCGAGCATTGGCCTGACGCGCGATGTCACCCAACAGCCTCCTCAGCGAGTGTCCAATCCATCTCCACTTCTTTCTCCTGCATATTTGTTTGGCGATTGGTTCTTGTTTTGTTTGTTCCCATAGTTCCTTGTTGGTGATTCTTTCCGGCCATCTGATCTTCAGAAGAGAGTGAAGACAGTTGTTGATAAATGTCTGTAACAGGCTGTTGGAAATATTCTTCGTGACCGACCAAGTTTCTGATCCGAATAGAAGAATTGACTTGACGTTTGTATTGAAAATCCGAATTTTGTTGTTAACGCTGAGTGACGAAGATTTCTAGATTGGTTTCAGGTTGATGAATGTGTTTCTCGCCTTCCCGATTCTCGATTTGACATCCTCGTCCATCGCTGCTGTAGTTGAGACAATGCTCCCTAGTTAGGTGAATGAAGTAACCTCTTTCAAATCCCTCCCGTTGATGGTGATTGGCGCTGGATGTTACGGCTGCTGTTGTTGTTGTTGTTGGTTGGTTATTTTCATAACCTCCACCTTGTCTATGTTCACCTGGAGTCCTGTCTTTGCTACTTCTTCGACCAGTTTGTCGGTTTTCGCTTGTAAGTCTTCGATTTTGTGTGACATCACACATAAATCATCCACGCGCGAAATCCAGGTCTTCTAGGTTCTTCACGTCGGTCCAGGATATCCGTGTCTTCTCGTTTCCCACTGTCTGACGCATAATCCAGTCCAGTCCACCACAATTAGGAATATCATTGGTGATAATAAGCACCCTTGTCTGACTCCTGTGTTTACTCCAAACGCCTGTAGCAATTTGGTTAAATTTTGGGGATGGAGTTGCTAGCACCACGCCCCAACCCTCTCTCTTTATCCCGGCTTGGGACCGGCTAGAATACAAGCGAGCTAGTAATCTAGACGAGGTTGCATATTGCTTTTGGTAGGCTGTTATTCTTCACTTTGTAGATCACTTTGAAGGAGGAGGCGTTTTTATGTATGTATATATCCCTGTATGTAGAGTATTCAACTGAGGAAGAGTTCTACGGAAATTTTAATGAATTCATTAATTTCTGTTGTATGAACACCTTGTGTTGCTTGTTTCAAATTCACATCAGGAAATAACAGTTTCCAAATAACGATACAATGAAATTAAGGTTAAAAATGCTAACAGATGACAGACAGGTGAGATAATTAAACGTCCACTTGATGAATATGAAGAAGTTGAGAGCAAAAAATATACACAAAAATAGCTGGTGAAGCGTGACAAAAGTAAATTACCCCTTAAAAAAAATAAAAATAAAGAAAAGTAGTCTGGATTTCGAGATGATGGCAGAATACAAGACTGGTGAAATCTTTTCTGTTCGACACTTTGTTGATGATGAGTCGTTAATGCCCGCATCATACACATTCCTTATACCGTTAGGCCTTAAAATTTATATAATTTTTCAAGAGATTTCAAGCCAAGAAGTTCCTCTGCAACGTTTCGAGGAATCTTCTATTTAATGCTTCTTTTATGTAAATGAATAAACCTTTCCAGTTTAAGTTACATCGTCATTTCTTTAAAAATCGCGGGAATGAATCAGCCCAGCCGGGAACCAATTGTACAACAAATATGCAGGAAGAAATCTAGGTGGTTGATTGGCCATACTCTGAGAAAACAAATCATCAAGTGACATCCATCATACATCAGGCCATCGCTCCTGTAGAATCCGACCAATTGGGAAGCGACGATTTAATTGGTTGTCAGTGCGAGGATGACATGGAGGCGTTCATGCGAAGAGAAGATGTAAGCGTGTAAGCTGAATTGGAGCCAGGTGAAAACGTTGGCGGAGAACCAAACGCAATGAAAATGTCTGGCTGAAGCTCTATGTTCCTCTTGGAAATAACGGAAACAATAAATATGTATATATCCATATGTCAGATGTCTAACTCAATGAGCTTAAATGACATTATATGCTTTTTCAGGCGTAATTTGTTGTTATAACAATTTACTAAAGTGTATTCCTATTTTTATTGATTTACATCAATTAATAATTTATATTCCTCAATACCTTTCCCCTAAAATGTGCTTCATTCAAGAAACTTTGATCGCATTAGAAATTTAATTACAGAAATTTCAATTCCACTGAAAAACCGGGTCCTAGTTCAAGACTCTTCTACAGTACGCAGCCGAAAGTGCTAAAACTGAGAACATTCTAGTTACGACTTCAGCTAGTGGGAGACACCTAGGTCCTGGGTTCGAACTGTCAATCAGTCCCCCGAACTGGGTAGAAACAGCTGCCTTGTATCTCTGATTTCGAAGAAAATGTTCCGTACAACCTACTATGTTAGGAAATTAAGAAAATCAGATAGGTGCCACTCGATTTCTCCACTCTCCTATCCTTACTACCACTGTACTTTACTGCTTCTCCTTAGTCTTTTCTGGGCTACTACTCAGAAACGATTATGTCATATCGTGAAGGGTATTAAAGGTTTTCAGTACGGCAAATAGTGTACCACTTAGTGCGTTCATCACTAATGTAGTCAATAGACATCTGAACTCATGTGAGAAATAGTCGAAATCCATCTTGTCTGACTGTCAACATCGTGCCTCTCTCCATTCACAGCTCTCATTACTACCCTCCAACCCCACCATAATATCTCATCAAGTATGAGTATAAGTCAGTATAGAAGATTATATGCTCACTCATACAACCAAGAACCAAATCTCAGCGATACTCTATCTGGCCTGTCCACATTCTGTGTGATAAGGACATTGTTAGGCGTGAAACCTATGATTTAATTAGCAACAAATGGGTCTTTTAACTTCTATTATTTGTAATTTTATAGTGATATTATATCAGTTATTTTATAATTTTACTTATCAACAGATGTTTCATCTATGTACCCACCGGTGTTCGAAACCAGGACCTTCTGGTTATAAAGCGAGCTCGTAGTCCAAACTAGGATGAAACAGCTGTCCAGTACTCCCTGCAGGTTTTCCACTGCTCCTCTAACTGATGTCAACTCATGATGAAATCCTCCAACCAATCAAACAGAATGCCTACACACCCATGCTGGGAGTGTGCTACCAATGAGTTCGATAATAGGTTGAAATAGCTTTCTAGTACTCCCTGAGTGGTTGTCACTGGTTTTCCAACCAATATCATTCTATGGCAAACATTACTATTATTGTTTCCTTTAATTCCTGTAGGAACATAGGGCTTCAGCCATGCGTCTCCATTGCTTACGGTTCACCTGGCTCCAAGTCTGTCCACACGCTGTCATCTCCTCTTCACATGACATCCTCCAAGTCACCCTCACACTGACGACCAACTCGCCGCTTCCCTTTCAGGTTCCACTCGAGCGATGGCTTGTCTAGTGATGTCACTTGATGGTTTCCTCAGAGTTTGGCCAATCCATCTCCATTTCTTCCTGCAGATTTGTTTCACAATCGGTTCCTGCTGTGTTGGTTCGCTCATTGCCAGAGTTCTCTGTTGCTGATCCTTTCTGGCCGGCCATCTGATCTTAAGTAGTACCGAGCGAAGACAGCTGTTGATGAAGGTCTGCAGTTTGTTTGAGATGCTCTTTATGACGCGCAGTGCAAGCCTCTGATCCGTATAGTAGGTAGCACTGACTTCACATTGGAGTTGGAAATTCGGATCTTATTTTTGATGCTGAGTGCTGTTGACCTCCACACAGGCTTGAGAGTAGTGAAAGCTTGTCTTGCTTTGATATCCTCACCAGTTCCGTCCGCCTCTAGTTGAACTGATGCTTCCAAGGTAGGTAAAGGAGATTATTTCTCCACCAATATACTCTTTCAAATGGTGTGGTCATTGTCAGTAAGTTTATTGTCGGCATTTTATCGAGGCTAAATTAACTGTTATTCGTGTCTCCCTCCCTTTCTCTCTATATCGCCGTCACCATTTTTTGTCTCCTGAAAGTTAATCAAAGGTTTCCCAACAGTAAATAAATAGAAGTTTTACTTTACTTTACTTATTTTTTTACCAAAAACTTACCTCAAAACTTAACTTATTTAATCAGTTTTTGTCTATCAGCTGTACAATCAATAAGTAACAAATTAACTTCTCCTAATCAATAGTAATTTAGCGATAATCAATAATTGAAGATAAAACAAAAAAAACAAACGCAAAATCTGCGCAGCAGGAAGCGAGATGGCAGGGGGCTGGGAGGGTTAAACAACGTTGATAAAAGAATTTGTCTAAATATTTACTCTGTTACATATCTGAATGGGAAATGGGAAACAGAGAAAGAATTAAATGAGGATAAAAGTTATCTCATAGACAGTACTCAAAACAGTAGGATAGATACTCATGCTGTGTGGGAAAAAAGTCTTCAGAAGCACATTTTCATTTCATTCTGTCTCTTTTTCGTCTTTTTTACCCATTTCCAAGGTTTCCTATAGGCTGTGATTTATTCCTTGCATGATACTTAGATGAACAAATTGTCAGTTCTCATTCGAGTTCCACTTGAGGGACTGACGTACGATGTCGCTCAATGGTCTCCACAGTGTATGTCCAATAAATGTCCATGTCCATCAGTGTATTCGATAGATGATCATTTCTTGGTTGTCTATCTTATCTGGTCATCTGAATTTCCGCATGAAACGAAGGCAGATGTTGGTGAAAGTTTCAAGTGGTCTGTTGGGAAGGTTTATTGTAACGTGTGCGCATTAGATCTCTAAACCATATTGACCGAATGATAAGCTGTGTTTCGTGACATCATCGTGAATTGACATTGGTCAGAGGACCTTTGGAAAACTACATGGAAGTACTAAATGACTGTCCTAGTTTGGTCCTAGCAGCAGTGCACATTCACTAGGGAGTTCGAATCCAGGACCTTCTGGTTACTAGGCGAGCTAGTTTGTAGACCATTAAGCCATGGAGACCCAATCCAATGTCCAGTGCATGAATTCCAGCTTCTGCCAATTCATTATATGGCGCGATCACTAGCCTGTGTCATCGCTCGCGAGTGTTTGTCCTCCCACCCGACCTTCTGTAACCCACGCTGGTCACGACTTCTCAATAGAACCCAGCTAACTACCTACCTGAATAGGACCAGTTACCAGTGAACAGGGATTTGATTGGTTGCACGTTTTATAATGAGCTGAGATCAGTTCTAGAATCATTGAAAAACTACCAGGGAGAAATGGAAAGTTGTTTCGCCCTGGTTTAAGACTCTTCAGCATTACGTACATAACGAAGTTTGAAGCAAAAGCCTTCCGGTTACAAGGCTAGCTTGTAGACCCCCCAGCCACTTTAAGAGAAGAGACGTATCCAATGGATGAGTCCCAAATAGGACGAAGTACGCGCTGACTAGCATCAAGTAAATAAATTCTTCCATCACTTCCCCTATTCGGCAGGTGAACAGCCTGATTGAAGGACCTGATACGCTGTAATCCAATGTCAGATGACTGGAAGCGATTGACAAAGAGCCTTGGGTCTAGTTCTTGAGCTTGTTGGAACACCTCGCAGTATGGACTATTTCCAACCATGTGTGATCCTTCAGTATATACCTACAGGCAGCCAGTTGTGTGCACAAATAGCTCACTGGAAACAGGTCTGTTTTTCCGCATTGAATGACGCGAGTTCGAAACCGACAGCTGTCATGAATTCCTTACTGATGGCTTCTAGCTAACAAGCACGAAACTTAACTCCAGGCTATTCTGCCAGAAACCTCTATCTATCTAACACTGATTTATAATGTATAAATTCTGCTGATTGGGTTGATTACCTTTCGATAAAGTTACAGTGAAATCGAAGATTCACCTTTCGTCCTATTTCGAACTCATCAACTAGAATAACCTATTCTTCGATGAGTTTCATAGATGAATCCGAAACAGGGTTAAAGTGAACTTTTTCGCTCCACAGCAAGACAGCTCGTTAATAGTACAATCATAATTTTCTACGATAAACGCCTAAAAAAACACGTGTAAAATACGTACAATAATAGTCATGTACACTATTCACTAATGAATATGCTGACTTATATCATTGCGTCTTTGCATTTGTTTCAGTAATTTAATAATTCTTATCGTAGTGTTAAGAGCACAATATTCAGCGGCGGTAGAGACTCTCGCCAACAACGAATTTATTATCAAGCTGTACATTCGCATCTGTACACACATATGGCTTTTAAGAAATTCTATCCGGTGAGGGAATAAGATCAAAGTTGTTAATACATGAAATAATAATAGTATGAAATGCAATTTAAATATTTGTGATTATAATCATAGTTTAATGTCAAGTGGGAAAACAATTAATGTCATATATAGAATAATATATAAGATGGATGAATGTATAGATGTTGTTGGGAGTGGGTGCACACTTATAGGAATAGTAGGCGACTATAAAATGTTACATAACATGGTGTGAAATTTGATAAGATAGAATTCAATATTGTAAAAACAAAAAGTAATAATAATTTTGTATTTAGAATGACAAGTGGGACAAGCGGAAACAATTCAGAGTGAGAATAATAATCACAGTAATGAGGGGAAGGTACATAGAATAACTAAATAAACAAAATAAATAAATAAATGTCTATCCCTCTGCGGCCAAGGCAGAAGTATGCATTGTACATTCTTGTTTTGTACACAAAGCTCTGGCTTAAAGCCATGAATTGTCAAGCCCTCCGCTGTCTTTAGAAGTCTGTAACGAAGAAAACGTGGGAAGTTAGGATGGATTCTATATATGATCTTGATCTTGGTCTGGGTTGGCAGAGTGACAGGAGTCGAGCAGTTGATCTAGAAAAGAGCTTCGCATGCCCTTCGTTTCTCCCTTGTAAAACCATACCAGAAAATGTCCTCGTATCCGTGTGGTGAACGTTCTCTGACTACGGCCGATGTAGCTTGCTCAACAAGATCATGTGAACTGATAGACGCTCATGGAGGCGGCCATTTGCTGTGAGGTGGAACTTATCTTTTACATAGATTGAGAACGTCATTTGTAATTTCGCTGCAAAGAATGTCTTACTGGCTGCTTTAGAGAGACGATTTTTAACATATCTGAAGTTTGATCACCTTTGAATTCCAAATTCATGAACAAGGCTTTCTTTTCAACTGAGTCTGTGACCAGTTTAAACTGCTTATCTTTCGTGTTTCTGTCAATAGCCGTTTTCTGTAAGCGTGGCTGTTAGCAAGTCATGTTCTGAGTCAACGCAATCAGAACTACAAATATTTCTTATCCTGAAGCAGAACTAGTGAATCAGGCTTCTTTTCCTGAAGATAAGCACCCAAATATAAAATTTAGTTAGTTGTCCATTTCTTGTACATTTCCGGTGGATGGATCTTTTGAGAGATCCGTCATTGCATCTACTAAGGAACACATCAAGAAATGGAATACTTAGTTCAGATTCCCTTTCTGTCGTGAATTGTGAAGAACGATGGCAGTTGTCGAGTGCAAACGAGACATCATCAAGAATGACGTTATTATCGCGGATAACGAAAGTGTCGTCTACGTATCTTTTATAGATGTCGAAATGATCGATGGTTTGACTAAGTTGAGAATTTTCAAGCTTTCCCATAAAACAACCAACCAGCCAAGGACACAGTGGTGATCCCATCTCTCGTCCGAAAATCTCATTATTGAAGGTGAACTGAACATTCAACGTGCATCTCAATAAAAGCTCTTTGAGGTTGGCTGTCAGCAACCGTATTTCTAAACTATGTGTATGACAGGAACATCGGTAAATAGCGACGTGACATCTAATGAGCACATGACTTTTTCTGTGACATTAACACCTTTAATATTCTCAATAAATTTAAACGTATCATCAGTGGAAAACTTAGATACTTGTCTTCTGACTGGTTCCAATATTTCAGCTAGCTATTGAGCGATTCCATGATAAGGAGAATCCGCCATATCGAGGATTGGACGGAGGGGTAATCCTGTCTTATGAATTTTCGGTAGTCCATACAAACGTGGTATCATGGAGCCTACTGGTCGGATGCGTTCATATATTTCCGACGAGATTACTGACTTATTCCTCATGTTTTTTGAGGCATCAGTCAGTTGATTTTCAATTGGATGTGTCTTGTTCTTCTCATCATCGGATTTGGCGAATTTCATTTGGTCAGAAAGGATCACTGAGATTTTATCATTATAATCTTGGTTATTCAAAACTACAACACCACCACCTTTGTCTGGACGGTATATGATAATATCATCATTCTTCTCTAGTTCTTTAAGTCGGTCCATATGCTCTTTAGTCAGAAGATTATTCGAGCTAGCTTTTGAAGTAGCAAAGTAATAATAATAATAATGATAATAATCGTAGTAATGAGGAAAAGGTACATAGATTATTATTATTATTACTATTACTATTCTCACTCTGAATTGTTTCCACTTGACACCATTGTCATTCGAAATCAAAAATTATTCAGTTTTTTTATTTTTGCAATATTGAATTCTATCTCATCAAATTTCACACCATATTATGTAACATTTTATATTCACGTATTAATCCCATAATTATGTACCCCTTTCCAAAATCTATACACTTTGTGTATTATTCTATATATGACATTAACTGTTTTGCCGCTTGACATCTAACTATCACTAAAATCTATTCAGAACAAAATGTTTAGAGCGAACAATTGTTTTAGGAACGCGTTCCTAGCAATTTATCTAGAGGAGCTCGACTACGTCTTCTATCAGTAGCTGAAGCGGTGGCAATTAATACCAGAAAGCCATCTCTTAGCATACAGAAGAAGTATGTTCAACCTGTATGTTTACCTTGGCCTACAATAAAGCCAACAAATCCTCCATAAACATTAGCACTATAAATTCCTTTCGCAATTTTCTTTTCTTTTCTTTTCTTCTTCCTCTATTCCTTTGTTTCACTGACAAACGTGCACTTTCGCCTTTTATGATTTTATTACCTTAGGTTTAAATAGTGTGCGTTTCTAACTTGTTATCGTATTTACAAAATCCTGTTCATTCCACTTCATTATACTCACATTAATATTATTATTTTACAATCATTCACCAATAGTGCTTGTAATTTTACACCATATCATCGTTATTATTTTACAATCATTCTTACTGTCGTTATTTTCAACCTTGAACTAGTGTCTAGTCCGCCCCATTCGTTGGTTCATTTTCATATTGTCTCTCAGACACCCTGATTACACTCACTCTCGAAACCTGTATTTTCTGTTGACTATATTTAGATATATACGCACTCATCATTAAATTAAATTACTTCATCTCATTTTGTCCCATGTTCTGATTGACCATGCATATTAAAAAGCTATCTGACTATTGTTCCATCTCATCTTATACTTGTTCCACAATATACTTTCTGATATGATTCTAATTTGCCTTTACTGGTTGGCTATTGTATGCTTAAATTTAATGGATTTATAATTGTAGAGCCTGAAGAACGAAGAATTTATTGAAAACATTTGTTCACTCTAAATATTTTGTTTTATCATTAGAATCACAAATATTTTAATTGCATTTCATACTACTATTATTATTATTTCTATTATTTCATGTATTCACACTTTTGATCTAATTCCCTCACCGGATATAATTTCTTAGTATAACTCACAACATTTCACCAATCAAGTAACGATATGTTTGTTAACAGTAATTAGTCAGTGTCAAGACTTTGTAGACAGTGAGTATAGGGTTGACAACTGGATGACATACTGCTGTATTTATAGTTAACAGAATGTAACCCTCATTGGGGGTTGGTGCAGTGAGTCATATTCAGTGGTGTGCGAGGAAATTGACTACCACAAAATACATACAAAGACATACCAATTATTGGGGAACACTGAATGTAAGTTGAAGGACAAGGACTGACATATATCCAGTGTAGTGATAGAATAAAGAGGTTAAATTGTGATATACATGTCCAAACCAAGTTCACTTTTAACAGTTTGAAAACATTTGGGCATTGGGTGGCATATGATATTCATTATAATAAAGGTTTTTGTATTTCCCAATGAATGAAAAACAAAACGATATTGTTTTTACTGACGTTTCGCTATTTAATGCTAATAGCTTTATCAAAGAAGTATTATTAAACCAGAATTTACAAAATCCACTCAGCTTATATATAACAAAGAGTTAAGGGGTGAGAAAATAGACTACTTAGGTCAAGTTAAAGGGACATATTGAAAGTCAAAATAAAAATGAAGATCACTAAACATTTATAAAATTATATGTTGAAAGACCTGCTACATTGTAGTCCGATGTTAGATGAATTCCTTACTGATGGCAAGAAACGTAAATCCAGGCTATCCTACCAGAAGCCTCCACCTATCCAACTCTGACCTATAATGTATAAATTCTGTTGATTGGGTTTATTACCTTTTGGTGAGGTCACATAGAAATCGAAAATAAACCTTTCGTCCTATTTTGGATTAATCGGCTGGAATAACAAGGTAATAGTACATCCGTTGTGGTATCAAAACAAAGTTCACTAACTTGATCATCGTTCGACATTATGGGGTCATTTTTCGTTCTCAAGTTGGTGAATTGGGAAAGATAACAAAACCAGGTGTAGATTATTGGATTTGATCAGTGTGCAAAATTATAAAGGCAGTATTTGTTTCCATAGTGAACTTGCTTATCACATTCGTGTTGATTTTGTCACTTCATGGGGGAGGGAAGGGAGGTGTTGTAACCAGGCCTGATTCTGTTTTAGTCCACAATTCATTCCTATTCACTAGAAGATTTGGATTTCATCTGATGATATGAAGTGCTTCAGATGATATCAGACTTTTTTGTGATTTCCGAAATGTTTTTTCTGCATGATGATTTCAATATCGTCAAAATCAATTTTGTGGCCTCATTCTATAGAGTGTAGACAAGCTATGGCTGATGAAGTTTCAAGCTTTTATAGTTCGCTAACTGGATTTCTCGGTGGTCGAACAGACCCTCACTCAACGGTGTTCATTTCTTCTGATTTTGATTTCTCTCTGCCGGTGTTTGTCTGATGTATATCGCATCAGATTCCAAGCATTTTATTTTATAGACACAATTAAATAGAGAATCTTTAGGGATTTGATCTTTTACATGGGCAGGGTTGTTTCGTAGTGTGTCTGATGTTTTGAAGAAAACTCTAATGTTGAGCTTATTGAGTACTCTTCTGATATCGTCTGACGTCTCTGCTTTATATGAAATGACGACTGTTGAGGTCCATATTTCCCATATATTTGATTTTTTTTTTTTGATTTACAGCTTGATTCCACACCGTATTTTCAGTACAAGTAAGGAATTTTCAGCATGGATATCGGTTGCCCAAATTCAGGCATACCATAGATATCGGGTGTGCGCCGGCAGGGGATCGAACCCCGGACCATGTGCATGGTCGGCGAGAGTCCTAACCACTGTGCCACCGATGCTGAGATTTTGTAAATTCTGGTTTAATAATACTTTGATAAAGCTATTGGCATTAAATAGCGAGACGTCAGTAAACACAACAAAATTGTTTTGTTTTTCATTCATTTGGAAATGCCAAAACCTTTATTATAAGGTCAAATTGTGAACTGTAATCAAATACTACAGACATCATAAGCTTAGTGTAGATTACAAAAGATTGATATATAATAAGGGCAATTATAGAGTGAAGTGAACTGGGGGAAGAGGAATAAGAAAGGCATAATTTGACATGAAAATATGAAATGATTATGTCCCAGCTGACGTCATAGTGTGGAGGCGTGATATAGACAATGTCTGCCAACGGAATATTATGCTCACATATTCCCCACAGTTCATTTCGGCGTTACTAGTATAATACAATATATCTATGCGAACATAAATAGGAGGAACCTGAAAGAAACAACCTTGGAAGCAACGTCTCAAATACAGGCGGAACTGACGAGGATATCAGAGCAAGAATCGGAAAATCAAGACAAGCTTTCATTACTCTCAAGTCAGTGTGGAGGTCAACAGCACTCAGCATCAAAAATAAGATCCGGATTTTCAACTCCAATGTGAAGTCAGTGCTATTATACGGATCAGAAACTTGGCCAGTGCGTCATAAAGAGCATCTCAAACAAACTACAGACCTTCATTAACAGTTGTCTTCGCTCAATACCACTCAAGATCAGATGGCGACAAAAGATCAGCAACAGGGATTTCTGGGAATGAACCAAACAAATAGGCAGGAAGAAATGGAGATGGATTGGCCATACTCTGAGGAAACCATCAAGTGAGTGACATCACAAAGCAGGGCGTCGCCCGAGTGGAACCCGAAAGGGAAGCAGCGAGTTGGTCGTCAGTGTGAGGGTGACTTGAAGTAAGGTATGTGAAGAGGAGATGAAAACGTGTGGGCAGACATGGAGCCAGGTGAAGACTCTAGCAGAGAACCGAACGCAATGGAGACGCACGGCTGAAGCCGTATGTTCCTCTAGGAATTAGAGGAAACAATAATAATAATAATGTGAACATTCTATTTGTTGTTCGAGACAGAATACATTTCCCACAGTTCATATCTGCATTGGCAACGGAATACTATGTATATTTGAACATTCTATTTCATGTCATTTGATGTGAACCTAAATGACAGGCTCAGTGATCGGTTAACGAATATAAACTGTATAGATACATAAACAGTGGTTTGACGAAGGAAAAATGTACCTTAGCTTCCATGGTTTACCTTCTGTTGTTACAATAGTAGGCGATAGTAAACAAAGACGTCAGCTTTTTCCCTTATGAATCTCTATAGTTTCAGCTGTCATCACTAGGAGGCGTAATCGTGTGCCTTTAGACAGATTGTTGAGCACAAGATAGGTAGACAACCCTAAATGACCTACCTGTTTTTACGTGGTGTTCGCTATCCACTAGATGAGAGAAAGAGATGAAGTGGCACTATTTATTGATTTCATGCATTTATTCCCCTTCATGAGTTTGAATAAAGCAAGAACAACACTGGTGTGAAGGCTCAAACATCAAACAAATCACAGTTGAAAAAAGCCCCTCTTTATTCAACTAGATTTTAAAAGTGAAAGCATTGCAGCAATGGTCAATACAAGACTGAGTACGTCACTAGCCAGAGCCTATTCTGCAGCTAAGTTGGTTCCCGTCCATCGAGCAACATGCCTTTTGGTGCAGTCAAAAGTCGATAGATACCCTCCCCATGTTAACTCTAACTGGGCGTACAAATTTACATGTATCTGTGGGAGCAGTTACATTGAGAGAACAGAAAGCAGGACACACCTCCGATTTTCTGAACATGTACTGAAAAGCCTACGTTTCAAGGGAACAACCTCTTATAATAGCGCTATTACTAGACATCTCCTCGATAGAAGTCATGAGGTGGAAATTGATAAATCCATAAAAATTATCAATAGACAAAGGAGCTCGATTCTCCTCAAGTTTGCCAAAGCAATTTCTATCAAACGCCAGAAACCCGATTTATGTATTCAGAAAGAAGCAGTTATTAGTCTTTCCTTGCTCTAGTAACTGGATGTCTTTATTCTCACTGTCATTTGATTACATAATCTTTAGCTTTAACCTCGCCTCTCTTTTTTCTATGATTTGAGTTGAACTCAATGAATGTTTACCCAATTTATTAGTCACTCAGCATCTAACGCATCTCTCATCTTTATTACGTAACTCCTTTACCATTGTATGCATACGTTTATTTTGTTTAAACTTGAACTGCCTGTGTAAAACTATAAAGAGTAACTTTTTCAGCACTGTTCACTGATTGCGGAATCTTCTGTCAACTGATGTCTCGGAAAATTTGCAAGTTTGTTAAGACTTTTCTGTACTGAAACCTCCAAATTGATTCGGGCTGTTAGCAGTTGATGAGAAACGAACGAAATAAACAGTGATGGCACCATCTTATTCTACACAAACCAATGTTGTTGTTGTTCTTGCTTTACTGAAATTTATTGATTTGCTAGCACCTTTTCCAAGTAAGACAGGAATATGTTCACAAACCCGTAAAGATGAATTCCTCGGCCGATATAACTAGCTCCACATGAACAGTTGAATTTGTAAATACACATTGATATGCTGGCCATCTTTGGTAATTTATCTTCGGTGCAGTGTGTCAGTAAGGGTATGGTTTAGATAATGATGGGTAGTTCTGTAACAGTGAAAGTTCTGTCAACTGGTCTAAATCAACCTATGGCTTAATATATCAATATAAATATTTTGATGTGGTTGTGTTCTGTGAGCTGGATAGTTAATTTGCGAGGCTTTCATCACCCTACTAGGCAACATCTTCAGCGCATACTTTAATTTGAATTGAAGTGAGCTTTTAGATTTCCCCACGAGTTTATTAATCATCTCTCCTGGTCGGTGACCTTGGACGTGATTGGTTGTTTTTGTGTGTTTTCACACCTTCTAGGTTGCTTGTATTGCCACTCATTGTTTCTTTGACTTGAACTTTGACCCTTTGTGTGTGACGTTTCTTTCTTATCGGTTGATAAATTTTGTCTATCTCGATGTGTCTATTGATTGATGATTCACTGGAATGCCAAGCTTCTAAAAATTCTCTAGCATTCTTGTTGTTTCCTCTGTCTAATATTTGAACGTTGTCCCAGTCGAATTGGTGTCCGTGGTTGTCTGTATGTAGTGATATGAGGGAGTGGACATCATGTCTCTTGACAGCTAGCTTATGTTCGTGGATACGAAGACGAAGAGGACGTCCACTTTGGCCAATGTAGTGTTTTTCGCACTTGATACAATCTATTTTGTAGATGATGTTGGTTTTATCCTCCTTCGCTGTTGAGTCTTTTGGTTGACATAGAATTGAGTGAAGTGACTTTGTTGGTTTGTGTACGACGTCCATTCCTAAAGGTTTGAAGAGTCTTGTAGTGATTTCTGAGATATCCTTTATATATGGTAAGGCGATTTTCTTTGTGCTTTCCTTGGGGGCTTTTGGTTTGATAGGATGGCTTGGGGGTATATGTCTTTTGATGAAATTCCGTGGATATCCATTCTTTTGGAAGACGTTCATGAGATATTTTTCTTCAATTTTCCTTAAGGTGGGAGTGCTGAAGAAAAATATCTCATGAACGTCTTCCAAAAGAATGGATATCCACGGAATTTCATCAAAAGACATATACCCCCAAGCCATCCTATCAAACCAAAAGCCCCCAAGGAAAGCACAAAGAAAATCGCCTTACCATATATAAAGGATATCGCAGAAATCACTACAAGACTCTTCAAACCTTTAGGAATGGACGTCGTACACAAACCAACAAAGTCACTTCACTCAATTCTATGTCAACCAAAAGACTCAACAGCGAAGGAGGATAAAACCAACATCACCTACAAAATAGATTGTATCAAGTGCGAAAAACACTACATTGGCCAAAGTGGACATCACTTCAATTCAAAATGAAGTATGCGCTGAAGATGTTGCCTAGTAGGGTGATGAAAGCTTCGCAAATTAACCATCCAGCTCAGAGAACACAACCACATCAAAATCATCCACCTGAGCTACAAATCTTCTCTATCATTTCAATATAAATATATTAATTAGTATATCACCCTTACGTCTATTCACAATTTATCTTATGTTCTGAATGGTTGTACATTCAGAAGGTACATTCGTTTGACAATATTAAATAACGAACTATCACTCCATTTTTCACATACATCCCAGTGCACCTTCTGATTAAATTTTCACCTCCTTTTAATGGCTATTTGTACTTTTCCATTGTTTCATGGATTTATAATTATAGAGCCTGAGGTGAGGAAGAAGTTATAGAAACCACAATTGTTTGCTCAAAATCATCTTGTTCTGACGACACTATTATTATTATTGTTCTTTTGGGTTCCTAGTGGAACATAGGGCTTCAACTGCACGACTCCACTTGCTGCTCCTGTCTTCTGCTGTACTTTTCACCTGCATCCATGTTAGTCCATACTGTTTCAACTCCTCTTCACACGATCTCCTCCATGTCACCCGTGCACTGACGTCCCACTCGCCGTTTCCCTTTCAGGTTCCACTCGAGCACTAGCCTGACGCGTGATGTCACACAGCGGCCTCCTCAGTGAGTGTCCAATCCATCTCCACTTTCTCCTACATATTTGTTGGGCGATTGGTTCTTGTTCTTTCCGGCCATCTGATCTTCACTATAGAAAGAAGACACTTGTTGATAAAGGTCTGCAACAGGCTGTTGGAAATATTCTTTGTGACCCACCGCCAAGTTTCTGATCCATCCGTATAGAAG
Source organism: Trichobilharzia szidati (assembly GCA_944472155.2). NCBI lineage: Eukaryota > Metazoa > Platyhelminthes > Trematoda > Strigeidida > Schistosomatidae > Trichobilharzia > Trichobilharzia szidati. The sequence continues at coordinate 150,248,183 of OX235273.1, forward strand.
AACTGACTGACTTGACGTTTGTATTGAAAATCCGAATTTTGTTGTTGATGCAGGCTGAGTGACGAAGATTTCCAGATTGGCTGGTTTCAGGTTAATGAATGTGTTTCTCCTGATGACAATATGAGGATTTTTAATTTACTGAATTAGTTTTGTTACATCTACTTTGGTGGTCCATCGGTTGAGCGCTTGTCCGCCAAACAGGTCGTCTAGGTTCTTTTCTTAGCCGATCCACTCATAAACCTTAACTAGTTTGCTAGGCAATAGCTAACTTAGAAAATCGGGAAGATGGGTCACCTGTGGTGTAGAATAAACAGGTTACATAACGCAGTGATACATACAGTAATTATTATTGTTCCCTTGGGTTCCTAGTGGAACATAGGGCTTCAACTGCACGTCTCCACTTGCTTCTGTCTTCTGCTGTTCTTTTCACTTGCGTCCATGTTATTCCATACTGTTTCATCTCCTCCTCACACGATCTCCTCCATGTCACCCTTGGACGTCCCACTCGCCGCTTCCCTTTCGGGTTCCACTCGAGGGCTTGACGCGGGATGTCACTCAACGGCCTCCTCAGCGAGTGTCCAATCCATCTCCACTTCCTCCTGCATATTTGTTGGGCGATTGGTTCCTGTTTCGTTTGTTCCCATAGCTTCTTGTTTGTGATTCTTTCTGGCCATCTAATCTTCAGTATGGAGCGGAGACAGTTGTTGATAAAGGTCTGCAACCTGTTGAAAATATTCTTGGTGACTCGCCAAGTTTCTGATCCGTACAGCAAAATTGACTTCACGTTTGTATTGAAAATCCGAATTTTGTTGTTGATGCAGAGTGAGTGACAGTGGAAGATTTCCAGATTGGTTTCAGGTTGATGAATGTGTTTCTCGCCTTCCCGATTCTCGATTTGACATCCTCGTCCGTTCCTCCTGTGGTTGAGACAATGCTCCCTGGATAAGTGAAAGAAGTAACCTTTTTCAAATTCCTCCCGTTGATGGTGATTGGCACTGGATGTTGCTGCTGCTGTTGTTGGTTGGTTATTTTCATAACCTCCATCTTGTCTATGTTCACCTGGAGTCCTGTCTTCTCTGGCTGCTTCTTCGACCAGTTTGTCGGTTTTTGCTTGTAAGTCTTCGATTTTGTGTGACATCAAACATAAATCATCCGCAAAATCCAGGTCTTCTAGGTTCTTCACGTCGGTCCAGGATATCCCTGTCTTCTCGTTTCCCACTGTCTGACGCATAATCCAGTCCACCACAATTAGGAATATCATTGGTGATAATATGCACCCTTGTCTGACTCCTGTGTTTACTCCGAACGCTTCGCTGAGTTTTCCGTTGTGGATCACTTGACATGAGCCGTTGTCGTACAGCTGTTGAATAAGGTTGATGAATATTTGGGGTACGCCGTAGTACTCGAGTAGTTTCCAAATTACTTCGCGGTCAACGCTGTCGAAGGCCTTCTCAAAGTCTATGAAGTTGAGGTAGAGATTTGATTGCCATTCCGTGCTTTGTTCGATGATAATGCGTAGAGTTGCAATTTGGTCAGAACATGATTTGCCTTTCCTGAATACAGCTTGTTCTGGTCGGAGTTCTGTATCCAGTGCGTCCTTGATTCTCTCTAGGATGATGCGACTCAGGATTTTACTTGGCGTCGACAGGAGCATGATTCCTCGCCAGTTCTTGCAGAGTCCCAGGTCGCCCTTCTTTGGTAGTTTCACCAGGTAACCTTTCCTCCAGTCAGTAGGCACCTTTCCGTCGTTCCAGATCTTTTGCAATAATAGAGTCAGCATATCTGCCGTCGTTTCTGGGTCCGCTTTCAGTGCTTCAGGGGGTATTCCATCTGGTCCAGCTGCTTTTCCAGCTTTCAGAAGCTTGATTGCATTCAAGACTTCAGTTTTCGTTGGAGGATTGGTGTCAACTTGCAGTTGTGTACATGCTGTAGTTGGTATTTCTGGACGGGTTGTAGGTGGTGGTCGATTCAAGAGTCCTTTGAAGTGGTCCGCCCATTGTTTAATCTGTCTTTCTTCTTTGGTAATTGGGTTCCCTTGGCTGTCTTTTATAGGTTTCACTTGTGTTGATCTCTTCCCGGATAGAGACTTGGTTATCTGATATAGTGTCCTCAGGTCCCTTTTGCCTGCTGCCTTCTCAGCTTCAGTAGCCAGGTTGTCGTAGAATTGTCTTTTGTCCTTCCTGGCACTCTTCTTCACTTCTTTGTCCAGTGCTGTGTAAGTTGAGTTCAGCGTCTCTTTCTCTTGTCCATCTTTGCATTGAATCATTTTCTCTTTCACCATTCTCCTCTCCTCTATTAGTTTCCAAGTGTCTGTTGAGAGCCATTCCTTGTCTTGTTTCTTCTTTCTTCCTAAAATCGTTGAGCACGTTTCGTTGAAAATTACCTTCAGAGAGTTCCAATGGTCTTCCACGGATGATTCCTCAGTGGTGCCACGTAGTGTTTCCTGCTTTGCTTTGACAGTTGCAGTGAAAATGTCCTGTGTGATTGTGTCCTTCAGTTTGTGAGTGTTGAACTTGCATTGTGGCCTATCCCCAGGTATCCTCGAGGCTTTCAGCTTCACCTTGAAAGTCCCTTGTACTAGATAGTGGTCTGAACCCACATCTGCTCCTCTCCTCGACCTTGTGTCCAGTAGGCTCCGTCTCCACTTCCTTGAGATTGAAATGAAGTCTATCTGGTTTTTGGTGTGTCCATCTGGTGAAATCCATGTTGCCTTGTGTATATCCCTGTGTTTGAACACACTGCCACCAATCACCAAATCATTGAAGGCGCAGAAGTCTGAGAAGAGTTCGCCATTTTCGTTCATTTCACCGAGGGCCTCACGACCCATGGTGAGTTCTCTTCCTGTATTGTCTCCTCCCAGTTTCGCATTCATGTCGCCCATCAGGATTTTGATATCGCTCTTTGGGACGTTGTCCATTACTGTTTGTAGTTGACTGTAGAAATCCTCCTTCTTCTCATGTTCTGAGGCGTTTGTAGGCGCGTAGCACTGAATGACTGTAACCTTTTTTCCTTTTCAGTTGAACCTAGCTGTCATTATCCTGGAGGAGATTGGTTCCCATGAGAGCTTTAATCGCTGTTGGTGACATCATGATGGCTACTCCCTCGGTGTGCTCGTGATTGTCCTCTGGGTGACCGGAGTAGATTATTGTCTCTCCAGTTGATAGTTGGCTCCTTCCACATCCGTTCCATCTGCTCTCGCAGATTCCCAACACTTCTATTTTATATCTCCTCATTTCTGCGGCTACCTGAGCAGCCTTTCCAGTTTCGTACATTGTACGAACATTCCACGTCCCCATCCTTATTTTCGCTTTCATCGAAAGAAGGCACATCGGCTGACTGGCTTCCCGAAGGCTTTCACCAGCCCGCGTCATTTCACTTCCCCGATTCCAGCGAAAAATAAGGTCACTATTTGTAATTTTAGAATTTTGAATATATTTGTGCGTTGAAGTTTTAGTAGCAATTTGGTTAAGTTTTGGGGGTGGAGTTGCTAGCACCACGCCCCAACCCTCCCTCTTTATCCGGGCTTGGGACCGGTTAGAATACTAGTGACCTAGTAATCTAGGCGAGGTTACATACAGTAATGACAAAATGTAATCTTATACTGAAACTCCAATTTGTACAGGGTATTTCTCTTCTCACATCACCTTCACGTAGAAAATAATAAGGAATTCAGAGAGGAGATTCTTTTCGATCGATGTCTTTCTTATCAAGCTATACGATCGTGTAGATATACGATTACAGTTTTTAAATAATTGCTTGAATTACAGCCTTTATTATCTATCACTTGATGTTTAGCAGTGATTATGATCACAAAAACATTTTGAAGTAATTCACATAATTTTCCAAAAATATCCATATATACATAATTGCACAGGGGTTAATAATGGATTTGTTGCAATGAGTCTCATCTCCGAATCTATTGATTACTTCTGTCATTATTTCAAGCTTATTCTATTGATTTATAACTGCCTTCATTCCCCTTGTTTTTTCCTTCAACTGGTGCTGTTTCGTTCAAGACTCTTATTTTACAGAAAATGTCACACTGTGAGGTCTTAGGGGTTAGCCTAAGAAATAACAAATTCGAGGCAAGTTTAACCACCAGTTTCCTGATTATAGCTTGATTCCACACCATATTTTTATGGTACAGGTATGGAATTTTCAGCATGTGATATCGTTAGCCCAAATTTTGCAGGCTGACCATAGATATCAGGCGTGCATCGACAGGAGATCGAACCCCAGAAAACTGTTTCGTCATGATTTGGAAACCTTCAGCTATATGCGCCCAGTAGATTTCGAACCCATGAACTTACTATGTATGCGTACTGATGAAGAGTCCCAAACAAAGATGAAACATATTTATCCAGTTCCTCCATGTTTTTCAGTGGTTCTCTAACTGATGTCAACTGGTGATCAAATTTGCAGCCAATCAAATCTCTGCAGACTAATACGTGACATATTCTTTGATTGCACACTAGTCAGTAACTAGTGTAATGTGTCTAGTCCTATCTTCGGTGCAGACTGAATTCTATCAGTCATGTTTGCAATGTGGCCATCATGCTAGGTGGCTCTCCATTACGGTGCACTGTGAATTGTTGGTACTAGAAGGTTGGAGGCAATCGGCAGGAAGCCTTGGACCTAGGTTTCGTGATAGTTGGCACTCACCAGTCAGAGCAAGGCGTATCTGAAACCTTGAAGGGACTGATGTCCCTTCTGAGATTCGAACCCGCATCACCCAGTGCTGCAGTCAGAGACGTTACCACTGAGCTATTCAGGCTCGCGACTGACCTCCTGTAGGACTGTATTGGATATTTTCGATTGAACACTAGCCCATGCCCAACCTTTCCTCTTCACCAACATTATTTCTGGCTTAGCGAGGTAATGGAGTGCGTCGGCCGAGGATCGAACCACGGACCATGTGCATGGTCGGCAAGCAGTATGATAATATGGTCTTATTCATATCGGTATAAAACTTGGGCACTGTGGTAGAGTATAACACAATTGTTGATAAGATTTTATTTTGATAAAGTCTCACACTGTTGAACACTAATATTAACTGATGACCATCTTTCGAGCACAAATTATTATCACTCATACAACTTTCACGCTTCATTTATATACGTGAATAACAAATTGATTAGACATTTGAATAAAAATCAAAATAAGTTAAAGTACATTCAGAAGTAATAATTTGAGTGTTATCAATCAAATACAATCAGATGGGAAATAAGACGAGTTTATTTATAGTCAAATAAGTCAAGTAACTTGTTAGAATGTTATGATGTAGGTGAATTGCATTGAAATAGATTTTTAAGTTTATTTATTATCCTCCTCTGATTTGACTGTCTGACGATAATAATATCTTCCATGCATATCTCTGGTATTTGCATTGAGTCACTTCTATTCCATGTGTTGGGTGTAGACTCGATGAACCAGGATTCAGTAATCAATTTCTCTCTATCTCCACCTGCATATATTACTTTTTAGAATTTTAACCCTCTCATTCCCACGCTATTGTGTGATTGTGTGTTAATGTATGTATGCAGTGCGATTGCTGAGTTATTTTTCTAAATTACTTATGTTCGTGGGATCAGATGTTCGAACTGTAGCTAAATTCTCATATTCTGCTAAACGAGATCTACAAACACTAGTAAGTTCTCATGATAACTGTTGCATTGAGGGGACTAAAATTGAAACTAAGTCTAATGCTAAATACCTCGGTCTAGTTCTATCTTCCGACCTTACTTGGACATCTCATATCCTAACGATTTCTAAGAAAGTGTTCTGTCTTACCTACTACATTAAGAAACTTAGACAATCCGGAATCACCCAACCTCTACTTTCACAATTTGTCAACTCTTGTATCTTACCTATTCTACTTTACTGCTCCCCGTTAGTCTTTCCTGGTCTACTGAAAAAGGACTATACCATCCTGAGAAATATGTTGAAGGTAGTCAGTAGGACTAATAGTGTAAAACTGAGTCAGCTCGTCACTACTTTAGTTGATAGGCATCTGAATACATGCGGAAAATGGTCAAAAACCATACTCTCCGACCCCCAACACCCCCTCTATTCCCGACTCTCGCCTTGTATCTCATCAAGTAAAACCAGAAATCAGTATAAAATAATCTATGCTCGTACAACCAAGTACAGGAACTCAACGATACCATACTTGGCCCGTGTTCTAAGCGACAGAGACAATGTTAATCGTAAAACTTATGACTTGCTCTGTTATTAACAGTATATTTCTCTCTCATTTTGTATTCTTTAGTGAACTCCTTCTCAAACATACTTAGCTACCTAAAATATGAACATTAGCTTCCTTTTTTGTACTTTACTATATTCCTTCTATTGTTTATCCACTGGTTCTGACTCTATTAGCACTATGAGTATTACACAATTGTCCTGTCATTAACCATCATGTAATTATTAGTTTTGTGGCTGTTTATTCTTTTTTTCTATACTTTTCGGCAATATTAAACTGACAATCATTGGTTGTGAACGCCATAGTCACCACCTTAAAGAATTTTGCATTATTCAGGATTACGCACACTACCACCACAAACACTACATTAGACTTTGATAGACTTTGGTACTTTTTCGCATTCATAATTATTTTTGTGTTTATCCTGTGTATTTTTTGCTGTTGGTGTCTTTAGATTTATTTTTTTGTTTGTTTAATACTCCTTTTAAATGTTTGTAAAATTAGATGCAAATATTGTAGATATGTGCTGAAAATTGCACACTGTGCCACTAGTACTGTTTCTGGAATAAAGCAAATTATTATTATTATTATCTCACTACTCCTGATCTACTAGTTTGATCTTATTTGTTTTGTTGTTTGTTATCTTGTGAACTCTTTTATTTTCATTCATTTACAACCTCAGTAATACAGAAATGTGTACTGTACCAAAACATGATTTGAGCATACTTTCATCGTTGTGATAACGAATTACTGATGCAGCCTGTAAAAAGCGTAATCCCAGTGTGACAGAAGTCTTTCACTACCTAATTTTAACTACTCAGATCATTTTGTGCTAATGTCACACCCATTCCTTGCAAATGACTCCTTGTTAGTGCGGAGACTGTATGTTAAAAAACTTGAAGTCAGTTGGTTGGTGGTGACTATCACGGAAATCCAGAATGCTCACTTCGCTCGATTTGCGACTCGTCATCTAGATGTACCTGCATTCCCAAGCGACTAATGGTGTTCCCACAGAGCCTCGGTGAGCTCATATTATCCTGCTGTACTTGTTATTCTTGCTTTGTGAATCTTTATTTCTGAAAAAAACCTTCAAATATTTTATACTGCTGACAATTAGTTAAATGTTGCCTACTGACACTTTACCAAGGCTATTTACTTGAATTCAGAGAATATGCACCGAGCGTAATATACTTGAAGTTGACGACAAAAAACTGACAGAAATTCTAGTTGATGGTAACTACCCAGAGAAGTTCATAGGTAGATATAAAGTGGTCAGAAAACAAAGATCCATTTTCCAACTCGTCGCTAACAAGGACATATATGTCAATCTCTCCTACACTGGCGATCATAGCGGCTTAGTAGCTAAAAAAAGATTCAATGCTGCGGTTAAAAAGACTTTTCATGCATCCAACATCGAATAATTGATAATGTGAAGTCTATATATATCCATCTAAGACTTTAGAACATACGAAAAATGATGTCGAATTCCCATATCACGCAACAGGAAAATGGCTAGTGAAGCTCCTAAAGCCTCTGCATAATGAATTGGTAAAACAAAGCGTTTTGAGTTTGTCTTGAATTTTATCATCAAGATAATGAAGAAGTTAAAGTGTGTGATTAATACTCAAAGTTGTAACTAAGTGGGGTGAAGATTGGTAAGATGTGAGTAGAGTTACATCATCAAAATAATGAAGAAGTTAAAGTGTGTGATTAATACTCAAAGTTGTAACTAAGTGGGGTGAAGATTGGTAAGATGTGAGTAGGGTTACGTAATATGGACATGTTTAGAAAGATTAGATGCTAGTGAAGGAGTTTGGAGACAATTATGAAAATAAACTAGATAATAGGTGAAAAGATTGAATGGGTTAGTTACTAAAAATTGTTATACGAAAATTGCAAAAAATTTGATAACAAAATGTTGATGACAAATAAACTTGGAATTAAACCCACGGTAGTAGGAGGGGGTGGAGAAGTTTCTTCTGTGTGCATAACTCAGGCTTTTCCATCCAAATCGCTAAGGCTTCAGCAATACAAAGTATACGAAAGCTTGTCGATTTTGGAAGGCTTCTTTTGACTTTATAGATGACTTTGAACGACTTCTCCTTGCAAATCGAATGACCAGTGTTGAGTATATGCTCAATAATGGCGCTCCTTATTGCTCCGTTGTTACCTTTCCGTAGCCAGGCGGGATAGTGTTCTTGAACTCTTTTAGATGAAACACGCATCGAACGACCTATATACCTCGCTCCACAAGAGCAGGTGAATTGGTAGATACACATGGAAGTGGTCAAATGCGATAGTTTATCTTTAGAGTAGTTGAAGAACAATGGCCGGGAGGGAAATGTCAGTCGTAGTGTGGCAGCGAAGAATTTCCTTCTGAGAGCAGTAGATATCCTCTTCTTCAAGGTGTCAGCCAGAAGGTCACCTTTGAAGGGTACATTCATGTAGATCATCTTCTTCTGCACTGTAATGGGTTGTTCTTTGTACGTCTTAGGCTTAATGTGCTTGTCTATAAAACGGGGTGGGTAGCCATTCTCGAGCAGTGTCTTCCTTAAGAGGGCGATCTCTTCCTCTATTGATTCTGGACTACAGATTTTTCGGATTCTAATCGCCAGAGATATTATCAAGTTTCGCTTGCGACTTATTGGTACCCAACTGTAGAAGTTTGTCAATTGACCCATTACAGTGCAGAAGAAGATGATCTACATGAATGTACCCTTCAAAGGTGACCTTCTGGCTGACACCTTGAAGAAGAGGATATCTACTGCTCTCAGAAGGAAATTCTTCGCTGCCACACTACGACTGACATTTCCCTCCCGGCCATTGTTCTTCAACTACTCTAAAGATAAACTATCGCATTTGACCACTTCCATGTGTATCTACCAATTCACCTGCTCTTGTGGAGCGAGGTATATAGGTCGTTCGATGCGTGTTTCATCTAAAAGAGTTCAAGAACACTATCCCGCCTGGCTACGGAAAGGTAACAACGGAGCAATAAGGAGCGCCATTATTGAGCATATACTCAACACTGGTCATTCGATTTGCAAGGAGAAGTCGTTCAAAGTCATCTATAAAGTCAAAAGAAGCCTTCCAAAATCGACAAGCTTTCGTATACTTTGTATTGCTGAAGCCTTAGCGATTTGGATGGAAAAGCCTGAGTTATGCACACAGAAGAAACTTCTCCACCCCCTCCTACTACCGTGGGTTTAATTCCAAGTTTATTTGTCATCAACATTTTGTTATCAAATTTTTTGCAATTTTCGTATAACAATTTTTAGTAACTAACCCATTCAATCTTTTCACCTATTATCTAGTTTATTTTCATAATTGCCTCCAAACTCCTTCACTAGCATCTAATCTTTCTAAACATGTTTCGAATTTGTTGAAAAAAAAGAGATCTTAATGTGAGAGACAAGTTTGTGATATCTTTTGATGTATCCTCCTTGTTCACCAATGTACCGTTAATGGAGACAGTGGACTGTAAATGTGAGGAGATTACTACACGAAACATAGACATCGGGATTTCTATATCCACCTTGAAGGAACTTATTTTAAGATGTACAATGAATGTTCATTTCTTATTCAATAAGGAATATTACAGACAAATTGATGGTGTAGCTATGGGTTCCCCATTAGGTCCAATCCTAACTGATTTTTTCCTCGCTAAATTAGAGAATCGACCACTGAAAGGAGTAATTATTGACATGGATTTCTACTGTCGATATATGGATGACACATTTGTGGTTATGAAAGACGAGAATGATGCAATGAATATCCTTGACAAGTTTAATGATACACACTCAGCAATAAACTTTACCATAGAGAAAGAAAGTAATGACAGTATCTCACTCATTCCTAGACGTCTTCATGGTAAGGAAAGAAGATGGCACACTAAGGAAGAGTGTGTATAGGAAACCTACAACAACAGGTCAGTACACTCACTTCGCACAAGAACCCAGGTAACTACCCACCTGAACAGGGTCAGTCACTAGTGAACATCAGATGAAAATCCACATGTTGGTTTGCAGAGATTTGATTGGTTGGACATTTTATAATGAGCTGGGATTAGTACGAGAATCATTGAAAAACCACCAGGGAGAAATTGTTAGTAGTTTTGCCCTGATGTAAGACGTTTCAACAGTACTCACATAACGAAGTTCGAAGCAAAAGTCTCCAGACTACAAGCCTAGCTTTTAGACCACTCAGCCACTGTAACAGAAGAGACGCATCCAATGGATGAGTCCCAAATAGGACGAAGTACTTGTTGACTAGCATCAAGCAAATAAATTCGTACATTTCTTTCCCTAGTTGGCAGGTGAAACACCTGACTGAAGGACCTGATACATTCTAATCTGATGTTAGATGCTTATCGAATCAACACGTGTAATATTAATGATTCAACACCCGTTAAGCCGGAGAATAGTTCACTTATAGCGCTACATGCAATTACACACAACCATACAATAGGATGATGGGATAGGATGACAGTTTTAAAATACAATATCGCAGGGTGAATGGAGGGAGAGATTAATAACAACGGAAGCTTTGTTTATCAAATCAACCGCAAACACTTGTAATGGGAATGATTCAACACCTGTCCCAAATATCTGGAAAATTCTACTACCCCGACGACGACAAATAGGAGATAACAAAGAAAACCGTAAAACTCAAGTTTCAAAGTTGTGTGATTATAGCTGATATGATTGTGAACAGTAATAAATTGTATTCGAAACTTTGTCATCCAGTAAATGATATTGCTGTTATACTGACTGTGTGATATACCTAATATATCTGATACATCTAGCGATGACCAGCAGGGTACAGCAGGTTGAAGATGAGGCAGCAACTCATCAAAGCAGAAGACATTGCGAAATGGTCGTGCTATGTCGTGAATTGGAAGAAGAAGTTAGAATTAATGCATTGGCTATCGGATCGGATCCCAGTGGCTTAATGGTCTACGAGGTCGCTAGCGTTGCAACCAGAAGGTCCTGGGTTCTAACATTGGTGGTGGGTGCGTACTGATGAAGAGTCGGAAACTAAAACAAAACAGCTGTTCAGTACTCCCAGGTTTTCAAATGGCTGTCTAACTAATGTCAGCTCATGATGAAATCCTGTAACCTATCTTATCAAATTTCACACCATATTATGTAACATTTTATATTCGCCTACTAATCCTATAATTATGCAACCCCTCACAATAACATCTATACATCCATCCATCTTATGTATTATTCTATATATGACATTGATTGTTTTGCTACTTGACATTTAACTATGATTATAATCACAATTATTTTAATTGCATTACATACTATTACTATTATTATTTCATGTATTCACGCCTTTGCGTTGGCGGCATAGCGGTTAGGACGCTCGCCAACCATGCACATGGTCCGGGGTCCGATCCCCGGCCGACGCACTCCTTCCATCCATCTTATATATTATTTTATATATGACATTAATTGTTTCGCCACTTGGCATTTAACTATGATTACATATATATACATATACATATTTTTCCTTCACTTTCCCCAGTGGAACATAGGGCTTCAAGCTAGTGGCTTGAAGTTTCTTTAGCAGTGTTTATTTTTACAGGATGGGGTTACTAGCCTCATGCCCAACTTTTCCTCTTCACCAGCATTATTTCTGACTTAGCGAGATAAAGGAGTGCGTCGGCTGGGGATCGAAACCCGAGCTATGTGCATGGTTGGCGAGCATCCTAACAGCCATGCCACCGACGCACTAACTATGGTTATAATCACAAATATTTTAATTGCGCTTCATACTATTATTATTTCATGTATTCACACCTTTGATGTGATTCCCTCACCGGATATAATTTCTTATAAACCACAGATAAAGCGTTCTTAGTAAAATTCACAACATTTTACCAATCAAGTGACGATACGTATGTTAACAATAATTAGTTAGTGTCAAGACTTTGTAGACAGTCTGCATAAGGCTCACAACTAGGTGACATACTAATGTATTTATAGTCAACAGAATGTAAGCTTCATTGGGAGGTAGGGGGGATAGTTATATTCACTTGTATGCCAGGAAAATGATTACTACAAAATACATACAATGACATACCAATAAACGGGGAACACTGAATGTAAGTTCTAGGAAGGGCTGACAGATATCAAGTGTAGCTATAAAATAAAGAGGTTAAATTATGATATATATGTCCAGACTAAGTTCACTTTTAACATTTTGAAAAAATTTGGGCATTGGATGTATGATATTCATCATAATAAAGGTTTTTTTGTATTTCCCAATGAATGAATGAAAAACAAAACGATATTGTTATGTTTACTGACGTCTCGCTATTTAATGCTGCTAATGGCTTTATCAAAGTAGTAATATTAGACCAGAATTTACAAAATCCCCTCAGCTTATATATAACAAAGAGTTAAGAGGTGAGAAAATAGACAAGTTAAGTCAAGTTAAAAGGACATGTTGGAAGTCAAAATAACAATGCAGATCACTCAACCAAATTACAAAGGTAATAGTACATCTGCTTTGGTATCAAAACAAAGTTTACTAACTTGATCATCGTTCGTCAGTCTGGGGGCAATTTTCGTGGTCAAGTTGGCTAATTGGTAAAGATAACAAAACCAAGTGTAGATTGTTGGATTTGACCAGTGTGTAAAATAATAAAAGCAGTGTGTTTGCATAGTGAACTTGCTTATCACATTCGTGTTGATTTTGTGACTTCATGGGGGAGGGAGGTGTTGTAACCAGGTCAGATTCTGTTTTAGTCTATCATTCCTTTTCAGACAATTTTGATTCCAGTTGATATGAAGTGCTTCTGATGATATCAGACGTTCTGTGTGATTTCTGAAATGCTTTTTCTGGATTATTTCAATATTGTCAAAGTCAATTTTGTGGCCTGATTCTATAGCTTGTAGACCACCACCTATGGCTGATGATTTTTCAAGGTTTTCTAGTTCAACGGGATTTCTCGGTGATCGAACAGATAGTCTACGGTGTTCATTTCTTCTCATTTTGATTTCTCTCTGGCGATGTTTGTCCGATGTAAATCGCAACAAATACAATCCAAGCATTTTATTTTATACACACAATTAGATAGAGAATGTTTAGGGATTTGGTCTTTTATATGGACAAGGTTGTTTCGTAGTGTCTGATGTTTTCAAGAAAACTCTAATGTCGAGCTGCTTGAGTACTCTCCTTATATCGTCTGACGTGTCTGCTCTATATGGAATGACGACTGCTGAGGTCCATATTTGCCATATTTGTTTATATATATGCTGAGATTTTGTAAATTCTGGTTTAATAATACTTTGATGAAGTTATTAGCATTAATAAACAGAAGACAAGTAGTTCAGCGACGAGTCTCTTTTCAGCGGCGAATTCATTTTCATAGCTGTACAATCACAAATATATATGGTTGTTTTGCATGTGTGTGCACATTAAATTTGTCAAACAAAAATACATTTAGTAAGTTCGGATGAATTGGATGTTGATATAAGAGGGTAGTAACAAAAGTGATGAGTTGTCACAAACGATTGTTAAAGAAGAGTAACGTAATAACATGAATAGTTTAATGAAAGAGTTGGAATTACACAAGGGTTTTAAGTAGAAAAATAAGCATACAAACAAACGTTAAGTCAAATCAAACAAACATACAAAGAAAAGTTAAGTCAAATCAACGCAGTTGTTACCATGGCAGTAGAAGTGGTTGAATAATTTTCTTTTGAATGCACAGTTCTGGTTCCTCTAGCTTAATCGCTAGGGCTTCTGCGATGCAAAGAAGACGGAATCGTACTGTCTTTGGCAGGTTGTTCTTCACTTTGTAGATTACTTTGAAGCAGAAGGCGTTTGTTGAGATGGAATGACCGAAGTGGTGACGAGATGTTCGATTATTCCACTCCTTATGCAGCCATTAGTTCCTTTCTGTAGCCACGCTGGATAATGTTCTTTGACACTTTTTGACAGCTGATACGCGTTGAACGACCGATGTACCTGGCTCCACAGCAACAGGTGAACTGATATATAAACATAGAATTGGTCAGGTGCGGGATCTTTTCTTTTGGGCTTCTGCAGATCAGCGAGCGACTAGAGAAGACCACTCTCACTGTTGCCGCAAAGAAAGTTATGCTTAAAGAGGTGGAGATTTTCCTCGTAAGGACGTCACTGAGTAGGTTTTTTTTGAAGTAGAGGTTCATAGAGAGTATCTTTTTTGGCACAGATGCTGTTTGTTGCTTTTGGATTTTTTGTTTAATGTTTTTGTCCACGAATCTTGATGGGTAACCGTTTTGTATGAAGGTTTCTTTCAGGAAGTTTAGTTCTTCTTCCATGGTATCAGAGCTGCAGATGCGTCGGACGCGAGTGGCAAAAAATCTAATGAAGTTTCTTTTCCGATCAACTGACTATATTAAATGACGAACTATCACCCCATCTTTCACATATATCTCAGTGCACCTTCTGATTAAATTTTCACATTGCATTTAACGGCTATTTGTATTTTTCCAATATTCATGGATTTATAATTATAGAACCTGAGGTGAAGAAGAATTTATCGAAACCACAATTGTTCGCTCAAAATCATCATTATGAGGATTGTGAATTACTAACCTAGTTTTCTAACATCTACCTTGGTGGTCCATCGGTTCACTGTTTGTCCGTCAGACAGTTCGTCCAGGTTCTGTTCGTACCCGATCCACCCATAAACCTCAACATGTTTGCTAGGCAATGGTTAACTTAGAAAATCGGGAAGGTGGTTGGCTGTGGTGTGTGTGTGTGGATTGAGGCAAGCAGTAATGCCACCTTCAAATCGTGCGTGTTCCACTGGGAACAAAAGGTACGAAAGAAGAAAATGAAAATTTTTTTTTAATGTAGAACACACAGGTTACATAACACAGTTATACATACAGTAATGACAAAATATAATCTTATACTGAAACTCCAATTTGTACAGGGTATTTCTCTTCTCACATCACCTTCACGTAGAAAATAATAAGGAATTCAGAGAGGAGATTCTTTTCGATCGATGTCTTTCTTATCAAGCTATACAATCGTGTAGATATGCGATAACAGTTTTGAAATAATTGCATGAATTACAGCCTGTATTATCTATCATTTGATGTTTAGCTGTGATTATGATCACAAAAAAACATTTTGAAGTAATTCACATAATTTTCCAAAAATATCCATATATACATAATTGCACAGGGGTTAATAATGGATTTGTCGCAATGAGTCTCATCTTCGAATCTATTGATTACTTCTGTCATTATTTCAAGCTTATTGTATTGATTTATAGCTGCCTTCATTCCCCTTGTTCTTTCCTTCAACTGGTGCTGTTTCGTTCGTTTTTCTACAGAAAATGTCGCGATGTATACTAATTTGTGTATCTTCTCAGTAGTACATGCCACAGTTTGCGAGGTCTTAGTGATTGCATTAAGAATAATGAGATTTTTAGAGAAAGAGAGAGATGGCAGTGCCATGGGATCACTACTGGGTCCCTTGTTGACTGATCGTTTTATGGTAAAGGTTGAAAGTTCTCAACTTAGTCAAACCATCGATCATTTCGACATTTGTAAAAGATAAGTAGACGACACTTTCGTTATCTGCGATAAGAACGCAATTCTTGAAATTGTCTTGTTTGCATTCAACAACTGCTTTCCTTCTTTACAATTCACCATAGAAAAGGAATCTGAACTAAGTATTTCGTTTCTTGATGTTTGCCTTGGTAGAAGCAGTGACGGATCTCTCAAAAGATCCATCCACCGGGAACGTACATGAAATGGACAACTAAGCAATTTTTATAGTTGGGTGCCTGCCTACCTCCAGGAAAAGGAACTTTATTCACTCGCTCTGCCTTAGTATAAGAAACATTTGTTGTTCTGATTGCGTTGACTCAGAAAATGACTTGCTAACAGCCATGCTCACGAAAACGGCTATCCGGACCGATTTATTGACAGAAACACGTAAGATGAGCGAATCATACTGGTCACAAACTCAGTTGCGAAGAAGGCCTTGTTCATGAATTTGAAATTCAAAGGTGATCAGACTTCAGATATGCTCAAAAATCGCCTCTCTAAAGCAGCCAGTAAGACGTACTTTGCAGTGAAATTACAAATGACGTTCACCAGCCGCAAGTTGTTATCAATCTATGTAAAAGATAAGCGCCACCCCCTCAACTAAATGGCCGCCTCCATGTGCGTCTACCAGTTCACATGATCTTGTGGAGCAAGGTACATTGGACGTAGCCAGAGAACGCTTTCCACACGGATACGAGGACATTTTTTGGCATGGCTTTACAAGGGAGAAACGAAGAGCATGCGAAGCTCTATTCTCGATCACCTGATCGACTCCAGTCACTCTACCAACCCTGAACATGATTTTAAGATCACCTACGGAATGCATGCTAACTTGTCGGCGTTTTCTTCTTTACAGATTTCTAAAGACAGTGGAGGCCTTGGTCATTCATGAATTTATGCCAGACCTTTGTGTTCAAAAGAAGTATGTACAGTGCCTTCTTCTGCCTTGGCCGTAGACAGATAGATATTTAGTTTGTTTATTTTGTTCATTTAGTTATTCTATGTACCTTGAACTCATTACTACGATTATTATTATTATTATTAATATTATCACTATGAATAGTTTCCACTTGTCCCACTTGCCATTCTAAATACACAATTATTATTATTACATTTTATTGTTACAATATTGAATTCTATCTTATCAAACTTCACACCATGTTATGCAACATTGCGAATCTCAGAAGTGACATGAGTTCCCTAGAGTTTGCAGATACGCCTTGCTGATGAGTGCCAACTAGAATGAAACCCAGGTCTAAGGCTTCCTGAGTCTGATTGCCTCCAACAATCTAATAGCAACAATTCACAGTGCACGGTGATGGTGAGCCACCCAGCATGGTGGCCACATTGCAAACTTGACTGATAGAATTCAGTCTGCACCGAAGATAGGAGTAGACACACTACACTAGTTACTGACTAGTGTCCAATCAAAAAGTGGAGATCCGTTGTTGAAGCTTCAAGTTCCACTCAGAACTCAGGGGAATAATAATAATAAATGTTGTTAATAGCACTAATCTATTCGCTATTATGGATGCATATATAACTATAGAATCTGATGAAGAAGAGGTTATCGAAAAGAATATTCTTTGTTCAGTAACCGTCATTTTGAAGATCTATGAATCTCTACAAAATGCCCCATTTGCATAAGGTGTAGTGTAATTAAACTTTGTGAATATCTTCTTCGCTTTAGACATAAACTACTAGGAATATGCCCAATGTACTTGTCACCAAATTTTATCTTTTTTGCTTTATCGAAAATTACTCATCAATTTGGCCGTTATGAAATAAACGATCGTGACTAAGTGAGAAGTTAATTTATTAATCATCATTATATTTAAGTTCTTTACGTTCTCAGTGGAACACAGGGCCTTAAGCTAGAGGTTTGGGGTTTCGGTAGCAGTGGTTTTTTATTATTTTTACCAGCCTCTTGTCCAGCCCAACCTTCCCTCCTTACCAGTCTTATTACTGGCTTAGCGAGGTGAGGTAAAGGAGTGCATCTGTGGCCAGGGATCGATCACCGAATCACATGAGGCGTGGTTGGAGAGCATTCTGTCGCTGTGTGACTGACTCACAGAAGTTAATTTACTGACCACTTATTCTAAATCCAAGAAACTTATATTATACTATATATACCATTATATACCATTTCTACTACTACTACTACTGCTACTAGTTACTAGTACTGCTGACATCAACTGTCATCGACGTACTCACCTCAAAGAGAAGCGTTATCGTTTACATAAAAAAATAATCACATAAATTATTTCTATCCCACAAAGGAAGTCATCAATCACAAAAGAAGAAAATGGCGCGACAAAGATTAACAGGCAATAAGCTATTTTTATAGCCTCGAAAGAGGCATCTATACGTCAGTCTGTTATCACAGTTTCCGTGATTATTAGCAGAAATAATAATAATAATAATAATAATGGTAAAAATGATAAACGTCTTCCGTTTCTAACAGAAATAAATAGCTAAATAATTTATTTTACTTTTTATGACATCTGCCCGACTTCCTGCTTTCTTTTTTCAGCTCTATCTAATAGTTAGAAAAGTGAAATTCGTCTATCAACATTTTTAATAATTAAGTGCTTAGATATGCCCATTAAAGTTGCTTTCAAAAGAATGGATACTGAACAAAGAATGTCCTTTTCGATAACCTCTTATTCATTAGGTTTTACACTTATATATCCATCCATTATAGTGAATGAATTAGTGTTATGAACAACAATATTAATGTTGTTTAAATAACATCGAATCAATAATAATACCAATAGATTACAGTTCAATAGCATCAACATAACAATACACTGAATATCAGAGAAACTAGTGAAGTTACCAATACAAATTCATGAATTTATAGTCTCGACTGAAGGCCGGTCAGGGCAGTAGGAGTATCTGGTTGGGCTTTGCTTCTTCCGCACACAAAGCACTGGTTGTTTCACGCTAATCACGATAGCCTCTGATGTTTAAAGTATGTGGCACCTGGTTGCTTTTGTCAGTTTATTTGGTACCCGATCGATGATGATGACCTTGTGGCCAGCCGGTTTGGATGAGGTGTAGTAATATCGAATTGTTGATGGTTTTTACAACACCTTTACTTAGCCATACTGGGAGATATTCTCGAGCACGAAAAATCAAGTTCCTAGAGCAACGGCCAATATAACTCGCTACATCACTAGCGGAGTTGAATTGGTAGGTACAATTTGAAGTGGCTACCTAGTCTAGAAACTTCATCTTTCAGTCGAGGAATAACCAACGGTCGTGTAGAGAATAAGACGTGTTGTATGGCAGCATTAAAAGTTCTTTGAACTGATTTTATTAATTTCTTCCTAATTATTTCGCGTTGAAGTTTTTGTAGCAATTTGGTTAAGTTTTGAGGGTGGAGTTGCTAGCACCACGCCTCAACCCTCCCTCTTTATCAGGGCTTGGAACCAGCTAGAAAACTAGCGAGCTAGTAATGTAGGCAAAATCGTCAATCTGGACAAAGAAGCAGCAAAGAAAGGACTCCAGGTGAACATAGACAAGATGGAGGATATGAGAATAACCAAGCAACAACAACAACATCAGCCGTAACATCCAGCGCCAATCCCCATCAACGGGAGTGATTTGAGAGAGGTTACTTCATTCACTTAACTAGGGAGCATTGTCTCAAATACAGGAGGAACGGACGAAGATGTCAAATCGAGAATCGGGAAGGCGAGAAACACATTCATCAACCTGAAACCAATCTGCAAATCTTCGTCACTCAGCCAGTATCAACAACAAAATTCGGATTTTCAATACAAACGACGTCAAGTCAGTTCTTCTATACGGATCAGAAACTTGGCCAGTGTGTCACAAAGAATATTTCCAACAGCCTGTTGCAGAGCTTCATCAACAGCTGTCTTCGTTCTATACTGAAGATCAGATGGCCGGAAAGAACAAGAACCAACAAGAAACTATGGGAACAAACAAAACAAGAACCAATCGCTCAGCAAATTTGCAGGAGAAAGTGGAGATGGATTGGACACTCACTGAGGAGGCCACTGGGTGACATCGCGCGTCAGACCAGTGGTCGAGTGGAACCCGAAAGGGAAGCGGCGAGTGGGACGTCCAAGGGTGACATGGAAGACATCGTGTGAAGAGGAGCTGAAACAGTATGGACTTATCTGGATGCAGGTGACAAGTACAGCAGAAGACAGAAGCAAGTGGAGACGTGCAGTTTAAGCCCTATGTTCCACTGGGAACCCAAGGGAACAATAATAATAATTATTATTTCGCGCTTGGTATATCGCCCTAGAATTGCAGTCGTATGTATATAAAGATGCTTCTTGTTTACGGATAGTGAGTAGTCCCTTTCCGGCACTTCCTTTGTCATTTGTTTCTTGATAGATTTTGTCGGGATAGCTATTTTGAATCAAGGTATCATATACAATGCTTAATTCATCTTCAGTTACTTCCTCTGAGCATATAGTTCTAACTCTGTGGCTGAAGGTCCTTACTAAATTTCTTTACCTGAGAAGTGAGATTCCATAGTTAACAAGTCATTAGACATTTTTAAAATTAAGTCTTAAATATCAAATGATGAGATTATCCAATCCATTTCCCTTTTCATTGCAGTAATGTGAAATTTTAGACGAGGTATATCAGGAGTATTTTATCGAAGGAGGCAAACAGTTTATTAGACACTAGCTCTTGGCATTGTTGAAATTAAAATTGAACCACATCAGTGACGTATGACGTAAAGGAGAACATTTTCTAGCCCAGCTGGATGTAAAACAGGAGACATGTATTAATCAAACCTCAGCCAGACACATACTTCAGTGACGTGAAGGTTATTTTCGCCGAATTCAATCCGCTCTCTAGCTGTATGATCGTATTTAATCACATTTTACCTTCTCATGAATTAAGGTGGTAACAAAGGTGATGGGTTGTCATATTCATTATCGTAAGTGTCAGTCACCACATTGGGGGGGGGAGCTGAGTAGATGTATTAGAGTTAGATAATAAGATGAGTAATTTAGTCAGTGAGCTGTAATCATGATGCATACAAAAATGGAGGAAATTTTGAAATTATGTAAGAGCGAAGAAAGAACAAACATTAATGGAGAATAACACGGCTTCATTTTATTTCGTTGGTTCTCATCAGCTGCATAAACTTACCATCTTTTTACAATTAAGAGTCAGCCTAAAATTTTTACATATTTTTTGTTGTCCACAAGAATATTATAAGAGGTAAAACATCCGGAGGACAAGATAACTGAAGTGTAATTATGTGTCCAACAAATTAATTAACAGATTTGTCGTGAGGGTGGTAACAAAAATTGAGTAACGATTACTCAGTTAGATAAGACAAGATCGAGATTTAGTGTGTTAAAAGTCAGATGAAAAGGTGATGATGTAATATGATGCGAACTCATAAGGTTAAGAAAAATCATCTCTTATGACAGTCAAACAGAAAAAACGACGCAAGGGGGGGGGAAGTTGAAAAGATAAGTTAATGAATTTAGAAGACCAAGAGTTATTCAGGGATAAGTCACAAGGGTAATTGGAGTCCAACAAGAGATTGTCTTTTGGACACATAGTTCAGGTTTCAGCCGGTACATTGCGATAGCCCCAACAAACTGAAGAAGGCGTGAGCTTTTTCGTCTGTTAATTATTTCGATCGATGCCAGCACGTCCAATTCGGTGTCCAGTGTGTATCAGGTGTTCGGTAATTTAAGAGCTTAAACTACTTGGCGCTTTTCACTGGGAGCTCATTGTTACCTGTTAGAAGAGTCTGACGTAGGCCCTTCTTACTATATGTGTAAAATTGGGCACTGTGGTAGTAAGTAATTCCACATTAGTTTGTTTATTAGATGTATTACG
The DNA here is from genome assembly GCA_944472155.2 of Trichobilharzia szidati. Classification (NCBI taxonomy): domain Eukaryota; kingdom Metazoa; phylum Platyhelminthes; class Trematoda; order Strigeidida; family Schistosomatidae; genus Trichobilharzia; species Trichobilharzia szidati. The sequence continues at coordinate 150,269,801 of OX235273.1, forward strand.
CAGTCAGTGAAACAGTATTATTTACTGGATGACAAGGTTTCGAACAAAATTTATTGTTCATAATCATATCAATTGTAATCACACGACTTTGAAACTTGAGTTTTATGATTTTCTTTGTCTTCCATTTGTCGTCGTTGGGTAGTAGAATTTTTCATATATATAGGACAGGTGTTGAATCATTCCTACTACATGTATTTGCAGTTGATTCGATAGACAGAGCTTCTGTTATCAATCTCTCCCTTCCCACCCTGTGACATTAGATTTTAAAACTGTCATCCTATTGTATGGTTGTGTGTAAATGCATATGGCGAGTGATTTGGCTGAACTATTCTCTAGATTTCTCATCTTATTTGGGTCAACCAATCTAGGTTTTGATAGGTTATTTTGCTCCGCTAGTCTCACTGACTGCCCCTGTTTTGCTAGTTTGACTTATTTATTTGACCTGGCAACCACTGCAGGTAGGGTATTAGATAAACTAAACTGTTTTGTTTTAAATGGTCCACAGGATTGATCCTTTAACCAACAAAGCTTGTTTCTAATTGAGTTTGTGGGTTTGGATGTCAGCCACTTTCATTCCTGCCAGCATTGTTAAGGATTCTGCGTTAGTTGGTTTCCGAGGTTCCTTCCTTGTATGGAATTACTACTGGGGATTTAGATTCCTTATTGTTGGTTTCGTCATTAATAATATCATTATTATCACTATTATTATTATCATTATTACTGTTATTATCACTATCGCTACTGTCATTATTTATTTTATTTTTACATTTCCTTACATATTTCCTGACTAATTTATCCGGGTGATTATTAAGTTTCAAGGCTTCTCTTGTATGTATCACCTCCTGTCTCAAGTTTTTCTTTGGCTTTTGTGCTCTGTCACTTAAACATTTCACCAATCCTATTTTCACTGACATAGGATGGGATGATCAGAAGTCCAAACATCTGTTTGAATGTGTGGGTTTCCTGTGAACACTAGTGTTTGACTTCCCATCTTCTCTCCTTTTTACACTACAATGTAACGCTGGAAGTTCCTCTTCCTGACTTTCCAATTCATAAGTGAATTGATGGATTGCCTCCACCTTTGAGTTAATGTGTTCGAAAAATCAGTCTTTGTTCTGTGTTCTAAATACAGTGAGTATATCATCTACCTACCTCTTCCATACTTTTGGGGTCGGACTTAACGTTTCAGTCGCTATGTTTTCCCATCTATCCATGACTATATCTGCTACAACTGGGGATACTGGTGACCCCATGGCAACTCCTTCAGCTTGTTTGTTAATTTTCCCTTGGAATTTAAATAATGTGGAAGTCAGGCATAGCTGCACTCCCTGCATTATGTCCTCAAGTGGCACTTTCGTTCTAATTTCGAGTTCTTGGTCAGAAATGAGATCGTTTCTGACTGCCTCTATAGCCATATTTATTGGTACACGTGTATATAAACTGACCCTTCTTTCTGTTCTTCCAATGTAACCGCCCCCACAGATCTATGTCAATTGGTATATACAGTTGGAGGTTAATATCAATTATTTACTTCACCAACGAGGGACATTTTCGGAGCTGAGAGACTAGTCTTGCTGGCGGATACATCAATGTAAAGGGCTGTACTTGGTCACTTAATAATGATTATCATAGTATCATCATCTTTGAAGTAAGAGTTCGCCTTATGTAAGAGTTCTGAAGAAGTACACGAATTATAAGGGGTTAGAAAATAAACATACAAACAAAAAGAAATCAACATGGTTATTACCAAGATAGTAGAAGTGGTTGAATAATTTCCTTTCATCTGCATCACTCCAGTTTTCCCTAATGAATGGCCAAGACTTCAGCAATACGAAGAAGATGAAAGCGTATTACCTTAGCCAGGTTATTCCTCACCTCCGTCTTCTCTATGTTTCCCTGCAGTCCTGTCTTAGCTGCAAAGCTTCTTCAGCCAGTTTGTTAGTTTCTGCATGCAAGGCTTCCATTTTGTGTGACATTAAACATAAATCATCCATGTGAGAAATCCAGATCTTCTAGAGTCTTCTTATCGGTCGTTCAATGTAGTCCCGTCTTCTCACTCCCCAGAGTTTTCCGTATAATCTAGTCCACTACATTTAGGAAGACCATCGTAGGTGATAATAGGTAGATAATCTTGTCGTACTCCTGTGTTCACTTCGAAAGTCTCGCCAAATTTTCCATTGTGGTTCACCAAGCACATGGTATTGTCTTATAGACAGCTGTTGAAAGAGGTTGACAAATATTTGGGCACTGCATGCCGTAGTGTTGAAATAGTTTCAAATTACGTCTCGGTCAACGCAGTCAAAGGCCGTTTCGAAGTCGATGAGGTTAAGATGCAGGTTTGACTTCCATTCTATGCTTTGTTCTATGACGATGCTTAGAGACTGCAATTCGACCAGTACATGATTTGCCTTTTCTGAATCCAGCTTGTTCCTGTGAGTTGAGTTCAGCATCCAGTGAATCTTGAATTCTCTCCAGGATGACATGACTTAGTATTTGACTTAGCGTGGACATTACAGCAATATTCCAAATCAGTTCTTGCAGTGGCGTGAGTTGCCCTTCTTTAGTAGCTAGAAAAGGTAACCAGTATATCTTCCAATCGGTAGATACCTTTCTTTCCTTCCACACCTTTTGTAATAATGTCCTTAGCAAAATTAAGAAACAGAATTTTCAAAATTAGTTAATCCATTTATACAAAAGACGTCTGTTTTTGATGTGGTTGTGTCCCTGATTTGAACTTTGACCCTTTGTGTGTGAAGTTTCTTTCTTATCGGTTGAAAAATTTTGTCTATCTCGATGTGTCTATTGATTGATGATTCACTGGAATGCCTGGCATTCCAGTCACGTCAAAGAAGCAATCCGTTCCAATACAATTAGCCTAGAAGGTGTGAAAACACACAAAAACAACCAATCACGTCTAAAGTCACCAAGGGAGATGATTAATAAACTCGTGGAGATATCTAAAAGCTCACTTCAATTCAAATTGAAGTATGCTCTGAAGATGTTGCCTAGTGGTGAGGCAATGAAAGCTTCGCCAATAAACCATCCAGATAGCACAGAGAACACAACCACATCAAAATCATCCACCTGAGCTTCAAATCTTCACCATCATATCTAGACGTCTGTTTGTTTATCGCCATTTTAAAACCGACACCGGGTCTCCGCGTAAAAACCACAAACATAATCTGATACTGTACAGCTGTTTCTCTGCTTTCATGTCGTTTTCCTTGAAGATTTCAACTCTTCCCTTTGCACGAGCCTTTGTTCAAACTTACACAGTTTTTTTCCATTTTTCACGAGTGTTAATTCGGATGTGGCGTCATCGATGCAACCAACTGTACTGAAACTGCCGTACCGATATACTGACTGAATTTTCTTCTCTGAAAGAGATTATCTCACTACTCGAGGAGGAGTGGAGGATTTCAGTAGACTTGAGGAAGCGTAATCATATGAATCGTCTATGATAATGTTTTGCACAAATATATATGTTTTAATAAAGATTTATAAGAATTAATACCTAATGCATTGTGTGTTACCATAGTGATAATTACTGATTGTTAATAGTAAATGGGATGATAATTGACGTTCTCACATGACAGTGGACTACTAGAGGCAGGTATACATTCACCGATTTTTTATTAGCAGTAATAATAGTGATAATAATAGATTTATTGTAAACAGTACTTTTGATACAAATATAGTATTTTCATCAGTATCACATTGTCAAATCTAATTTTGTCATTAAACGATACAGGGGTAATAATAATCATGGCCATTTACATTGATAATATTGTTCAGTAAGCAGATGAATACGAGGTTAAAAATTGAGTTAAGATATTTAAAACAATATGATGATATATATATATTAAATGGTTGCTGAGTGAAAATGGTTATCCAGAGAAGTTCATTGATAAGAATATGAATCAAAAATCAACGCAGCCGAATGTACCAACAGTTACTAAAAATGCTTTATGTATCTTCGCCTGTCAAATGTCAAAGCGACTGCTCTAAACTTAATGGCTTTCTGTCAGAAATCAGCCAGTGGTCCAAGGAAAATGGTCTTAACCTAAACCCCTCCAAATGCCAAACAGTCAATTTCACCTTTAAGCATAAATCCTACCTAAACAAACTGGTTGGCTCTCACGAGGTATGCAAAATAGACGGCACTGAAATAGAAACTAAATCGGAAATTAAATACCTAGGCGTCATTCTTTCTGCTGATCTCTCCTGGTCATCTCATATCTTAGCAATTTCTAAGAAAACATTCCGTCTTACCTTCTACATAAGAAGTTAAGACATTCTGGTATAACCCAACCCTTACTCCTACAATTCGTTAATTCTCGCATCCTGCCTATTATTCTCTATTGTTCCCCCTTAGTTTTTCCACGGCTACTGAAGAAGAACTATATCTTATTACGTAGGATCTTAAAGGTTGTCAGCAGGGTAATCAATGTGCCACTTAACTAGCTTGTTAATATTCTGGTTGACAGACACATGGACTCATGTGAAAAATGGGCTAAGTCCATTCCATCTAATTCACACCACCCTCTTCATTCACAACTCTCCCCTTGTATCTCATCAGGTAAAACCAGAAGCCAATATAGAAAACTATATGCTCGCACCAGCAATTACAAAATCTCAACCATACCCTACTTAGCTCGTGTTCTGTGTGATAAAGAAAGCATTAGGCGTGACACCTATAATTCATTAAATAGTCAGTAGTACAACTGGATCTCGTCTTTCTAACTCTCATCATCAATAGGTACAACATTTTCTTTCTTTCTTTTCCTTTTCACTCTCTCTTTTTCTCGTCATGTGCTGCTTTGTTTCTTTCTCTCGCTTACACCAGTAAATAAGACAGCTCCCACTTTTCTAACACCTTCAAACACTGTTCAGCTTTGGCTTTGCTACCGACATGCCAATATGTTGTTGTCATAATGAACTGTGGTTTCCTTAATCTATGTAGAATTCTATTCATTGATAATTTACTAACTGGAAGCAATGCTGTAGTAAGAATGCTGAGAATTCCATTCTGTATCACAAGTACTGTTTTGGAATAAAGCAAATTATTATTATTATTTATTCTTGCAGCTTCAGTTCCTTGGAGATAACATCAGGGAGATACAAACACAATACCCTGGGAATGCAGTAAAAATAGAATTCCCTGATGCTGAATTACGCTGTGTCTTCAAAACCACCCACTCCTCTTTTGCATTCGGGAGTAAAAGATAAACTGTCTTTCAGGTGTCTATCTTTCTCTAGACAACCCAACTAGTAGTTAGATAACACTAGTAGTATTTAAAGTTGTCAAAAAGAATTGATTTAGAATGACAAGTTGAACAAGTGAAATAATACCGGGTACAGCTCAAAGTGAGAGTAGTAATAGTAGCAACTGACACAATAAGGAAGAGACTACAAACTGAATAGACAAATTGAAAAATGAAAAATTGGTAGAGCTAAAATATGATTAGGGATTACGATACTTTAGCATAGAAAGATTAAGACCATGAAAGTTGAAGGGGTTGAACGAGCTTTTCCTGTACACAGAGCTCTGGCCTTTCTGTTTCGATAGTCAAACCTTCAGCAATACAGATGAGTCGGGTACGTAGGGATTTGGGTTAATTTTACCAATTTTTCATTTTGTCTATTCAATTTGTATACACTTCCTTATTACGTCAATTGTTACTATTACTACTCTCACTTTGAATTGTAGCCGGTATTATTTCACTTGTTCCACTTGTCATTCTAAATCAATTCTTTTTCACAACGTCAAATTCTATGCTATCAAATTTCACGCAATGTTACGTAACGTTTTTATTTTATACGATTTGTCTACTAATCCTATGATTGCACACTCTTTTTCAAGTTCTATCCATCCTATGAATTATTCTATATATGACATTAATTTGCTTTGCCACTTGACATTTAACCATGATTATAATCACAAACATTTTAATTTTAATTGCATTTCATATTATTATTTTATGCATTCACACCTATGATTCAATTCCCTCACCAGATATAACTTCTTAAAAGAAACCCATATATATACGATAGTACAGCTTGATGATAAATTCGTTGAAAAGAGTCTCCTCGCTGAATCACTTGTTTTGATTAATCTCAACTTCGCCTTAAGAGTTCGTCTACTACCTATTGCTGAGGTTGTCTGTTGGAGTCTACATTAAGTAACCAAACTAATGTGTCCAAACGAAGTTAGTTGGTTCAGACACCGTCCATACCTTAGTCATCAAGGTTCTAATGATCCTCAATTTGTTGGTGTAGAAATCTCCTCAAGTTTATTTGCTTATTATTATAAGTGAAGTACCTTTAATGAACTGTAATTCCATTATGATTTTACTTAACAAATCGATATTATTTAAGAAAAACACTTATATTGTTATTAACTACTATTCTAGAATATTATATATATATATACATATATATATACATATATATATATATATATATATAATTGTAGAGCCAGAGGAGGAGGAAATTATCTAAAAGGATATTCCTCGCTCAATTATTTTATTTTTTATAGATGTCTGAACGAATATTTTCGCAATATAATGATGGTTGGAAGAATAAAAAGTGTCGTTAGAGTATGATTTCATCAGGTGTTTGATTTTTATTTACAAATGTGGCGTTAGTAGAAACTATTTTTTATCTCTGAGATTACATCGACATAAAATGCAAAAACATTGGGGTACCAATTAACCATCTGAAGCAGCTTTTATTGCAATGCACGCTTAATGCGCAGTCTACATTTAACGGTGACATGTATAATCAAAGGGATGGAGTCTCTATGGCTTCTCCATTAGTGTTATAACTCCGCTGCTAAATTTGTTATAACTAAAGTGGACTGAATTAATCCATCGCTATTTAGTTGTGTGAACGGACGAGGATGTCAAATCGAGAATCAAGAAAGCAAGAAACACATTCATCAACCTGAAACCAATCTGCAAATCTTCGTCACTCAGCCTGCATCAACAACAAAATTCGGATTTTCAATACAAACGTCAAGTCAGTCACTTCTTCTATACGGATGAGAAACTTAGTGGGTCACAAAGAATATTTCCAACAGCCTGTTGCAGACCTTTATCAACAGCTGTCTTCGCTCTATACTCAAGATCAAATGGCTGGAAAGAATCACCAACAAGAAACTATGGGAACAAACAAAACAAGAAGCAATCCCTCAACAAATATGCAGGAGAAAGTGGAGATCGATTGGACACTCGCTGAGGAGGCCGCTGGGTGACATCACGCGTCAGGCCAGTGCTCGAGTGGAACTTGAAAGGGAAGCGGCGAGTGGGACATCCAAGGGTGACATGGAGGAGATCGTGTGAAGAGGAGTTGAAACAGTATGGACTAACATGGATGCAAGTGAAGAGTACAGCAGAAGACAGAAGGAAGTGGAGACGTGTAGTTGAAGCTCTATGTTCCACTAGGAACCCAAGGGAACAATAATAATATTTAGTTATGTCTGCGCTTGTTAATTACTACAACGGTAATGAACTCGACTGATACGCTAATACGTCTGTTTGTCCGTTGAGCCTTCCGATTCACTAAGCCACGCAAATATCATAAGGCAAAGGCTGGTGACCTGTGAATGTAAGATACTGTGGTATACTGAACTACATACTATTATAAGGTCGGCTCACAACCTTAGGAATGTATTGTTCTTATTGGTTGGAAATGGCTATCCTGATTGGTCGGTGATCAGACAAAGATCTAGGTGATACCAAAGAAGATGAATTGGTCACACGCTAAATCACACAATATGCATGAGAAATGATACATTCACATAGTAACTCCATCACATGATAAATCACGTGATTCGTGAGAAAGGATGCTGATCTACTATTTTATGCTGAGTCCTCCTATCACTTAGAACCTCTCCTAGCGGTTTTCATCATGGCGACCTTAGACGATGATCTATTGAAAGAAACAATCTCAACTCTGCATATATGTAAGCGATATATTGACGATACCTTCATTATTAATAGACAGAAGACCAGTAGTTCAGCGAAGAGTCTCTTTTCGGTGGCGAATTCACTTTTACAGCTGAACAATCGCAAATATATATGGTCGTTTTGTATATGTGTGTGCGTGCATTAAATTTGTCAAATGAAAATACAATTAGTAAGTTCAAATGAATTGGATGTTGATATTAGAGGGTAGTAACAAAAGTGATGGGTTGTCACAAATGATTGTTAAAGAAGAGTCACGTAATAACATGAATAGTTTGATGAAAGAGTTGTGCTCAGGGTGAACATGGAAACAAAATAACATACTTAATTACGCAAGAGTTTTAAGTAATTAAAAAAATAAACATACAAGCGAAAGTTAAGTCAAATCAACAAAGTTGTTACCAGGAGAGTAGAAGTGGTTGAATAATTTTCTTTTGAATGCATAGCTCTGGTTCTTCCAACTGAATGGCTAAGGCTTCTGCAATGCAAAGAAGACGGAAACGTATTGTCTTTGACAGGTTGTTCTTCACTTTGTAGATTACTTTGAAGCAGGAGGCGTTTGTTGAGATGGAATGACCATAGTGGTGACGAGATGTTCGATTATTGCACTCCTTATATGGCCACTACTTCCTTTCTCTGCAGCCATACCATTATTTGTGATGACACTTATTCAACTGCTCAATGGAATCTCATTGGCTGGTAAGCACTATGGTTTTATGTGAGGATCATTCAACTATTTGCTTCAACCAATCAGCAATAATGTAGTTTCATCCAATTTCACCCGTTTTCTTGATTACCAAGTGGGTCAAACATGTCGTCACCTGAATAATTTAGGCAGTTTCGAAAAGTAAATGCGTAAATTGTCAATTTGAGCATTCATTTATCAGCTCACCACAGATTCAACATTGGACCATGAGATTTGAATAAAGCAAGGACACTGGTGGTGTTTGCAGAATAAAATGCTACCATCATTGTTTATTTTGTTGGCTTCTCATCAGCTCAGCTGCTTACAGGCCAAAGTCACTATTAAATATATCTATAGAAACAATTTTAACATACTTGCACAGAGTTCATTTTTAAATATTAAACACTATTCTGAACAATTATGATCATACACAATGGAAAATTTTCAGCATTTCTCATTCATATGAAAGAGAGATGAAAATATCCAGTTACCAGGTTGGCAAGAAAAGACTGATAAGCTCTTCTTTCTCAAAGGATAACTCGGGTTTCAGGCGCTTGATGGAGATCTCCTCGCCAAACTTAAAGAGAACTGAACTCTTTCGCCTAATGATAATTTTGAACGATCTTGCGACGTCCACCTCATGACTCGTGTCGAGGAGATGCCTGACGATGGCCCTTTTTAAAGCATTTGTTCCCTTTAGACATAAGCTTTTTGGTACATGTTCAGAAAATCGTAGATATGCCCTTCTTCATTCTGTTCTTCCAATGTAACTGCTCCCGCAGATACATGTAAATTTGTATATACAGTAGGAGTTGACATGAGAAGGATATCTGTTGACTTTTTGGATAGATGGGAACAAGCTTAGCTGCAAGATAGGCTGTGGCTAGTGCCATCCTCAGTCTTCTGTTGACAACTGCTGTAATATTTTCAGCTTTATAATCAAGTTGAATGTAGATGGGCTTTTTTCAACTGTGATTTGTTTGACATTCGAGACTTCAGATCTTCCGTACTTGTTAATGAATCTTTGAGGGTAACCGTTGCTTTTCATCATCTCTCTTCCTCCGTGAGATTGCAGGTCAACTTCATTGACAATTCATCCACTTGTTTGGATTCTGTTGGACCATAGATCCTGATTTCTGTGATTCTTTGACATGTCTCTTCAGTACTTTCTTCTTTCTCCTTGTTGTTTAACTCACTTAGATACTTTACAATACCCTATCTTGAAATCAGTGTTAGAAAATGTGTAATAGAATATATTCATCTAAAAGTTTTTCTTCAAAAGAATGGTTACTGAACAAAGAACACTTTTTTCGATAACCCGCACTTCTTCATCAGGTTCTACGGTTACATATCCATCCATAATAGTGAATGAATTAGTGTTATTAACAACATTAATGTCGTTTAAATAACACTGAATCAATAATAATAATACCAATGGATTACAGTTCAATAGCATCAACATAACAATACACACTGAATGAAGATCAGAGAAATTGGGAAAAATAATAATACAAATTCATGAATTTAAAGGCTCCACTGAAGACTAGCCTGGGCAGTAGTGTTGGCTGAAACTTGCTTCTTCTGCACACAGAGCACTGGTTGCTGAAGATGAATCGCGGTGGCCTCTTCTGTTTGGAGGATGTGGTACTTGGATGTTTTTGGTAATATGTTTGGTACCCGATAGATGGTGGAGAAGCACTCTTCAATATTAGCCATGTGACCTGTTTGAACCAGTTGTTCTCATATCGAGCTGCTGATGTTTGTAATCAAACCCTTATTTAATCACACTGATAAATATTTATTAGGACGAAACATCAAGTTTCTAGAGCAACGGCAGATATAATCCGCTCCACAAGCTCATTTGAATTGTTAGATACAATAAGAATTCATGGATAATCCCCATCCCGGCATTAATGGAAACAAAACGCATAGTTCAGCGAAGAGTCTCTTTTTGGCGGCGAATGCATCTTCTTAGCTATACATTCGCAAATATGTATATGTGTTATTTTGTATGTATGTGTACATTAAGTTTGTCAAACAAACATACAATTGATTATGGTTATTTTACCCAAACAGGTGAAGATTGGTAATTGGAGTTACGAAATACAATGTCAGTCAAGAAAATAGGGTGTTAATGAAATTAGGGTAGTAACAAAATTGACGCGTTGTCGCAAACAGTTGTTAAAAAGGAGTTACGGAATAATATGAATAGTTTGATGAGTGAGTTTTACTCAGGATGCACATAGAAATAAAGCAGAGAATACGAAAGTACATAAAAGTTCTAAATGAATATACAAGAATTATAAACAATTAAAGAACAGGCAAAGAAACAAAATTAAGTCATCAAAATCAAAAAATCAAATCAAAAAAAATTGTTACCATGACAGTATAAGTGGTTGAGTAATTCTCTTTTGTATGCACAGCTACGGTTTTTCCATGTGATTGGCCAAAGCTTCAGCGATACAAATAAGATGAGACTGTATTGCCTTTGGTAGGTTACTCTTGACTCTGTAGATTACGTTGAAGCAGGAGGCGTTTGTTGTTGAGATGGAATGATCAGTGTTAACCAGGTGCTCAACTATCGCACCCCTTATTGCTGCAATATCGCCTTTTCGCACCCATGCTGGATAGTGTTCTTGAATCCTCTTGGACAGGGTGCGCGTCGAACGACGGATGTACCTGGCTGGCTCCACAGCAGCAGATGAACTGATATATGCACATGGAAGTGGTCAGATGCGGGATCTTGTCCTTAAGGCTTCTGCAGATCAGTGGGCAGCTGGAGAACACTATTCTTAGCGTTACTGCAAAGAATGTTCTTGTCAGAGATGATGTGTTCCTTCTCTTGAGAATATCGCTTGTTAAATCTCTCTTGAAATCCAAGTTCATGTAGAGTTTCTTTTTAGGTGAAAAAGTGAAGTTTCATTTCTCCAAATTCTTGGTTTGATATTTTTGTCAATGAATCTTATTGGAAATCCTTTTTGGATGAAGATTTCTCTCAAAATATCTAATTCTGTTTCCAGGACGTTAGTCTAGGTACTTCGCTTCATACTGAAGATCAAATAGCCAGCCGGCAAGAAAGAATTAACAACAAGGAACGCTGGCAGAAAACCAAGCAAGAGCCGATCGTTCAAAAAATACGTAGGAGAAAATGGAAATGGATGGATCGGGCATACATTGAGGTAATCATTGAATAAAATCGCGCGCTAGACCAGCGATCGAATGGAATACAAATGGGAAGCGGCGATGTGACCGTGACATGGAGGAGGATATGAGAGATTATGGGCAATCGTGGACCTAGCTGAAAAGGAGGGTAGAAAATAGAAGAAAGTGCAGATGTGTTCTTGAAGCCCTATTTTCCCCTAGGAACCCAAAGGAATAATAATAGTAATAATAACAGTTTAGGTACTTCATCTTTCAATTGAGGAATCACCGTCGGTCGTGTAGAAAACATTACTTATAGTTCGCCAACATTTAAAAGTTCTTTGAATTGATTTTCTTAACTTCTTCATAAGTTTTTTGTGCTTGGTATATCCCACCTGAATTCTAGTCATATGTATATAAAAGCTTCTTGTTTATGGATGGTGGGTGATTTCATTCACTATTAATGTATAAACATAACTGTAGAACCCTCAGGAAGAAGAGCCTATCGAAAAGAATATTCTTTTTGTAATAGTCATCTAAGGTGCCGCCGACAATTATACATCTCATCCAACAGTTGTATGACAATGCTGCATGCCAAATAATCCACAACGGGAAACTTACGGAATCCTTCGAAGTGAAGACAGGAGTAAGACAAGCTGGCTGCCTACTATCGCCAATGATTTTCCCAATTGTAGTAGATTGGATAATGCGACAGACAGTTACGGGCAGCGAGGAAACATGCATAAGTTGGACCCACACAAAGACAAACTTGGAGGAGCTGGACTTCGCCGATGATATATGTCTGATTTCCCACAATTTGGAAGATATGCAAGTGAAAAAAACAAGTTGGCAGAAGAAACATCCAGAGAAGATACGACTTCAGGTGAACATAGAGAAAACAGAAATGGTGAAGATTCCTGGAAAAGAACAACAACAACAGACAACGGTCAGCATAAATGGGAGGAACCTGAAAGAAACAACCTCCTTTACCTACCCGGGAAGCATTGTTTCAAATACAGGTGGACTGAACTGACGAGGATATCAAAGTGAAAGGATCAGGAAAGCAAGGCAAGCTTTCACTCCTCTCAAGTCTATGTGGAGATCAACAGCACTCAGCATCAAAGATAAGATCCGAATTTGAACTCCAATATGAAGTCAGTGCTACTCATTATACGGATCAGAGACTTGCACTGCGCGTTATAAAGAGCATCTCAAACAAACTACAGACCTTCATTAACAGTTGTCTTCGCTCAATACTCAAGATCAGATGGCCAGAAAAGATCAGCAGTAGTTAGGGATCTCTGGCAATGAACGAACCAATCAGGAACGGATTGTGAAACAAATAGGCAGGAAGAAATGGAGATGGATTGGCTGGCCATACTCTGAGGAAACCATCAAGTGACATCACTAGACAAGCCATTGCTCGAGTGGAACCCGAAAGGGAAAAGGCGAGTTGGAGGTCGTGTGAAGAGGAGATGAAAGCATGTGGTCAGACTTGGAGCCAGGTGAAAACTCTAGCAGGGAACCGAAAGCAATGGAGACGTGTGGTTAAAGCCATATGTTCCTCTGGGAATTAAAGGAGACAATAATAATAATATAATAATAATCATCTAAAAATTGTTTACTATTTGACACGATGTTTCTTTGTGTGTGTGTGTGAAAAAGAAATTAACTCAATACCCCCGCAAAAAACAACCTAAATGCGAATAAAAAAAAAGCAAACTTGAAAATTGGCGCGTAATTCAAATTTGAGTAGGTCTCTAGTGTACAGTATAGATAAGTAGTAGTAGAGACAAGTTTTTTTCCTATCAGACAGAGTATCCATCTTAATCTAACACTCGTCTCTCTATCCATCCATCCATCAACGTTAGAACGATACCATCTTGACTGTGGTATTAGGATTACTCGGTTTTGGGGTTTAACGATGTTTACAATGTAGAAAACAGACTCACCACAAGTACGCACACACGCAAACTCGCTGTCATAGAATGCAAGTAAGACAGACAGAAAACAGGCGTACAGAGACGATTAGTGTAGTATGCCGTACATCATTAGTAATCCTGTGTTGTTGTATTTTGCTGGGGAAAATAGAAAATACTATTGAAAAGAAGGCCATATAGTAATATCTGTGGTTTATTACAATTATTAGTTTTTTTATTATTTTTGTTTTATTTTTGATGAATTGGATTGTTGTTTATTGTTATTGTCTTGTGTCTTGTCTTGTTTTTCTGTTTACGTTACAAGTGATGTTGATTCTGGTGTTAATGATCATCATCATAACAATAAGGATGACCAAAGTGGACACTGTCTTGGTTGATTGATTGATTACATAAGAATCAGTGATTTAATGAGTGTAAAGGTGAGTGGGTGGTTGCGTGACTGCGTGAATAGATTGTTTACGCAGTCACGATAAAGTAGAAGGTTCAGTCTAAGTGAAATATTCTGTCGTGTCATCCTTGAGAGACTTACAGAAATACTTAAAACAGCAACAATCCTCAGAAAAAAGTAAAAATCTTGGTTACCATAATGTTATTATTATTATTATCATTGTTCCCTTGGGTTCCTAGTGGAATATAGGGCTTCAACTGCACGTCTTCACTTGCTGCGTCTGTCTTCTGCTGTACTTTTCACCTGCATCCATGTTAGTCCATACTCTTTCAACTCCTCTTCACACGATCTCCTCCATGTCACTCTTGGACGTCCCATTCACCGCTTCCCTTTCGGGTTCCACTCGAGCACTGGACTGACGCGCGATGTCACCCAGCGGCCCCTTCAGCGAGTTTCCAATCCATCTCCACTTTCTCCTACATATTTGCTGGTGACTCTTTCCGGCCACCCATCTGATCTTCAGTATAGAGCGAAGACAGTTGTTGATAAAGGTCTGCAACAGGCTGTTGGAAATATTCTTTGTGACCCGCTGGCCAAGTTTCTGATCCGTATAGGAGAACTGATTGACTTGACGTTTGTATTGAAAATCCGAATTTTGTAGTTGATGCTGAGTTGAGTGACGAAGATTTCCAGATTGTGGTTTCAGGTTGATGAATGCGTTTCTCGCCTTTCTGATTCTCGATTTGACATCCTCATCCGTCCGTTCCTCGTGTAGTTGAGACAATGCTCCCTAGATAAGTGAATGAAGTAACCTCTTTCAAATCCCTCCCGTTGATGGTGATTAGCGCTGGATGTTGCTGCTGTTGTTGTTGGTTGGTTATTTTCATAACCACCGTCTTGTCTATGTTCACCTGGAGTCAGTCCTGTCTTTGCTGCCTCTTCGATCAGTTTGTCGGTTTTTGCTTGTAAGTCTTCGATTTTGTGTGACATCTAACATAAATCATCCACGCGCGAAATCCAGGTCTTCTAGGTTCTTCACGTCGGTCCAGGATATCCCTGTCTTCTCGTTTCCCACTGTTTGACGCATAATCCAGTCCACCACAATTAGGAATATCATTGGTGATGATAAGCACCCTTGTCTGACTCCTGTGTTTACTTTAAACGCCTCGCTGAGTTTTCCGTTGTGGATCACTTGACATGTGCCGTTGTCGTACAGTTGTTGAATGAGGTTGATGAATATTTGGGGTACGCCGTAGTACTCCAGTAGTTTTGAAATTACTTCGCGGTTAGTGCTGTCGAAGGCCTTCTCAAAGTCTATAAAGTTGAGGTAGAGATTTGATTGCCATTCCATGCTTTGTTCGATGATGATGCGTAGAGTTGCAGTTTGGTCAGAACATGATTTGCCTTTCCTGAATCCAGCTTGTTCTGGTTGGAATTCTGTATTCAGTGCGTCCTTTATTCTCTCCATGATGATGTTACTCAGGATTTCACTTGGCGTAGACATGAGTATGATTCCTCGCCAGTTCTTGCAGAGTCCTTCGTCACCTTTCTTTGGTAGTTTCACGTGGTAACCTTTCCTCCAGTCAGTAGGCACTTTTCCCTCCTTGCAGAACTTTTGCGATAATGGAGTCAGCATATCTGGTGTCGTCTCCGGGTCCGCTTTCAGTGCTTCAGGCGGTATTCCATCTGATCCACCTGCTTTCAAATAAACTTTTGTGTGCAAGATACAACTAAGCAAAATAATATGGACAGTCAGACAAAACTGACAAACAGATGGAGAAACAGCTTCCATAGTCCTCATCCAAAGTCTTCTTCCTTATTATTAATATTAAAATTTACTTTTCCTCAATAAACAAAAGTTGACAGATGACTAGATGGGATGATAGATAGGTAAATAGATAGAAAGTACAACGTAAATATCTGTCCAGCTGGATTATTGGTGTCACTTGTTGTTGTTTTTTCCCCTCGTATAAATCCTTTCTCCCACCACGAAAATGTGAAAGACAGCGTGTAATTCGCTACCCTACCACCCTCTCCAGAAATTTTCCGTGCTTTGTTTTGCTTGAATGTATATGTCATTTGAACTTATCAAATCTGTTTGTTTATTATCCATACTATGTTAACAGACAGAAAAAGTATTTGATTTTATCATATATGACTTGACTGGCTTCTACAACATCCATCGCGCATCTACAGTTTACCTAAGGCCTAAAATGCAAGATGTTCCACTACGTTCAATATTAAATGGGATAAATTCTCCGTATTAGTTGATGACAAAATGATTAGTAGAGATTTTTGGACTGATTAAGAATGTCAGTCTTGCAGAGACGAACAGAAATGGTCTCCTTAGATATCGTCTTTCTCTTCATTGATGCTGCGAGTGAATTCATTCACTCCGAAAGGATCAATGTTCGTCTACTGACTCACTTTCCAAATGAGCTATCACTCTGGTGTTTTCCTTAGATTCTGTAAAAAATATACAGGTGAACAGATGGTGTTACAATAGAGAAGATTTGTAGCTGAGTTGGATGATTTGCAAAAACCATACTCTCAGACCCCCAACACCCCCTCTATTCCCTACTCTCTCCTTGTATCTCATCAAGTAAAACCAGAAATCAGTATAAAATAATCTATGCTCGTACAACCAAGTACAGGAACTCAACGATACCATACTTGGCCCGTGTTCTAAGTGACAGAGACAATGTTAAGCGTGAAACCTATGACTTGCTTTGTTATTAACAACATAATTTTAGGCTCTTTTATTTCTCCCTTATTTTGTATTCTTTAGTGAACTCCTTCTTAAACATACTTAGCTACCTAAAATATTAACATTGGCTTCCTTTTTTGTACTTTACTATATTCCTTCTATTGTGTATCCACTGGTTCCGACTCTATTGGCACTATGAGTATTACAAAATTGTCCTGTCATTAACTATCATGTAATTATTAGTTTTGTGGTTGTTTTTTCTTATTTTGTATACTTTTCGGCAATATTAAACTGACAATCATTGTTTGTGAACGCCATAGTCATCACCTTAAAAAAAAAAACTTTTGTATTATTCAGGATTACTCACACTACCACCACAAACACTGCATTAGACCTTGGTAGACTTTGGTACTTTTTCGCATTCATAATCATTTTGTGTTTATCCTGTTTATCTTGCTTTTTTTGCTGTTAGTGTCTTCAGATTTTTTTTTGTTTGTTTAATACTTATTTTAAATGTCTGTTAAATTAGATGCAAATATTGTAGATATGTGCTGAAAATTCCACATTGTACCACTAGTACTGTTTCTGGAATAAAGCAAATTATTATTATTATTGAAAATTAATAGTGTTCTCTGAGCTGATTGGTTTAGTTGCGGAGCTTTTATCGTCCACCTCCTGGACAAAATCTTCAGATTCCATAAAGAAAAGGTTGAACAGACTTTCAAACCAGAACATCTGTCAACATTGAATACTGCCATTAAAATATTAAGCGGAAGACACAAGAAACGAAGACGAGTCGTCCTCAAAGGAAAACTAGCTCAGAAATCCAAACAACCATTATCAAAAGCGTGCGTCGGTGGCATAGCGGTTAGGACGCTCGCCGACTCTGCACATGGTCCGGGGCTCGATTCTCGGCCGACGCACTCCTTTACCTCGCTAAGCCAGAAATAATGCTGGTGAAGAGGAAAGGTTGGGCATGAGGCTAGCAACCCCATCCTGTAAAATAAACACTGCTACAGGAACTTCAAGCCACTAGCTTGAAGCCCTATGTTCCAATGGGGAACGTGAAGGAAAAAAAAACATTACCAAAAGCAGAAGAACAACTTCTTCAGAAAGGACTCAACTACAATATTGGTGACGCTTCAGTAACAGATTTCTGTGATTCCTTAGAATCATCACTCTAATTATCAAAATTAAATGAGGAAGAACAACAAGAAATACCTCAGTGATTCATACCTATACTCAAACAGAAAAGACATAGTTCCTAACTTAGTGCTGAAGAGCAAAATGCATTGAAGAAACTGAAGAATAGAAAAGATATAGTTATTCTACAGGCTGAAGAACAACAGTAATCCTGGACACAGAAGACTACATAAAGAAAGCAGAGGATTTACTCAAAGATAATAATGTATATCAACAGCTGACGATACTCAAGATCAGATGGTTGGCCAGAAAAGATCAGCAACAGAGATCTCTGACAATGAGCGAACCACCCAGGAACCGATTGTGAAACAAATAGGCAGGAAGAAATGGAGATGGATTGGACATACTGTGAGGAAACCATCAAGTGACATCACTAGACAAGCCCTTGAGTGGAACCCGAAGGGGAAGCGGCGAGTTGGTCGTCAGTGCAAGGGTGACTTGGAGGAGGTCATGTGAAGAGGATATGAAAGCGTGTGGGCAGACTTGGAGTCAGGTGAAGACTCTAGCAGAGAACCGAACGCAATGGAGACGCGTGGCTGAAGCCCTATGTTCCTCTAGGAATAAAAGGAAACAATAATAATAATAACAGTTGACGAAAAACCCCACACAAACATTAGATAACAAAATCAGAACAACGTTAAATAAACTAACGAAATCAGGACAAATTACAGAACAAGATCAATGGCGAATATAATCTAAGGGACCTATTTTACCTCGATTCTATGGTAGACCAAAACTACACAAACCAAACATTCCTTTACGACCAATCGTTTCGCTTTCAGGAACACCAGCATATAATCTATCTAAAGAACTTTTCAAGAAATTAAATTACCTAACAGAATCATGCGACCATTCTATTAATTCGTCAATTCAATTTTTAGAGAAAATCAAAAACATTCAAGTAGAAGACAATGAAATAATGGTGTCCTTTGATGTCACAGCATTATATACTTCAATTAGTCCAAAACTAGCAACAAAACTATGCAACAATTACTCTATAGTGATGAAAACATAAAAACGCAATTATCAACTTGGATAGAACTCATAAAATTATGCCTTACAACATACTTCCAATTCAATACTCAAATATGTGAACGGATAAAAGGAACATCAATGGGATCGCCCATAGCTGAAGCCGTCGTGAAAAGATCAGAATTAATAGCTCTACCTATAATTAAGCCGAAAATCTGAATACGTTACGTTGATGATACATTTGTAATAATTAAGAGAAGTGATTTAGAATATACCCATAACTTATTAAACAACATATTTGAAGACATCAAATTCACAAGAGAAGAAGAATTAGATAACAAAATCCCATTTTTAGATGTCTTAATCAGGAGAACCAACACAGCAGATTTACAGACACAAGTATATAGAAAATCAACGAACACAGATCAAATACTCAACTATACTAGCAATAATCCAATTTCACACAAACGAAACTGTGTGCAGACATTGTTTAAAAGAATTTAAACACACTGTAGCACTCCAGAGGTGAGAAGAATGGAAGAAAAGTACCTACAAACGGTCTTCAAAAAGAACGGTTATCCACAAAATTTCATCAAAAAGTGTTTAAAATCAAATAACAACACCAACAAGGAACTATCATCAAAGAACACAAGAAAATTCATCCTACCATACATGAGAAATATCTCTGAAATAACAGCTAGAATACTGAAACCGTTTGATATAGATATAGCACACAAGCCAGTCAAATCGCTTAATTCGATATCATGCAAACCAAAAGATCCAACAGAAAAAGGAGATAAAATTAGTGCCATTTACAAAATAAATTGCATGTATGAACTGTAACAGGCATTGCATTGGCCAAAGTTGGCGTCCCGTTAGAATTAGAATCCAAGAACACAAATCAGCCGGCAAAAGACACGATATATATTCCTATTTCATATCAATGCATATAGACAATTATGGACATCAATTTGATTGGGATAATGTCAAAATCTTAAACAGAGGAAAGAACAAAAGTGCCAGAGAATTCCTAGAAGCCTGGTACTCAAACGAATATGCAATTAACAAACACGTTAATATAGACGAAATATACCAACTAACAAAAAGTAAATCGGGTGACCAGAAAGTTTAAAATCCGAATCAATAGAAAATGGTCAATACATATGTAAAGATGGTTACCGGGTGACGCAATTATATCACTCATGGAAAAATTTAAATCATTTCACTTTATGCTAAATATGGCGCTGAAGATACTGTCCAGAAGGGGGATGAAAGCTCCGCAACTAAACCAACCAGCTCAGAGAACACTATTAATTGCAGATGGTGTTACAATTTACTCTCCTCCAGGATCCATCTTGGCCAGCTGTTTTATTTCTAGCCTAGAAAACGACTTCTTTTCTTCAGCTATCGATGAGCTGTGTCTCATCTACAAGAGATACATGGGTGAGAATTTGGATCTCGGAAACCTACTCCAAACCTTAAACAATGTTCACCGAAGCATCGACTTCACTGAAGAAGTGGCATCTGACTCGATGTTCAATTGAAGAGAAATGTTGATAATATAGAAAAAATCCCCATTTAGACATTTAGAAAACTGAAAGATTGAGTGAAGAAATATTTACTTTTCAATTAGATCCTCATCTCACTCTGTCTCAACTCTAATATTAGGTCCAATCCTAGCTGATTGTTTCCTCGTTAAGTTGGAGAATGGACCACTGAAAGGAGTCATTTGAATGACTTGGATTTCTACTGTCGATATATGGATGATACATTTGTGGTTATGAAAGACGAGAATGATGCAATGAACATCCGTGACAAGTTTAATGATGCATATTCACCAATAAACTTTACCATAGAGAAAGAAAGTAATGACAGTATCTCATTCCTAGACGTCTTCATGGCAAGGAAAGAAGATGGCACATTAAGGAGGAGTGTGTATAGGAAACCTACAACAACAGGCCAGTAAACTCATGTTTTGAATTTTGTACCTTTGAAATATAAACGTAACCTAGTAAAGTGTTTGGTTCATAGAGCTAGGTTAATCTGTTCAAACGACTGCCCCAATGAGGAGCTTAAGATTATTAGAGAATTACTTAGAAAAAAATGGTTATCCAGATAAATTTATTGAGAAGAATATGAATTCAGCACTAAAGAGAGTCAGTATTGCTACAGTTCCGAAAAAACCAATGTTCATGAAATTGCAGTTCCTCGGTGACAACATCAGCGAAATAATGACACAGCGCTTGAAGAATGCAGTTAAAAGAGCTTACTATGCAGCAGAGGTTCGTTGTCTCTTCAAAACCACTCCTATTCTACGTTCGAGATATAAGGGTAAACTACCTAAGTTTGCCTCTTCTGTGTGTGTCTACCAGTTTCACTGCAGCTTTGGAGCCAGCTACATTGGGCGTACATTTAGGCAGGTTCATCGTCACATTTCCGAACATCTTCCATCATGGTTAAGCAAGGGACAAACTAGACCCATTCGTAGTTCTATTTTAGCACACCTTGTTGATACTGAGCACAAAGTTGATGTTAATACTGCATTTAAAATTATTTATCGCATTCCTACTAATCTTAATTTTGCTTTACGAGTTCGTCTTCTACAGACAGCTGAAGCGATCGGAATCCACCAGAAGAAACCAAGCCTGTGTGTTCAGAAGAAATTTGTACAGCCACTTTGCTAACCTTGGCCATCGTTACATGACTGTGTAAACTGGACTAATTGGCCCCCTCCCCCTAAATCTTTAAAAGTTATAAAAGTTATGTGTTCAAATTATTTTATTTTTTTGACCACTTCATCTTTAATTACGTGTTATCTTTGTAAAATTAATTTATTCTAACCATTTCTCCCTTTTAAATGTGTATTGATTTTCTTCGTTAATTATCAACCCATTGACATTTTGACACTGTTTAATTATTGTTAACAAACAAACATATCAGTGCCACTTGATTGGTAAATTGTTGTATATTGTAATAAAAATGCTATATATCAGAGCATATATTATTGTAGAGCCATAGATGAAGATCTAATTGAAAAGTAAATATTTCTTCGCTCAATCTTTCTGTTTTCTAAATGTTGATAACTCACTGTGCAGATCCATCTACCAAAAGCCTACATGAATCGGAGAGTTTATCAGTTCTAAGCAGAAAGAGAAATCTCATTTATTCTCTTTCCTCAAGGATCTGTAAAAAATGTGCCGCAGAACTGAAAAACTGCCGAAGAATCTTGATGAAAAGTGGTTTCCCACCCAGATTTATAGACAAGAACCTGGAAGTAAAGAAAGCGGTTGAGCAGCCTTCTGTCGCCCTGAAAAATATCCTGCCAGTGAATCTCCAGTTTAAAAGTGATACTGATAGAGGTATAATCGGAAAGTGGCTTTCGGTATTGCTCAATAAAAGACACTTCACTGCTCACCTGGAAGAGTGACATTTACTATCACGTGGAAAACAAGCTGTTGCATTGAGCTATCCCTACAGACAAACACCAGTTCACTCTCACCTGTAGATCTGAGTTAAATGACCGTACTACGCATCTGTTGGTGAAACTCACATGGGCACGTTATTTAGCCTGGCTAGAAAAGGGAAAACGGAAAAGTGCATATAGCTCATTAACGGAACACCTGGTGAACTCAGGAGTTGTCTGCCGGTCACAACATCTGAATTTTCATTGAGACTCGAACCAAGCACCCGTCGTTTCAGATGTGACTAGACGACAGGACCACTCAGTAACTTCATGTTAACCCTTAGGCATCATTAAAGCAATTCTGTTGAATGAAACCCAATTAACACAAAACATGAACACCCCTTAAAGTTATAGAACAGAGTGTTTATTATTTCGAAATATTTAAGATTCCTATGGAAACAGCTTGGAACAACACATTTAAAATTGAACAACACTGCATTTGTATATCCCTTCAATATACAAATCTAAATTTAGAATTAGATATAAACAAACCACAGTAATTTCTCGATGGGATGAAAATGCTGCGTCTACAAATTGTGCAACAAGTCATAATAATAATGAGAAGACGAAGAAGAAAGCTGAAAGTATGGAGCGATTAGTGATAACAAAAATAATGAAAAACAGCGTGACGGAACAAACAAACGATACAGACAGATGAAGTCGATAAAGGCTAAGAGAAATCCATAATTCGATTCAATAATGCCATAGATTGTGGAGGTGAAGTAAATAAACTATTTTTAATAAAGATCCCATAAAACACATATTTTCAAGTATTGGTTTTTGTAGGGATTTTGTTTGATTGGTTGGAGGATTTCATCATGAGCTGGAATTGGTTAGAGAGAACCATCGGAAAACTACATGAGAGTACTGGACAGCTGTTTTGCAAGCCTGGTTTAGGACTCTTCAGCGGCACTCACTCACCGCCAG
This sequence comes from Trichobilharzia szidati, assembly GCA_944472155.2. Lineage (NCBI taxonomy): Eukaryota > Metazoa > Platyhelminthes > Trematoda > Strigeidida > Schistosomatidae > Trichobilharzia > Trichobilharzia szidati. The sequence goes on from OX235273.1 coordinate 150,293,194, forward strand.
GGTACGGACCCAGGACCTTCTGGTTACAAGGTGGTGAGCTCGTAAACCACCAAACCACTGGGACCGGATCCAAAAACTCCCTACAAACCGATACTTGAAAATTAATCTGATGCTCAGCAGTGACTGGCCCTATTCACGCAGTTAACCTGGGTTTTTAGTGAGAAGTCGTGACCAGCAGGATACAGATGATCGAGGGTGAGGACAGGTATTCATAGAAGATATTGCTAAGTGGTTGCACTATGCTGTGAATTGGTAGAAGCTAGAATTCATTCACTGACCATTGGATCGGGTCCCAGCCGCCTAATGGTCTACGAGCTTGCTCGCTGGCCTTGTAACCAGAAGGTTCTGGGTTCTAACCTTGGTGGTGGGTGAGTGCTACTGAAGAGTCCCAGGCTAGGCTGAAGAAACGGCTGTCCAGTACTCCTATGTAGTTTTTACAATGGTTCTCTAACCGATTTCAACTCATGATGAAATTCTCCATGCAATCAAACAAAATCCCTACAAAACCAACCATCACTTGAAAACAAAAAATAACAATTATTACACAGCGTTAATGATGTTTACACTATGAGAAAATAAACAAAATTAGTGAGGGGACTGTAATTATATGAATAATAATAACAGTAGGACTTGTTGGTATAAGGATGGAGAAAGTTGTTTATTTACTAGTGGAAACAAAGTTAATTAGTTAGTTCATGTCTGACACTACTTTCATCACGCAAAATACGTGCCAGGTATGGTAGGTACACTGAAATTTTTATCCTGAGACGGGAACGCACATAAAGTCTTTTGATAAAATGACTTCTTGTTTTACCTGAAGAGGAGATGAAAATTGAAAGCTGTGGGCCAAGTTGTGGGGGCGGGGGCGGAATGCCTACAGTCTGACAAAATTCCTTTAGCAAATTTATTGCAATGAAATTAAGTGCCTATCAGCAATGACAATCTTAGTGGTATGGCCTAATGAGATACTACCACTTACCCTACTGACAGTCCCCAGAGTTCTACGAAGTACGACGCTAATTGAGTGAAGTGACTACTTTCAGATTTTTCTCGTGGATGGTGACTGGTTGCTTTCGTTCTTGTTGTTGTTGGTTGTGGTTACGTATGTTCAACACTATCGTCTTAATCATGTTCACTATGTGTCTTCTGATGGCTTGTTGATTTCCGCCTGTAGTTACCTGTAGTTATTAGTGACCAATCAAAGTGCCCATTACAGTCAGTCACACAGGAGGTAAATAGCGAGCCCGGATATCTAGCTCAGTGGTAACGTCTCTGACTGCAGCACTCACTGGGTGACACCAGTTCGAATCTCAAAAGGGATATGAGTTCCTTCAAGGTAGCAAACACGCCTTACTGACTGGTGAATGCTAACTAACACGAAATCTAGGTCCCGGCAAGACTTCCTGCATATTGCCTCCAACCCTCTAATATCATCAAATCAATGTACACTGTGATGGTGAGCTCCCTGGAATGGCGGCCACACTGTAGACCGTACTGGTAGAATTCTGCCTGCACTAACGTCGCAGACTAGACACATCACACTAGTTACTAATTTCTGATCAAAGATTTTTAATTTTATTGGACATTAATAAATAATAATAATTTTTCTTTATTCTAAAAACAGTACTAATGACACAACAAGGAATTTTCAGCATTCATTACAATATTGCATCTAATTTACTCAAAAACGACAAAAAAACAAAATTAAAAATAAACATAACATAATAATAACAAAACGTTGTTATAGCAGCTATGTAGCAAATTACTGTATACAATACGGAGAAAAATATGCATAAAGTATAAAATTATAGTAATAATAGTAATAACAACTAAAATAAAAATAGCAAAGTCATAATTAAACGATAGAAAGGGTGACACCATAAAATTACAGAAAGACGAACGAACGATGAAGGGGTCGATTCACTTTGCTAATTACATAGTAACTTATATGTTTCACGTCTAACAGAGTCTTTATCACATAAAATACGGGCTAAATACGGTATTGTAGAATTTTTGTACTTAGTGGTTCGAGCTTATGACTTTTTATATTGACTTCTCGACCTACCTGATGAAATGCAAGGGGATAGTTGTGAATAAAGAGGGTGCAGAGGGTCTGACAGTACGGCCTTTGCCCACTTTGTACGGGAATTTACGTGTCTCTCGACTATAGTATTGGCGAGTTCACGCAATGGCAAACCACAAGCCCTACTCACAGCATTTAATACCCTTCGTAATACGGCATAGTCTTTTTTAAGAAGCCCAGGAAAGATTAATGGAGAACAATAAAGTACAATAAGTAAAATACAGGAGTTTAAAAATTGCAGAACTAAAGGTTGGTTGATACCTGATTGTCTTAACTTTTTAATGTAGAAGGTAAGACGAAACATTTTCTTAGAGATCAGTAAGATGTGGGATGACCATGAAAGGTCAGAGGAAAGAACTAATCCAAGGTATTTAATGCGAAACGTCAGCGAAGTTCAAATCTTTTACATTCTTCTTGTCAATGCAAATTGTCCCTATCTTCTCGATGCCCGTGGTCTAATCCGCGACGCAATCTAACCTCATGAAATATAAATAGTAATAATTTATATTTTATTGATCAAATATTATTATTATTCCCTTGGATTCCGAGTGGAGCATAGGGCTGGCTTCAACAATACATCTCCACTTCGTTCTGTTTTCTGCCGTCCTCTTCAGCTTGGTCCAAGACTGACTAAACTCTCTCATCTCCTCCCTCACATGATATCCTCCATGTCACCCTAGCACCGACGATCCACTCGTCGCTTCCCATTGGGATTCCACTCCAGCACTGGCCTGCATTGCGCGCGATGTCATTCAGCGGCCTCCTCAATGTATGGCCGATCCATTTCCTACATTACTGTTGGGCGATCGGCTCTCGCCTATTGGTTTTTTCCCATAGTTTCTTGTTGCTCACTCTCTTCAGTATAGAGGCAGCGAGGGTATCAGCTATTGGTAAATATCAGCAACTTGTGGCAAAACCTTTCCGTGACACGCAGTGCAAGTTTTTGACCCGTATAGAAGAAGAAAAGCGAATCTTGTTCCTTATGCTGGCTGGGTGACAGCAGAAGACCTTCAAACTGGTTTCAGGTTGATGAAGGCGTATCTTGCCTTTCTGATTCTGACTTTGATATCTTCGTCCGTTCCGAGTGCGTGTAGTTGAAACTATGCTTCTTCGGTGGATAAGTGAAGGAAGTAACCTTTGTTAAATCTCTCTCCTTGATGGTGACTGGTGCTGATTGTTGTCGCTGTTGACTGGTTATCTTCATCACCTCCGTCTGCTCTAGGTTCACCTGCAGTGCTGTTTTCGCTGCCTGTCTCCTCAGTCAGTTTGTTGGTTTTCGCCTGCTTGCAAGTCTTCGAGTTTGTGTGACATTAGACATATATTATCCACACGCGAAATCCAGATCTTCTAGGGTCTTGTTATCGATCGTCCAGTGTATTTCTGTCTCCTCTCTTCCACTGGACAGTCTGACGTATAATCCAGTCCACCACAATTAAGAATATCATCGTTCGTGATAATAGGCAGGCAGGCAGGCAGCCAGCTTGTCTTACTTCTGTATGCACTTCAAACGCCTCGCTGAATTTTCCATTGTGGATCACTTGACAAGTGGCATTGTCATATAACCAGGTGTAGCAAAATGAGGTTGACAAAGAATTGACTGATTGTAATGGATTATTAAACACAATGTTTAAAAATGTAGGAGATATTTCTTTTACATTATTGACGTCACTACTGTCAGCTAGATTGTCAATAATCCAGTTGTTCCACTCCTTTTCAATGATCCCTTCTCTTTCTCTCTTGTTCGCTCTCTTTCTCTTCCACTCTTGCCTAAAGAATGAAATTTCAATTCGTGTTTGTTTCTTTGCTCGCTTGCTTGCTTGCTTGTCTTATTTTTGTGGAAAATCAATAATTTACATTCCCTTGAAAAAAGACACTGATGAGAACCTAAGACATTTGTTGCCTTTTTCAAACATTTTACAGAAAAAAGCTGCTCAAAAAATTAACTATATACTCATCTCACATTATGTAATAAGTGGAATTTACTATCAACATAAAGCCATTTATAAACATTTGGTTTCCTTTTGAAGAGGAAGGATTAAGTTTCTTTGAGAAATGCCTAAGAGAAAATGGATACCCAAAGGGATTTATACAAAAAGTATAGCAGGGAAAAAGGTGAGAATGGAAAACACCCAACTGCAGAAAAGAAAGTGTTTATTTGTCTCCCATTCAAAGGAGATACAGTGTCACAAAAGACTGAAAGGTACAATAAAAAGAAGCTTCCCTGTAGCTAAACTGATAACATTATACAACACTACTTCTTCTGTAAGCCACTCAAAACTGGATAAATACCCTACTGACGACATCTCCAACTGTGTTTATGAATTTACGTGCACCTGCGCGAGCAAGTACAGTAGATGGATGGAAAGAAGGTTTTCTATCCGGTTTTCTGAACATATTCCAAGAAACCTGTACCTGAAAGGAAGTAAATAATCTCAGAGTGCAATTCCAAGTCACACTGTTGATTCTGGTCATCTCACAGAGATTTCTAAGTCCTTCAAAATATTAAATAGACAAAGGACAGAAAATTTAGTACGATTTGCAGAGGCGATCTCAGTCAAACGATTTAAACCAGACTTATACATACACAAAGAGAGAGAGTGTGTGATTAATCTCTCACTTAATCCTTTGGTAACCGAATTTTGCTTTTGAAAACATTAATTAGTCTTGTAATTTAGTGATCTCAACTCACTGAGCAAATCTCAATCTTATCAACCGCAACAGCTTTTGTTTCCTGAGTTGCTATGTGAATAAGCTACAAGCTAACACTGTTTGTTAATTTTTTCTGTCTTACCGCTCTCTCCTCTTTTCTACTTTGAAAGTGTATAAATTGATGATGAAAACTTAAACTAAAAATTGTAATGCTTCCATTATGGATGCATCAGTCTTTATAGTGTTTCTTCTCTACTACCACTTAAACATGAAAGTATGTTATTATCATCTATATACAACCAATGTAATTCTAGATAGTGGTGTGCAGCTGATGAGAACCTGTGAAATAGAGTGATGACGTCATTTTATACTGCAAATCTGGTCTTTCTTTCTCTATCGAAAACAACATAGGTAGAGAATAGATAGAGAACTTCATCTGTAAGGAAAACAGTCATATTTAACAAGTTCAGATGGTATTTGGCAATTATCATCGGAGAGGAAAGAAAGAATGAAATTACAGCACGTTCGCCATAGATGAGTGCGATTCTTGGCCATATTTGATAATGTTTCGAGTCACTTATTTGAGCTGTCTTCGGACCGATGCTAATCTAACACAATTAGCCTTGATCTCATGACGCCATGTCGTGGGCTGACAACCTCTCCGCATTCTCCATCCTGTCTCAGAGCTAGCGAACAAAGATCTGTACGGAAGCCTTTATGATGATATTCGTAGCACCTGTCCATACGACAAACCTCAACGTTTGATGATCTCCTCTGTGTTCAAACACAAGACTCTGGACATCAGACTCACTCACAGGATGATGCCATCGAACGCAAGCAATCTTACGGAAACAGCGATGATTGGATAGTCAGAGTTGCCTCACGTCCTCAGTTTGGAGAGGCCAGGTTTCACAGGTGTAGAGCAAGACAGCACTCATTGAAGCATTGTAAACCCGACCTTTGATAGCCAGGCTAACATTGCGACGGCGCCAGAGATGGCTCAAGTTAAAGTGTGCCACCCCAGCTTTCATGATACGCTTGGAAAACTCATTCGTCACGTATCCACCATCACTCACACAACTACCCAGATACATGAACTTATCGACAAATTCAGCCGATTAATCTGACAGAATGAGTGCAGGTACTTTCTCCTGCCAATCTTGTAATGGTACTTTGCACTTAGACGGCGCAAAACCACACCTACAAACGCTGATGGCTAACTGATTAAATCATGACTGGAAGAAACACTGATCAACAGTTGGCGTAAATTTCTACTTCCTCAAACTTTGCTTCTGCCCATTTTATTTCTTTATTCGCTCGTAGTTTAACTGATAATGAATGCAGGTAGTCATCTAGATTTCTGTCTTTATTTTAGTTGATTTTAACTAGTTGTGGGATTCATGATGCGCATTTCTCTCTGGGGGCAACGAACCTAGCCTAGTTGACTGGCATGTTAGTTTTCGGAAAGGCAAGATACACATTCACCACCCTGAAATCGGTTCGGAAATCATCTGCACTGTACTCAGCAAGCATAAAGGAGAAGATTAGGATTTTCAACACGAATGTGAAGTCGGTTATTTCTTCTAGATGGTTCACAAACTTGGAGCACCACGAAAAGCATTTCCACCAAGGTACATCAGAATTTTACCAACAGCTGCCTTATTCGCTGACTCCATACTGAGGATCAAATCACATGGCTGGTCAGAAAGTATGAGCAACAAGAAACTCTGGCGACAAACCAACTACGAGCGGACTGCTCAACAGATGTGTAGAGGAAAATGGGGATGGATAGGGCATACGTTGAGGAGGTCGTCGAATGACATCATGCACCCGGAGTAAATTCGAATGGAATCTGAATGGGTAACGATGAGTTGGATGTTCATTCGAGGATGACATGGAGGAGGTCATGCGAAGAGGAGATGAGAGCTTACGGGCAATAGTGGGGACAAAGTGAAAGGAAGAGCAGAAAATAGAACAAAGTGGATATGTGTTACTGAAATCCTTTGTTTCACTCGGAGCTCAAGGCAGTAATAATAATATTAGTAAGATTTCGTTGTATTTGTGACTCACTCGTCAGGTGGATGTACCAGCATTTCCAATAAGTGACAGTATCCTACCTGTGGGACTCGAGCGCAGTATCTATAGTTGCAAACGACTGATTACATCATGTCAATACACAGCCACTGTCGAAGCGTTAGTACTGTTGGCCCACGTAACAACAGAGGCCAGACATTTCGGTCAAGCATGCCGTCAGTGTCATAAATGCAGTCATCTGATGCATAAACGTCACTGGATTTACACCCTGCCCATTTAAACATCTCCACATCACTTGCGTGAATCTAACAAACTTTTACGTCGGTGATTTGGCGGTTAAATGTTTGCCTATCAAGCATGTGGTGTGGGTTCGATTGCCTCTATTGCCTCTAGACGCACCACTAGTTTATTAAATTATAATAAACACTGGGAGTGGAGCTAGAGAATCATTCCCTGAAGCTAACATCCCTGTCTGAACTCAAAGGAATGAAAAATACAGACCGACTATACCAATAGAAAAAGAAGTGAATATAGTAAGTGATGTGAGGCAATCTACAGAAAGCCGTGAATGTAAGCTTGCTGCTTGTTAGTACTCATTGGCAAGAAGTATCTGTGACAAAGATTCGGACTTGCTCAACCAAGTGCTGTAATCACACACGTTACCACTGAGCTATCTGGATCACGACTAACCTCTAGTGAGGGTCACAGCGGAATAACCAGTGTCATGCCTGTAGTCCTTATAGTTGGTACTGATTGAATTCTATAAGTTAATTTTTTAATTTAACCAAAAAAATGGTGAATGGTAAAATCATTTGCCAGCCTTATTTTACTGCTGAAATATACAAAGGTTCCTCGGATTCCGTTACCAAAAATGTCATGTTTACTAAGCAGGTTATGCAAACTGATAAAATGTAAGGCATTTTTACATACAGTGTTATTATTACTACAGGTTTCTTGCCTTGGTGACACATTACTGATGCATTCGACTTTCTGTCATCAAGCTCAGCTCCCTTTGTGATGAGAGCTGTCTACTAGCCAAATTGGTAGACAGTAATTTACGTCAATAGTTACGTTCTCAAGATTTGTCGTGAGAAAATGTGAACAAAGATTGATTCAAAACCGACCACAGCAGACTTTGCGTAGGCGGATACAGTTAACATATAGAGGATTTGACATTCAAGAAACAGTCACAAATAGATGAAAGATTAACTTTACGTGAGAAACAACCAATCGGAAGACTGTGTTTGTTTACTTAAATAACCATAGTAATATACATGAAAATATATAAATATGCGTTGATTTCCTTAATAAACGATCTGTTGCCTGACTCTTGCCTTCTGTCGTTACACCTTCACGAATGCTCGCAAAGCGTTTATCTCCTCTTTACGCTTTTCTGCTCGCCCCATCCACTTCAACTTCCACTTGGGTGTCTTGCTTGTGATGTCACTGAAACTTCTACTCACCGTATGGTCAATCCACTTGCATATCCTGAATATTTGTTAGTTTATAGATCCTTGGTTTGTTTGAAGTTCTGGTGATACGTACTATAGGACTGGTGCCTAGAAGTACCAGAAAACCGTCGAATGACATCGCGCAACAAGCCATCGCTCAAATGGAATCCCAATGAGAAGCGACCAGTGGGTTGTCGTTGAGAGGGTGATATGGAGGAGATTGTATGAGGAGGAGATTAGAGATTATGGGTAATCGTGGCTCAAACTGAAGAGGACTGCAGAAGGTAGGACAAAGTAGAGATGTGTTATTGAATCCCTATGTTACACTTGGAACGCAAGGGAATGATAATAATAATAAATAATAATAATTGGTTCTTGGTTGGTCTGTTGCTTGGGTTCTTCTTAAATTATCCTTTCTAACTGGCTCTTTGAACTTTCACATGAAACAAAGGCAGACGTTAATGAAATTCTGGATTATGTAGAGTCACCTACTGACTTGACATTGGCATTTTAAAATTCTCATCTTTTTTCTTTGTGCTAGGTGCTATGAATTCCTACTTACACACATGTTGACAGTTAAACAGTTACCAGTTAATCAGAGTCGATTCTAGTTTGATCGTACTAGCCAGTATATACTTTAGATATGATAGAGAAGATCTGTAGCTCGAGTTGATGATTTTGATGTGGTTATATTGTCTGAGCTGGATAGTTTATTTGCGAAGCTTTCAGCGCATACTTCAATTTGATGAAGTGAGCTTTTAGATTTCTCCACGAGTTCACTAATAGTCATCTCTCCTGGTGGTGACCTTCAACGTGATTCTTTGGTTGTTTTTGTGTGTTTTCATACTCTCTAAGCGGCTACTTGTACTGGAACTGATTGTTTCCTTGACTTAAAATCTGACCCTCTGTGAGTGAGATTTCCTTCTTATCGGTTGGTAAATTTTTTCTTTCTCGATGTTTCTAAAAATTCTCTAGCATTCTTGATGTTTCCCCTGTCTAAAGGCTGGCATTCCAATGAATCGTCAATCAACAGACACATCGAGACTGAGAAAATTTACAAACCGATAACAAGGAAATCTCACTCACAAATGGTCAAAGTTCAGATTAAGAAAATAATCAGTTCCAATACAAGTAGCCGCCTAGAGAGTATGAAAAAACACAAAAACAACCAAAGAGTCACGTTCAAGGTCACCACCAGAAGAGATGACGGATGAACTCGTTGACAAGTCTGAAAGCTCAATTCAATTTAAATTGAAGTATGATGCCTAGTAGGGGGCAAAGAAAGCTTCGCAAATAAACTATCCTTTTCGGAGAACACAACCACATCAAAGTCTATATTTTAGCCGACGCCATTTCTTGAATTCTGTTTCTGGATCATTATGAATCTGTAGTTCTAAATATCTTTCTTACCCTTTGTGACATGATCTTGTTTCCTGAATTTCCACAGTTAATCATTGTACCCAGAGAGAAGAAGGCAATGACTGTTAACTTGAACAAAGTTTCAAATACTTTTATAAGCTACATCACCCAAAACGAGCTGGTATGGCTGAGTTCTTTGTGTGGCCATGCATTCATGACCTCTGCCAGGTTACTGCTGTTCACCAACTTCACTCAGTAGGAATGTTCATCACAAAACTGAAAGAGGGAATGACTGCGACCGGACCGGTGAACATATATGTCCACTTAGGGAGGCTGAAATACCCTGAATCCGAACATATGGAGTACCAATGAATGGAATCAGAAAGGATAGAATCGCATATGAGCCTGTTCTTCTGGCCCAAAAACTATGAGAACGTGACTCTTTAAGCTCTTCTACTGCCTTGCACACCAGGCTTCAAATCGAAGGCACAGTGGGGGTGGTCGGTTCCTTAGTACACAGCAGTATCCTGACCTTCAAACAAATTGAGGCAATAATTCATGAGCTACATGCGCGTAAAATTAGAATTTGGTAGCTGACATTTTAATAATAATAATAATATATTCTCATTTTTTGTATATGAGGGACGCCAGTTTACAGGCATCATCAATTCGAAAAATTACACATACAATTAGTAAGCATAGTTAGTAATGATAATATAATAAGGTACAGATTTATTCCTACCTATGTAGGACACAGAAGTTATGCATGCATGGACAAGAATTATTTAAGTTACATATTTAAATTATATGATTTACGGTTAAAAAACATGGTTGCTGTCATTTTATCTTTAGTTTGTGGAAAAAATCTGATAACTAGTGATTCAATGGACCACGTCAAGAAATATAGAAATATTGACTTCGCATTAACAAAAAAAACCCAAGTATGCGTTGGATGGATTACAGATACTTGGGAAAATAAATAAAGCTTGAAGTCAATTCCCTCATAAAACAATAAAATGCGTCTTGCGATATAATATATTCCCACTTTATGCACATGAGGGACTCCAGTTGACAGGCATCATCAATATGATAATAATGCACACATGGAGTAAACATGTTTAAAATTTTTCACTAACACAAGATATATATACAAGGGAAGATAATGGAATATTGACCGTAAGTACACTTTGCATAAGTTAAAACAGTTCGTATGGCATAATCCTAGGCACCATTATTGTTTGAATTTGTTGAAAATGAGCGTAACAAGTGAGTGTTGCGTTACATTCGGTCAATATGGTGGGCTACTCACAAAAGTAAAAAAATGGGTCATAAAACGTTAGTTAGTTTACCGTAAACGAAATTTTAAGCAATATAATCTGCAAGAGGCTCACCACAGCAGTTAGTATCCAGTTAAACATGCAGAGAAGTATTAATAATTCAGCAACCAGTGAATTTTTGATTCTTTTCGGTCTGGAACCAGAGTAACTGCGAACCAATCCGTACAGAAATGTCGAAAAAAGCATGCAGGAGCAGCATATTAATAATATTGTATCTCTGTGTTTTCCACGTTTTTTTTTACTGTGACATTCTTCGCAGTTATGAATAAATTTCAGTTTCACCGTCTTGGCGAAGTTGTCTACATACGTGAAGTTTGCATGCCGATATACAGTTTGTAAAAGGAAGATTTTTTCACGGGATTTTTTTTTTGATGTGTCTCATTTTCTCACTGTTAATTTTCAAGATAATTTTCTAAATATATTTCAGAATATTTTCAAGCTGAAATTTTATCTTTTTTTGGGAGTGAAAGACACAATTTGTTGTTAAAAGTTACTTTGAGTCTTTCGCGTTAAAATGAGATCAGAAAAATTCATTTTATGACAATAACTTGAAATGATACTTGCAGCGAAGAAAATTTTCTTTTCGACGAAGTCACCGTCAACTAGATAGCTATACATTCGTGTATTTACGATAAATGGGTGAAAAAGTTCCAGAATAATTTCCACTGAAGGGCTAAATTAATAAAATTACAATTAGGAATTAAAACGCAATGATAAACTGGGGCGGGAGTCAGATAAAACTCAAACAAAGTATCATCATAATTAGTGAGGAGATTGACATATTGTGCTTCTGGGTGTTAGACATGCAGAAATAACAAAAATAAACAGGATGTTTGGATAAAAAAATCTAGTGGGATCATAACTAATGTGACGAATAATTGTTTTTGCAGTTAGGGATTAAATATGTAGAAATAATAAAAGGACAACACAGACAGGAAGTTCGGATATGAAAATATGGCAGTAAACACAGGAGTCAGACAAGGGTGCTTATTATCACCAATGATATTCCTAATTGTGGTGGACTGGATTATGCGTCAGAAAGTGGGAAACGAGAAGACAGGAATATCCTGAACCAACTGAAGAATCTAGAAGACCTGGATTTCGCGCGTGGATGATTTATGTTTGATGTCACACAAAATCGAAGACTTACAAGCGAAAACCGACAAACTGGTCGAAGAAGCAGCAAAGACAGGACTCCAGGTGAACAAAGACAAGGCGGAGGTTATGAAAATAACCAACCAACAACAACAACAGCAACATCCAGCGCTAATCACCATCAACGGGAGTGATTTGAAAGAGGTTACTTCTTTCACTTATCTAGGGAGCATTGTCTCAACTACAGGAGGAACGGACGAGGATGTCAAATCGAGAATCGGGAAGGCAAGAAACACATTCATCAACCTGAAACCAATCTGGGAATCTTCGTCACTCAGCCTGCATCAACAACAAAGTGATTCGGATTTTTAATACAAACGTCAAGTCAGTCATTTCTTCTATACGGATCAGAAACTTGGCCAGCGGGTCACAAAGAGTATTTCCAACAGCCTGTTGCAGACCTTCATCAACAACTGTCTTCGCTCCATACTGAAGATTAGATGGCCGGAAAGAATCACAAACAAGAAACTATGGGAACGAACAAAACAAGAACCAATCGCCTAACAAATATGCAGGAGAAAGTGGAGATGGAATGGACACTCGCTGAGGAGGCCGCTGGGTGACATCGCGCGTCGGGCCAGTGCTCGAGTGGAACCCGAAAGGGAAGTGGCGAGTGGGACGTCCCAGGGTAACATGGAGGAGATCGTGTGAGGAGGAGATGAAACATTATGGACTAACATGGATGCAGGTGAAAAGTACAGCAGAAGACAGAAGCAAGTGGAGACGAGCAGTTGAAGCCGTATGTTCCACTAGGAACTCAAGGGAACAATAATATTGACAATAAATAGTGATTAAGAAAAACTGAAGAAGGCTGTGTGTTATTTGCATACGCCTCGCCCTGATAATGTTTTTACCTCCCTAGGCCAGAAATAATGCTGGTGAAGAGGAAAGGTTGGGCATGAGGCTAGCAACCCCATCCTGTAAAATAAACACTGCTACAGAAACTTCAAGCCACTAGCTTGAAGCCCTATGTTCCACTGGGGAACGTGAAGGATAAAAAAAAAGAAAAACTGAAAAATAACATGAATAAACAGGAAGTTTGGATAACAAAGGCAATGGGATAGTCACTATTAAAAGAATTAAATGTTTATGATGGCCATGGCAGGGACGAATGTTGGACGTATTTCTTTTCGACACATGGCGTGGGTTTGAGCTTTTGGATAGCTAGTGCCTTGACTATGCCCAGATGTCTTAATTTTACTCCATTTGATAGTTTTGATGAAATCTTGTATATTATTTTGAAGGATTTTTTGAATGGCGCTGAATGTTCTGAATTGACCAGATGTTCTCTTGCTGAATCATATACCCGTTTTCGTTCTCCTTTTACTAGGCAGTCTGGGCAGTGTTCACGAGGGCGTTTTTCAAGTTGTCGCATGGTACGGCCGATATACACAGCTCCGCACGAGCAAGTAAACTGGTATATGCACACTGAAGAGACCCAATGAGACAACTTGTCATTCGCTTTCTGGCTGAACAGTTTCTTGCAGGAAAACGCAAGTCGTAGGCTTGCGGCGAAGTATGTCTTCCTTAGAGATTTGCAGATACAAGCTTTCTGTTTATTCATATTATTTTACGTTTTTCTTAATCCCTCCTATTAACACTACCATATTTTCATACCTGAACTTCATGTCTATGTTGTCATTTTACTATTTCTACATATTTAATCTCTACCAGCATAAACAATTATTCGTCACATTAGTTATGATTCCGCTAGATTTTTTTATTCAAACATCCTGTCTATTGTTTTTATTTCTGCATTTCTAACCCCCAATTGCACAATCAGTGTCAATCTTCTCAATAATCATGATGCTACTTTGTTTGAGTTTTATCCATCCCTCCTGTTTATTATGGCGTTTTAATTCCTAATTGTAATTTTATTCACTTGACCCTTGAGCGGAAACTATTCTGGAACTTTTCCTCTCATTCTTCATAAATACACGAATGTACAGCTATCTAGTTGGCGGTGACTTCGTCGCGAAGAAAATTTTCTTCGCTGTAACTGTTTTCTTATTCCCCATGATCAAATGTGTATAATCCGTAACTTGAAATGGATCGAATCCACACAAATATCCATTTGAACGTTGATCAAATTCTCATCAGTGGTTACCTACAGGTTGGAGTTTCAAACAGAAGTTGTGACCTGTATACCGTGAATTACTGGAAGTGAGAATGCTTACGCTATTTGATTTTCTCAAATTTCGTAAATAGTCAGTAGACTACTCTCGTAACTTGAAAGTACTCCATTTGCATTCTCAGTGGAGTAACAGATGGGTACTTCGGAAAGAATCCATAAAAGCTGTCTAGTACTTCAAGCTTTCACTGGTCCATCAACTGATATCTCTTTCCGTGAGATTATCTGAAATCAAGCAAGATGACTTTATAGGATTGGACTACATTGAATCCTAGATTAGAAATAGGATTTGAAGTGGTAGAGCACGTTGACCGCTTCACTTACTTGGGAAGTACCATCAGCCAGTGCCAACGAGTTGATCTCTGACGAAATCTCAGTACGGATACAGAGGGCTATCTTCGCATATGCCAGTTTACGCTGTCTCTGGGGTAGATGTGATATCCGACTATCGACCAAAGGGTGGGTGTACTGCTCAACAGTCCGCTGCGTCCACCTTTATGGCTGTGAGGCCTGGCCATTGAGAGTGGAAGACATAAAAAGGCTGATTAGCTGTCTTCGATCATAGGTGTCTGCGTTCTATCTTTCGTGTGAAGTGATATAATAAGGTGAGCAATATTGAGGTTAGAGGTCGATTGCTAGGTAAGGAGGGAAAATCAGTCATCGAGACTGTGAAATTACATCTTCTGAGATGGTTACTTTTGCCTAGTCATCGCCTTCGTTGATGGGCAATGTTAGCTGATATAGGGTCAGGCTGGAAAAGAGCTAGCGGCGGTCAAACGAAAATATGACACCAGTCAATGAAATCTACAACAGTTAGTCTAAGCCATGTAGGAAGGTGTAGACTTCCTGACTAGTTGGGGTCCTTGGGATGGTAAAAACCAATGGTTGGGAAGAATTGTTGAAATGGCTCAAAATCGTTCTCAATGGCGCAGATGCATCCACACCTTGTGACTTATGATTTCCAATGAAACTGTTTTGTTCTTCGTTATTACTATTCCTTTGTCTCACACCTCTGTTTACTGTCTCTATTATGCGTTTCTTTTTACTTTCTTCTCTTGCTTTGTGTGCTACAAGGAGTGGAGTGTGGCGACTTGAACTGTCGCCCATATGTGCAAAGTTCTATGTCGAAAACAGACAGACAGACAGAAACCGCTGTAAACTAAATCTCAAAAATCCCGTATTGATGATTTCTAGAAAAATAAAATCGCTGAAATCGTTGTCTAGATATCTGTTATTCTGTTATATCTTCTAATAAATAAAGTCAATATTCTACATTCTGGAAAATGTTTACTTCGACTCAGGCTTTATTTGATTGAATCGGGAATAGTGCATCTGTTGTTATCAGACAGGATATATCGATTGTCATGGTAGTTTGAAATTCCTTTGAGAAGACAAAAATATTTGATAATTCTACTAGGCATTGTGTGTTTTTTTTCCCTGTTTTGTTGGAATTTCTGAGGAAGAGGGAAAGAGCAAGATAGACAGAAACGGAAATTGGCTATGTCGTTGGAGAAGGTCCTCTATTGTTTGAGTAAAATAGAATATTTCAAGTATGGCAGATAAATCTGGTGTCTTACTAGGCGGAAATTAGGTCACATGGTTTTCTGGATATCAAAATTTTGATAAAAAAATATCTCCCAACCTTTATTTATCCATGAATGCGTTTCTCGTCTATATCAAAATTTCGGAATATAAGGAACAAGTTATTTACGGAATAAACCACATTCAGACAACAGTTGAATGGAAACATTTCTGAATAGTTAATTAAAAAGGTCATAAATAGTAATGGGAGACGTATGATGGCACTCTGTGGAAGCACAGATTATTTTCAGGTAATCTAAAGGTAGAACTTGAACACGATAGTGCGATACACTGCCGCATTTATTGATGGAAAACTGACTACTTGTAAATGGCTCATAACTTTGGAGGGCCAAGTTAAACTTTGAGCACCATCAACTACCAGTGAAGTGCGACCGCAGCAATGACCTTGAAAGTAATGTTGTCACCATCAATTGAACATGCTAATCGAAGTGTTAGGTTATTAAACAGGATATTTGGGAAGTTTCAGCTTACGTTTGGGAAGAATTAGGTTACAGTTTAGGCCAAGGCCAAGGACAAGGGTTAGGTTATAACGACAGAGGACAAAGGCCAGGTAACAGACCGTTTATTGAGAAAGTCGAAATGTATTTGAAGATTTTTATTTACATTATTGTTAGCGCAGAATCAACGTCTTCTGATTGGTTGCTTAGTCGTTGAAGGTTATTCTGTTATTGCTTTGCGACAGTTTCTCAGAAAATGAAGGCATATATCTGCGAATCACATTTCCACACGTTAACTCCGCTGTGATTGGCTGGTGATTTTCTCAAGGTTAAGCTTTGTTATTGTTTTTCTCATTGGTCTGATTCGGAACGTGAACATTGACGTAAACTGTTATCTACAATTTTGGCAGATAGGCAGGCAGCCAGCTCTCACCACAAGGTTAACCTATTAAAGGTGACATTAAAGTTAGTTTAGACATATTTTCACGTTAGGGTTAGGTTCAGGAAAGATTAGGATTATTATTAGGGTTAGAAGACCTAAATAATTACATGCATAGAATGTGGTTAAATTACTCTGTTTATATAAGAATAGAACTTGTGCACTGTTGTACAGTATAATTCCATTGTGGGGCAAAATTTACTCCGATAAAGTCTCACAGTATTATACAGTAATATTTACTGATGACCACGTTTCGAGCCCAGTTTATTGTCCAGTAAATGTTACTGCACAACACTGTAAGACTTTATGAAAATAAAGCTTACCAACAATGGAATTATACTCTGTTATTACTCCAACCTAAAACTGAGAGCTACGTTTATCACATTTGAGAGAAAGGTATCCTCTGTAACACTTTTATACAGTTTTTATGCACTTTTATTTTCATAAATATATATGTATTCCATTTACAAAAATGCCTCCTCCACGTGATTGGTGCGTTCGAGGTCATTCGCTGATTGGTGGTAGTTAGTGGTGCTTAAAGTGTTTAACTTTACCCTTTCAAACCTGGTTTGTGTGATTCTATTTCTTCTCTCTTTCATTTATTTGGAAACTCAAATCAATCCCAAAAACTGATTGCTTATGAAGAGGCATTCACCAAGTAGCCTTATATCCAGCGTAGAAATGAAATCCGGTAATTGATCGAAGGATGGGTGAACTGACCAGATGTGATCGTTGAAAATAGAAGGTATGGAGAAGTTACCTGGCTTTTACTACAGATGTTGGTGTTCTCTTTATTTTGTTGAATGGCACAATAAATAAGGTGAGCAGCATTGAGCCTGGGTGGAGACTATCAGGTAAGGAGTGAAATTTAACCGTCTAGGTTGTAAAGCCATATTGATTGATATAGCCAGCACATATATTATCCGTACTGAGCCATGGACTTCCTTGTAAAGCCAATTTAGGTGGTATGAGTTTAATTTGGAAGGGAGTTAGTGGGGTGATCCAGTTGAAACGAGGCATCAATTCATAAAGTCTTTCACCATTCATTTGAGACGTCTAGAGGGGTGTAGATTTCCCCCAAGACAGTGAAATACATATAATGTCTTGAAACTGTTACTGGCATCGTTTCAAGTCGTCACCATTGATGCAGATGCATTCACTCTGTGTTGTCTCTCAGATTCATTCAATCCTTATGAGTTTCCATAGAACTTTTTGGAAGTTTCCTCTTTTTCTCTATAACCTTTTCGTGTCCATGGAATGTGAAAAAAACTTGAATTGCTGCACTTATATATGCATAATTCTACCTTGCTGCTGGATTCAACATAGAACTTGGCACCGAAGTGCAGCAGTTCCAGTTGCCACGTTCCAAATAGCACACAAAGGTGGACAGGAAAATGAGAGAAGAGAATCAATAGAGTTTTGACAAGTATAAGAGTGAAACAGAATGAGTAATGGTAGAAAGGAATATGAAGGTTAAAGAGACTGAATACATCTACATAAGCCATTGACAGCGATTTTGAGCCATGTCACCTATTGTCTCCAGCCAGTGATTCTTAAAGTCCCGAGGGCCCCAACGCGGAAGTCTGCACCTCCCCCCGTACCTGAAACAGTTTAACTGTCAAGGATTTCATGGATTGATGAGGCCATGTTTTTGTTTGGCCACCACTTACTCTTTTCCAGTCTGCACCTATATCAGTTAGCTAGTAATGCCCGTCGGGGTGGGGGAGGCGATGGTTAGGCATGCGCAGCACGTGACCTGGCCATCTCAATCTATGTAACTTTATAGCCTCGTCAATTGATTTTCCCTCTTTGTCCAACACTCTACGCCTAACGTCAACATTACTTACCTTATTATGCCACCTAACGCGAGAAAGAGATCGTAAACATCTGTGGTCAAAAACAGACAATCTCTTCATGTCTTCCGCTCTCAATGGCCACGTCTCACTGCCATAGAGAAGGACGGAGCGAACTGCTGAGCAGTACACAGGTCCCTTGGTCGATAGCCGGATGTCACGCCCACACCAGAGATGGTGTAAGTTAGCGGAAGCAGCTCGAGCTTTTTGGATCCGTGCTGAGATTTCGTCACCAATCGATCCGTTGGTGCTGATACAACTTCCCGAATAGGTGAAGTGGTCAACATGTTCTATCACTTCACTCCCTATCACTAAGCTAGGAGTTGACGTAGTCCAGTCCTGTAGCAGCATCTTACATTTCACAACCCGAAGTTTTACCTTGAGGACTCAGCATCAATTAGTCGATACTTCCTTGTGTTTAACTTTATGAGGTAGAGGTATTTTCTGGATATTTGTGGCGCAGTAAGAAGAAGAAAACATGATGACTGGATTGACAATGTCTCTATTAAATTAGCTCATTTACTTCTAACCTTAAATATTGACAAGTGGCGACACTAGAAAGAGAAAGAAAGTTTTATTGATTGATTAAGTTAGGAGAAGTTTAAAACTTGGCCACTGTGATAGAGCATAACTCTATTATGAATAAAATTTTATATTGATAAGTCAAACACACCTTTCGCGCACAAACTGTTGACGCTCATAATTATATCATGTCAAGTCACTCACACAACTTTCTTGCTTCATTTATATACATGAGTGAAAATTGCTGATTAGACATTTGAATAAAATCACTGCAAGATAGCGTACATTCAGGAATAATAATATGAGTGTTATCAATCCAATACAATCAGATGGGCAATAAGACGAGTGTTTTTTATAGTCAAAATAAATAAGTAACTTGCTAAAAATGTTATAATATCCCTTATCATAGTAGATATCTTTATGGACAGCTGAGAAAATATTGCTCTAAATACAACACTTAGTCCTAATCCAAAAATATCCTGGAGATATGTGGATGACTGACACTTTCAAAGTCTTAAAAACACAACATATCTCTCTCTAGCTTCTTGACACACTCACATAAACTCACTAGTGAAGGGAATAAAATTCACATTTGAATCGGAAAATGAATGAACAAGGAGAATTAGCTCTGTTAGATTGTAAAACAAAACGAACGGAAGAAGTTAAAGTGCACATTAGAGTTTATAAAAAGCCAATGCATTCTGCTAATAGATATTTAGACTTTAATTCATCACATCCGTCGTTATCTATCTGTGAAGGCAGACTAAGTTAAGTGTCTGACATACCGAGCAATAGCACTAAAAAGTACAATAAAATGCCAAAACGATGAAATGAGACAGATAGAAAAGGCGTTGGTGTTAAGTAACTCAACTTTCCTATAAAATTCATTAGGAAGATCAGAAAAAGCCAAAAGCAAAATAACAATAATTATGAAACTAGTAATGATAACTATGTTATCAACTATGTTAAATAAGAGAGAATATAAGGCATCTACCGTAGTTTCACCATATAAGGAGGGGAAATCTTAGACCTTCCCCACGTAGGATTCTGAATAAAGCAGAAATTCGGGTGGCATTCAAACCCAAAAAAATTCACTCAGGTGGGACAAGCTCTGTTTGTTAAAGAAACCGATTGGTTGACCCAATTAAACAAAATCACATAATTTACAAAATACCTTGCAATGACTGTGAGTGAGATCAAGTACATAAGTCAAGCTGGTAGATTGGGCTGGGTAGTTATATTGTCAAAACATAAGAATCTAACTAAGGTTAGGATGCTTGATCCCAAGAAGATAAGTAATTCTGAAAATAGCTCAGCAGTAGCACTGCATGCATTAACACACAACCACAGAATAGGGTGTGTGGGACAGAGTCAAAATTCTAAAAAGTAACATAGGTAGGTGGAGATAAAGAGAGATTGATTACTGAATCCTGGTTCATCCAATCTACACCCAACACACGCGATATTATTGACTCAACGGAAATGTCAGAGATATGCAGGAGGAGGAGGATAATAAACAATCTTGAAATTCTATTTCAATTCAATTCACGTACATCGCAACATTCTAACAAGTTACTTATTTATTTTGACTATAAAAACACTCGTCTTATTTCCCATCTGATTGTATTTGATTGATAACACTCATACTGTTATTCTTGAATGCACTTTATCTTATATTACTGATTTTATTCTAATGTCAAATCATCAATTTCACTCATGTATATAAATGAAGTTAAAGGTTGTGTGAGTCAATACATTAATCTGATTATGATCGCTAATAGTTTGTGCTCGAAACGTTTTCATCAGTTAATATTACTGTATAACATTGTGTGTGATTAACCAAAATAAAATCTCATCTATAATGAGGTTATGCGAAGAATTCAAATTCGCCGAAAAGATACTCTTCGCTGAACTACTTGCTGGTCTTGTGTCTAAGAATTAAAAATTGTGGACAGGTGTTTCAGAGAACATAGATCTATCAAGAGAATCATCTCAACGTAACTAAAATATAAAATTGAAAAAAGGTAGATATCGAACTGTTAAAATGCAAAAAAAAGAAATCATCATTCTTACATCCATTCTCGTATATCTTTACAGCCCTATGTCCTCATTAAATCTATCCATATTGGATAAACATCCTGCTGATATCGCAGCCAACTTTCTTTTATGTATTAACACTCATTTTAGATATTAAGTGCTTTGAAAGGACTGAAAGGAGGCCTTTCATCCGGCTTTCTGAGCATTTATTTGATTAAAATCAGCTTTATTCTAACTTTAAACTGTCTAGGGCAATCGTTTGTTTCCCACAGACAGAGTCTTTGATCCCACTCCTGTTGGGAATACTCTACCTGATTCTCAGGTATTTCTTACTGTTAATTTCTCGTTGACTAATTTCCTTCCTCAGTAACTGTTTCTACTGAGGAAACTTTGACCTGTGTGGCTGCATTTCTCAACGGAATGCATGGTTACTAAATTATTATTATTATCATTTTTGTTTCCTTTAGTTCCTAGAGGAACATACGATTTCAAACGCGTGTCTCCGATAAAGTTTTTACTTGGCTCCACATCTGCCTACATGCTTTCGTCTCCTCTTCACATCACCTCCTCAATGTCACTCTTGCACTGACGACCAACTCTCCGCGCTCTATTCGGGTTTCACTCGAGCGATGGCCTGGCGTTTTATGGATGGCACTCACTTGATGATGGTTTGTTTTCTCAGAGTATGGCCAATCCACTTCCATTTCTTTCTACTTATTTGCTGCACCATCGGTTCCTTCTGGGTTGGTTCGTTCACTGCCAAAGGTCCCTATGCTGATCTTTCCTGGCCTACAATCTCATCTTGAGTAGTATTGAGCGAAGACAGCTATTCATATAGGTCTGTTGTCTATTTCAGGTGCTCTTCATGACGCGCCAAGTCTCTGATCCATAAATAGCACTGACTTCACATTGGAGTTGAAAATCCGGATCTTATTTTCATTTTCGCTCTGAGTGCTGTTGATCTCCACACAGACTTAAGAGAAATGAAAGCTTGACTTGCTTTCCCAATCCTATCACTTTGATATCCTCGTCATTTCACTCCGCCTGTATTTGAAACGATGCTTCCCATGTAGGTAGATTGGTAGGTGTAGAGGGTTGCTTCTTTCACGTTTCTCTGACTTATGGTGATTGTCGTCTGTTGTGGTTGATGTCGTTGTCTGTTGCTGATGCTGTTGACCAGGAATCTTCATCACCTACCTTAGTTTTTTCTATG
Organism: Trichobilharzia szidati; assembly: GCA_944472155.2. NCBI lineage: Eukaryota > Metazoa > Platyhelminthes > Trematoda > Strigeidida > Schistosomatidae > Trichobilharzia > Trichobilharzia szidati. Next base: position 150,315,496 of record OX235273.1, read on the forward strand.
TTCACTTGAAGTCCCATCATATCTGGATGCTTTTTCTATCGCCAACTTGTTGCTTTTCACTTGCATATCTTCTAGTTTGAGGGAAATCGTACATATATCATCATCGGCGAAGTCCAGATCCTCCAAATTTGTCTTTGTGTGAGTCCATTTTATGCCTGTCCCCTAGTTTCCCGCTTCGCTGTCTCTCTGTCGCATTATCCAATCTACTGCAATCAGGAGAATCATTGGAGTTAGTAGGCAGCCAGCTGGTCTTACTCCCGTCTTTACTTCGAAGGATTATGTGTTCGATTATTTTTTCCCTTTCTTAGTTAAGTCATTTCAGCTTTTCTTTGTCTGGCTTGAGTAGGACTTCCAGTTAAACAAGCGAAAATGAGTTTGATGTGATTGTTTAAACTAGTGATAACTATTATAGCCATGTTTCTCTTCTTTGCTACCTTATATTTCTTCAAATGACAGTCGGGTATACTGGATTTTGGATTGCCTAATCTAAACGATTGTGTATGTCATCTGTCATTTTAGCATTTAAAGTAGTGTGGCATTTTCAAACTTTTATGCGTCAACCTGATTTCAGGCGCTTTAAACCTGAGATGAGGTGATATCGTCATCTATTGAGACAATATAACTCAAACACTGGTCCAGATAACTCTACAAAGATTTTTTATGTTTTTTATATTCATTCTTCCACACGTTCGTTAATGTGCTGTGGTAAAAGACTATTTACGATGGGACAGAAAAAGATCCTTTACTTCGTAATGCAGAGTGGATTTCACACAAGTTTAGATTCTTAATTCAAACTATTATGTAATCAGCCCGTTTCTGAATATGATTAATAATCAAAGATAAAGTTTAATGCTTAGTTAGAATATTTGTGATTGCCTGTAAAACAAGTGTGAACAAGAAACAGCTAATATATGTGAAACTTGAGCACTGTGGTAGCATGAAATTGCTTATTAACTTGTTTATTAGATATATCACAAAGTCAGTGAAACAGCAATATAATTTACTGGATGACAAAGTTTCGAACAAAATTTATTACTCTTCATAATCATAGCATCAATTATAATCCCACGACTTCGAAAATTGAGTTTTATAGTTTTCTCCGTTCTCTCCTGTTTATCGTCGTTGGCGTAGTAGAATTTTCCAGATGTCCGATTGGACAGGCGTTGAATCATTCCTGTTACACGTATTCTCTCTCAGTTGATTCGATAAACAAAGCTTCTGTAATCAATCTCTCCCACTCTCCCATAGTATGGGTGTGTGAAAATGCATGTAGTGAGTGCTACAGCTGCACTATTCTCGTATTCGGGTCAACTAATCTAGATTTTGCTGCTAGGTTTTTACGCTCCACTAGTCTCACTGACTGCCCCTGTTCTACTACTTTGACCTATATATTTGACCTGACAATCATTGCAGGCAGGGTAATAGATAAACTAAATTATTTTGTTTCATTGGCTCCATGGGATTGGTTTGTTAACCAACAAAGTTTGTTTCTGCAATTAGTAGTGTTCTCTGCGCCGGCTGGTTTAGTTGCGGAGCTTTCGTCGTCCTTCTGGACATTATCCCCTTTCAGCGCAATATTTAGCATAAAGTGAACTGATTTAAATTTCCCATGAGTGATAGAACTGCGTCTCCCGGTAACCATTTTTATATATGTATTGATCATTTTTTCTTGATTTGGGGTTTAAACTTTCTCCTCACATGATTTACTTTTTATTAGTTGGTAGATTTAGTCTATATTAACATGTTTGTTAATGGCATATTCGTTTGAGTACCAGCCTTCTAGGAATTCTCTGGCACTTTTAATGTTTCTTCTGTCTAAGATTTAGACATTACCCCCTCAATCAAATTGATGTCCATAATTATTTATATGCAGTGATATGAAAGAATATATATCATGTCTATACACAGCTAATTTGTGTTCTTGGATTCTGATTCGAGGGGGACTCCTACTTTGACCAATGTAATGTCCATTACAGTTCATACAATTTATTTTGTAAATAGTTATAACTTTATCTTCTTTTCCTGTTGGATCTTTAGGTTTGCACAATATGGAACTTAGTGATTGTGTTGGCTGGCTTGTGTGCTATATCTATTTCAAATGGTTTCAATATTCTAGATCTTGTTTCAGGGATATATTCTATATATGGTAAGATGAGTTTTCCTTTTGTCTTTGATGTTGGTTTCTTGTTGTTGATGTTGTGACTCTATTTTAAACACTTTTTGATGAAATTGTTAAGGGGATATTCATTCTTTTTGAAGATGATTTTTAGTAGGTATTTTTCTTCAATTCTCTTCAACACAGCAGTAGTGCTGTAACAACAGAAGACAAGGGCCAGGCAACAGATCGTTTATTACGGAAAATCAACACGTATTTAAAGATTTTGATGTACATTATTGTAGATTATTGTTAGTAGAAAATACAGTCTGTTGATTGGTTGTTTTCTCACACAAAGTTAACCTTGCATCTCTTGTGGCTGTGTCAGTTTCCCTATATGTTAACTGTATCCTCTTGTCCATCTTGACCTTTGACCTCAATTACTGTCAACCAATTTGGCTAGCCACCAATTCTCACCACAGTACTACCGTGTGTGTTTTAACTCTTTTAAACACGATGTCTGCACACAGTTTCTTTTGTGGGTAATTGAGTTATTGCTACTATAGTTACGGGGTGCCGCCGACAATTATACATCTCATCCAACAGTTGTACGAAAACGCTGCATGCCAAGCGATCCACAACGGAAAACTTACGGAATCCTTCGTAGTGAAGACGGGAGTAAGACAAGGATACCTACTATCTCCAATGATTTTCCTGATTGAAGCAGATTGGATAATGGGACAAACAGTGGCGGGCAGAAAGAAAACAGGCATAAAATTGATGCACACAAGGAAAAACTTGGAGGATCTGGACTTCGCCGTTGGTGATATATGTCTGATTTCCCACAAACTGTAAGACATGCAAGTGAAAAGCAACAAGTTGGCAGAAGAAGCATCTAGAGAAGATATGACTTCAAGTGAACATAGAGAAAACAGAGGTGATGAAGATTCCTGGACAACACCAACAACAGCAAAAAACAATCAGCATAAATAGGAGAAATCTGTAAGAAGCAGCCCCATACACCTACCGATCTACCTACCTGGGAAGCATCGTTTCAAATACAGGCAGACTGAACTGATGAGGATATCAAAGCAAGGATCATCGGGAAAGCAAGACAAGCTTTCATTACTCTGAAGTCTGTGTGGAGACCAACAGCACTCAGCATGAAAAACAAAATGCAGATTTTCAACTCCAATGTGAAATCAGTGCTACTTACTATAGGGATGAGATACTTGGCGCGTCATGAAGAGCACCTCAAACAAACTAGAGACCTTCATGAATAGCTGTCTTCGCTCAATTCTTCGTTCACGATCAGATAGCCGGCAAGAAAACATCAGCGGTAGTGAGGGGTCTCTGGCGATTAGCGAACCAACCCAACAGGAACCGATGGTGCAATAAATATACAGGAAAACATTCAGTTGATGTATTGGCCATAATCTGAGAAAACAAACCATCATCAAGTGAGTGGCATCCATAAAACGCCAGGCCCTCGCTCGAGTGTAACCGGAATGGGAAGCGGTAAGTCAGTCGGTTGTCAGTGGGAGGGTAACTTAGAGGAGGTGATATGAAGAGGAGACGAAAGCATGTGGGCAGATGTGGAGGCAGGTAAAAATTTCGTCGGAGAACCAAACTCAATTTGGACGTGCGTTTGAAGCTCTATGTACCTCTAGTAATTAAAGGAAATAATAATTATTTATTATTGACGTTAAACAAAGCTGCTACAGAAAATTCAGCACGATGAATCCCCTTGCTCAAAAAGAAATAATAATGATAGTTAAGTATTTGACCCGTGTGTGCGTTGATTCTCCAGTACACTTGTGTTTCTTAATTTTGCTGTGTGTAATTTCTCTTGATTAAGACATCTGACTCTTCTCTATTATTTCAAAGTTTGTTTCTGGTTGAGTTTTTGTGGGTTCGAATGCCACTTTTATTCTTGAATTGTTTCCGAGGTTTGTTCCTTGTATAGAAGTACTCCTGGCGATATAAATTCAATATTGTTGGTGTTGTCACCATTCTTTGCATAATAATAATATATAAATATCTATAAAATAACTAGAACGCTTCAAATCAAGTCTATTGGATTGTTGTTGTCACTACAAAAACCTCAAATGTGACATTAAACGTTTCTTGACAAAGGAGCACAGAGAAGAACTAAAAAACTGATAAATGATGAGAGACTGATAATCACAAAGCCGGATAAAGTATCAGGAATAGTCCTCCTTGATAGAAGTGACTATATTAAAAAGATGAAGGATAAATTGAAGGATACAAAGAAATTTCAAAAACTTGAGGAAAAGAAACATTTCAACAACAAAATAGAGAATGAATTAAACAGACGTTTGAAGGAACTAAGGGAGGAGCAGATATTTTCTGAAAGTTTATATGAAGAAATTAGACCAACGGGAACGTATACGCCAAGATTGTATGGCCTACCCAAAGTGCATAAACCAGGGGTACCGTTAAGACCAATACTTGATATGCAAAATTCGCCCTACCATGCTCTAGCTAGATGGTTAGTAAATATTCTCAAACCATTGCATGAGAAGATAGTGAAATATAGCGTCAAAGATGTATTTGAATTCGTAGACAAAATAAAAGATATTAATATCAAGGACAAAACCATGATATCTCTGGACATAACATCGTTATTCACAAATGTACGTCTAATAGAAACAGTTAATTATATATGTGAACAAGTGGACAAGCAGTCGATAAACATTGGAATCCATATTGAAATCCTAAAAGAATTGATATTAAGATGTACCATGAATGTAAACTTCAAATTCGACGGCACGCTTTACAGGCGAATGGGCGGGGTGGCGATGGGCTCCCCATTGGGTCCAATTCTGGCTGATTTCTTCCTAAGTAAGCTAGAAAATCGACCTTTGAACAACCTAATCAGTAAGCTCGCATTTTATTGTCGATATATGGATGACATATTCATTCTTTGTGATAATGGATCTGATAGGAGCACAATAATTACTGAAGTACATTTGGCTATGAAGTTCACACGCGAAGAGGAATCCCAAGACAGAATTGCTTTCTCAGATATCCTACATACAATAAAACCAGATGGTAACATAAAAAAATTTGAACAGAAAAAGTATTTAGACAGGACAATATACACATTTTCACAGCTTCGTTCTTCTCAAGTACAAAAGAAATTTAGTGAAGACCCTCAGCCACAGAGTCAGTTAGAGCTATATGCTCGGAAGAAGTAATTGAAAATGAATTAAGCACTGTATATGATATACTGATAGAAAATAGCTACTCCGAAAAATTTATCAAGAAACACATGACAAAGAAAGCGGCCGAAAACGACTACTCACTATCTGTAAACAAGAAGCCTCTTTATATTCTTACGACTGCAATTCAAGGGCGATATACCAAGCGCGAAATAATTATAAAGAAATTAAGAGAATCAGTTCAAAGAACTTTTAATGCTGGCGAACTACACGTCCTATTCTCTACACGACCGATAGTGATTCCTCAACTGAAAGATGAAGTACCTGGACTAGCTAACCACTTCAAATTGTATCTGCCAATTCAAATCCGCTAGTGGTCGAGTGAGTTATATTGGCCGTTGCTATGGGAACTTGATTTTTTGTGCTCGTTAGAGAACACCTTTCAGTATGGCTAAGTAAAGGTTTAGAGAAAACCATCAACAATTCGATATTAGACCATCTGGTACAAACGGGCCACAAAACCAGACAGCATTCAAGAATCCTTCCTTCATTCATTCACTATAATGTATAAAAATAACTGTAGAGCCTGATGAAGAAGCGGTTATCGAAAAGAGTACTCTTTGTTCAGTATCCATTCTTTTAACATAAAAGACCCTCGAGGCCTTTTCGAAAGTTGGGCTGCCTGTTCTTCTCCTTATTATTTTTATTATTATTATTAAGTTAAATACTAAGTTAGAACATTTCAAACTGCCTGTAAAAACACTGTGAAGAAGATATAACTCGTTAACATAAATTTTTATTGTCAATGTTTTATATTTCTTTCAAAATTTATGAAATTCATAAATGATGTCCTTTTTTAAATCTTACTGTGTCCATTTTTACGATGCGTAGCTTTTCTTTGTTTGTCTGCCTATTACTTTGATAAACAAACTACAGTGCAATGAAAACAAAGCAACCATGATATTTAATTTCATACATTTATTCCCCTTAATGAATTTGATCAAAGCGAGAACTACAGTTTTTGCAGAATGAAGTGGTACCATTTTTATTTCGTTGCCTCCTCGTCAGCTGCTTACAGGGAAAAGACATTAATAAATATCTATTAAATATCTACAAAAACAAATTTAACATACTTGCATAGAGTTAATTTTAAACAAAAATCAATCGATCAGTATATCTACGAATTTCTGAACATGTACCAAAAAGCTTATGTCTAAAGGGAATAAATGCTTTAAACAGTGCTATCGCCAGGCATCTCCTCAACACAGGTCATGAGGTGGACTTCAAAAGTCGTTCAAAATTATCAATAGACAAAAGAGCTAGATTCTCCTCAAGTTCGCTGAAGCCATTTCCATCAAGCTCCTGAAACCTGATTTATACGTCGAGAAAGAAGCGGTTATCAGTCTTTCTTTGCCAACCTGGTAACTGGATATTTTCATCTCTCTTTCATCCGATTACGTAACGCTGAATGTTTCGATTGTGTATGATTATTATTGTTCGGAATAGTGTTTAGTATTACATATATTTATGTATATATTATTAGTCTATGCGTATATAGATCGATTGATTTTTGTTTAAAATGAACTCTGTGTAAGTATGTCAAAATTGTTTCTGTGGATATATTTAATAATGACTTTGGCCTGTAAGCAGCCGAGCTGGCAAGAAGCCAACGAAATAAACAATGATGGTACCACTTTATTCTGCTAAAACATGATATCTTAACTTGAAAAATCAATAGGAATAAAAGTGTCTATTGGAATTTTGTAGAATTCACAATAAGAATATATATCTGTCAGTTTCCTAGTGGTAGATCACTCGTCACTGAAGTAAGAAGTGACCCAGGTTCGATTCTCAGTCAGTGTACTCCTTCACCTAAACTAGCCAGTGAAAGGTGGTGCAAGAGTGAGCGTGGGGTTAGCTGTCCTATTCCTGAAACTAAAACGCTTTCAACCTTGTGATGCAGGATTATTCATTATAGATTCCATTTCGATTGGATGAAGGATTTCATCATGAGCTGACATCAGTTAGAGAACCACTTGACAACCACATAGGATTACTGGACAGATGTTTCGTCAGCCTAGTTTGGGACTCTTCATCAGTACGCACACAGCGAGGTTTGAACCCAGGACCTTCTGGTTACAAGGCTAGCGAGCTCGTAGACCATTAAGCCACTGAGACCCGATCCGATGGCCTATGAATTCTAACTTCTGCCAACTCATGACGTAGCGCGACAACTTAGCAATGTCTTTTTCAACGAGTTACTGTTTCACCTTCAACCTGCCCCACACTACTTGTCACGGCTTCCCACTAGAACTTCGGGTGATTGTCTGAATAGGGATGAAGGTGAGGCAGTAACTCATCGTAGAAGACATTGTTAAGTGGTTGCGCTATGTCATGAATCGGCAGAAGCTAGAATTCATGGGCCATCGGATCAGGTCTCAGTGTCTTAGTGGTCTACGAGCTCGCCTTATAACCAGAAGGTCCTGGATTCAAACACCACTGTGTGCGTAGTGATGAAGAGTCTCAAACTAGGCTGACGAAACAGCTGTCCAGTACTCCCATGTGGTTTTCCAGTGGTTCTTCAACTGATGTCAGCTCATGATGAAATCCCCCATCTAATTGAAAGGAGTTATACTCTATGGGCTGATGAGTTTCATTACACTGGCTAAATCGTCAACTAGCTGAGTTCATAAACTTAAAGTTTTGGGTTCAATCCCTGATGGGATAGTGGACGTTTACTGCTGAGGAGTCTTAAACAAGAATAAAAGAGTTGTCACGTGCTGTCTGATGGTTTCTAGTGGTTCTCTAACTGACACCAATCCATACTTTAGCTTGAAAAATGCCGAATAATAACTAAAAATGTTAATGGTATACGAATGAGTCGAAACGTCAAATCGGTCGAATATAATGAATTGCTATGCAGTACAATTGAACTTCCCCAAGAAGAAAGGGTGTCAGTATAAGTAACAGATTACCATGAGACATAAAACGTAGATTAAGAAACATGTGAGCTAAGCTCATTAAGATTTTAGGATTTGTGCTAATTTCCGATTGATTTCAGTTGTTACATTTTCTTCGCTAACCAGGGTCATTTAGAGAGAACCCTGGTCACAGCTGTTTCGTCCTATGACAGGAGTTTTCATCGATGAACAACTACGATGGTGCCATACATCAAGGACAACACCTTCAGCTTACAAGAAACTGATCACATTAACCACTCAGCCACTTGAGCTAGAATTCAGTCCTGGTTCAACGCTGGCCTCCTTAAACAGGATGAAACAGCTGTCCAGCGCTCCCCAGTTTTTACTGATGTCAGTTCGTGACGGAAATTCAACCACCGAAATTAAGGTCACTTAGTTAGGTATCAGAAATGTGAAGCATGGCGCTTGATAAACGATTACGTAAGTACGTTAGCCATGAGAAGAAGTCGATATATACACTTGTTAATAAGAGACGACGAAATCGATTAAAGGTCAAAAACTGAATTACCAAGGTATAAGTGAAAGGTGCTTACTACAGCCTTTTCTCTAAATACATGAATCACGTTCTGTCTGATAGTGATGGTCTCTGGAGATGTTAAGGGGTGTGAGGTTGCCTGTCACTTTTTGTTATTTCGAAGGAATTCAAGCTGTCTGTCTGATATTCTGCAGGAATCATTTGTCACATGACTTTGGTTGTATTGCGTCCATAATTTCAGGAATTCATTAAACCCTACTAAATTAATATTTCATCCACCTATACGAAATAAGATGTCAAAGCTAGCCAGATTCGAAAAGGCAAGATACTTCTTCATCAACTTGAAACCAGTTTGGAAATTTTCAGCACTAACCTAGCAGAAACAACAATATTCGGACTTTCAACATAAATATGAAGTCAGTCCTTCTATATGGGTCAGAAACTTGTACTGTTTGTCACGAAAACGATTTCCAACACGCTGCTGACTTTTATCAACAGCTGCCACCTTCGCTGACTGGCTCCATACTGAAGATCAAATAGCCAGTCAGAAAGAATTAGCAATAAGAAACTCTGGCAGGCAGCGAATTGATCAAGAGCCGATTGCCCAACAAATGTGTTGGAGAAAATGGAGACGGATTGGGTATATACTGAGGCGGCTTTCAAGTGACATTGCACACCAGGAGTAAACTCGATTGGAATTCAAATGGGAAGTGACGAGTTGGTGGTCGGTGAGGGGGTGACATGAAGGAGCTTGTGTACGAGAGGAGGAGATGAGAGATTATCGGCAATGATGGGCCCAGCTGAAGAGGAAGGTAGAGATATGTTGTTGAAGCCCTATGTTCATCTTGGAAATCAAGGGAATAATAATGATATCACGTGATCATTCTTAATTATTTTCCAACGTTTTGTTACTTTATCAAGGTCTGTTAAAATTGTAAGAAGGAGAGACTGTTAGTCTTCATAATTCAGGTTGTTGGGCGTCGGTGGCACAGCGGTTAGGACTCTCGCTGACCATGCACATGGTCCGAGGTACGATCCCCTGCCGACGCACACCTGATATCAATGGTAGGCCTGCAAAATTTGGGCCACCGATATCACATGCTGAAAATTTCATACTTGTACTGAAAATACGGTGTGGAGTCAGGCTATGATCAAAATAAAAATACATAAAATTCAATGTTAGATTGTAGCGTAAAAAGGAAACAAGATGGGAAGTTAAACACTATTGTTTACAGGAAACCCACACCAATCCCATCTTATGTCAGTGAAAATAGGATTGGTGAAATGTTTAAGTTACAGAGCACAAAAACTAAGTAGCACCAAGGAAAATCTAAGACAGGAAGTCAGGTATATCAGAGAGAAACTTCATACTCACCTTGATAAATTAATCAGGAAGTATATAGGGAAATGTAAAGGTAAAATAAATAATGATAGTAGTGATAGTGGTGACAATAATAATAATGATAGTAATATTAATGACGACATGCAAGTCAGACATACATAGGATAATGACTGCACCAACAATAAGGAATCTAAATCAACAGTAGTAATTCCATGAAAGGAAGGGCCCTCGGAAACCACCTAATGCAGAATTCTTAACAATGCTGGCAGGAATAAAAGTGGATGGCATTCGAACTCACAAACTCAATTAGAAACACGCTTTATCGGTTACAGGATCAATCCTGTGGAGCCTTTCAAACAAAACAATTTGGTTTATCTAATACTCTGCCTGCAGTGATTGTCAGGACAAATACATAGGTCAAAGTAGTAGAACGGCGTCAGTCAGCGAGACTAGCGGAGCAACACAAATACCTAGCAAACTGTAGATGAGTTGACCCGAATAAGATAAGAAATCTGGAGAATAGTTCATCTATCGCAAGCACTACCTGCAATTCCACATAACTATACAATAGGATCATGGGATAAGATGACAGTTTTAAATCTAATGTAACAGCAGGTTGGGGAGGGACAGATTGATAACGGAAGTTTTATTTATCAAATCGACTGCAAACACGTGTAATCGGAATGATTCAACACCTGTCCACCCAGATATCTGGAAAATTCTACTACCTCAACGACGACAAAAATGAGAGAACAAAGAAAACTATAAAACTCAAGTTTCGAAGTTGTGTGATTATAATTGATGAAATGATTATTGAACATCCAACCAGGTTGAATAACGCATTTACTAACTGCCTTTAAACCAATCTCAGTAGGAGTCTGCTCCTCTTGCAGTACACTTTCACGTGAGAGCGTCAATTATCATTCCATTTAGTGTGACAACTGGTCATTATAACCATAGAAACAAACAATTTGTGTTGGTACTCATTCTTAAAAATCTTTTATTATGGATGTTTAAAATATTATGTCGACGACTAACATCCCTACACTTCCTCCCGTCCACTGAAATCTAATAAAGCGGGGAAATATTAATCAAACAAGAAAAGTCATTCAGCATCAGTGCTTTCTACAGGGTTGACAGCGCACATCACTCAGTATCCGATTAAAATGGTCTCCTGTAAAGTGAAAAAACTGTGGGGACTAAATAAAGTCCTGTAGAAAAGAAAGAGTAAAGATCTCAAAGGAAAACGGCATGAAAGCAGAACAGTGACTTTGAGATTGTTGTCTGTGTGAGTTTCGCGAAAATATCCGATGTCAATTAGAAAATAATTGAGAATTTACAATGACTAAATAGTCGGGAATTTTTGTATAATTGGATTAAGTAATTTTAACAACTCCATTTCCTGATTTCATAAGCATATTTGGTGTTCATACATAAAACCGTTTAAGTTTATAATTAGAACTCTTATTATTATTGTTTCCTTTAATTCCTAGAGGAACATAGGGCTTCAGCCATGCGTCTACATTGCGTTCGGTTCTCTGCTAGAATTTTCACATGGCCCACATGCTTTCATCATTTTCTCTTCACATTAACTACTCCAAGTCACCCTTCGATGACCAACTTGCAGCTCCCCTTCCGAGTTTCACTCGAGGACTTTTCTAGTGATGTCATTTGATGGTCTCCTCAAAGTATGTCAAATTCACCTCCATTTCTTCCTGATTATTTGTTTCACAATCGGTTCCTGGTTGGTTCGCTTATTGCCGGAGATCCCTGTTGCTGATCTCTTCTGGCCTGCCATCTGATCTTGAGTAGTTTTGAGCGAAGACACCTGTTAATGAAGATCTGTGGTTTGGTTCTCTCCAGGATGATGCGGCTTATTATTTTTCTTGGGATGGACAGGAGCATAATTCCGCGCCAGTTCTGGCATTGACTTGGGGTCTCCTTTTTTGGCAGTTTGAATAAGTATCCTTTCTTCCAGTCCTCAGGTACCTTTGCCCTCTTTCCACACCTTCTCAAGTAGTAGCGTCAGTGAGTCCGCTGTTGTCTCTGGGTCCATTTTCAATGCTTCTGCTGTAATTCCCTCTGGTCCTGCTGCTTTTCCAGCTTTTAGCATCTTGATTGCCTTCAGGACTTTTGTTCTCGTCGGGGGGTTGATGTTCACTGGTAATTATGCTTCCGTTGTTGGTATTATTGGGAGCGTTAGAGCCCTAATTCTGTATATACAAATTTATATGTATCTGGGGTTGAAGTTACATTAGGAGAACAGGAAGAAGGGCACACCGTCAAAATGTTCAAATTGAACTTGCTTTGAAAATATATAACTCTATAAATATATGTAATAAAAAGTCTAGTTATCAAAGGGACAAACACTTACAACTAACGTTTTTGCTAAATATCTCGTTCATGAAGAATTCCCATTCGAACAGTAATAGACAGAAGACCAGTAGTTCCGCGAAAAGTCTCTTTTCGGCGGCGAATTCATTTTCATAGCTGTACAATCGCAAATAAATATAGGTTATTTTATATAAATGTGTGTACATTAAATTTGCCAAACGAAAATACAATTAGTAAGTTCAGGCGAATTGGATGTTGATATAAGATGGTAGTAACAAAAGTGATGAGTTGTCACAAACGATTGTCAAAGAAGAGTTACGTAATACAACATGAATAGTTTGATGAAAGGGTTGTGCTCAGGGTGTACATGGAAACAAAATAACATACGGAATTATGCAAAAGTTAAAAGTATTTAGAGAAATAAGCATACAAACAAAACTTAAGTCAAATCAACGAGGTTGTTACCGTGATACTAGAAGTGGTTGAATAACTTTATTTTATGTGCATAGTTCTGGTTTGAAAATCTAAAAGCAAGAGACACCATCCGTGCCAAAATGATACTTTGTATGAACCTCGACTTCAAAGGTGACTTACTCAGTGATGTCCTTAGGAGGAGAATATCCACTTCTTTAAGAAGAACTCTCTTTACGGCAACATTGAGAGTAGTGTTCTTCAGTCACCCGCTGATCTGCAGAAGCCCAAAAGACAAGATCCCGCACCTGACCAATTCTCTGTGTATATATCAGTTCATCTGTTTCTGTGGAGCCAGGTACATCGGTCGTACAACTCGCACCCTGACATAAAGGATCAAAGAACACTATCTAGCGTGGCTGCAGAAAGAAAGTGGTGGCTGTATAAGGAGTGCAATAATCGAACATCTCGTCAACACTGGTCATTCCATCTCAACAAACGCCTCTTGCTTCAAAGTAATCTAAAAAGTGAAGAACAACCTTCCAAAGACAATATGTTTCCATCTTCTTTGCATCGCAGAAGACCTAGCCATTCAGTTGGAAGAACCAGAACTATGTATACAAAAGAAAATTATTCAACCACTTCTACTACCATGGTAACAACTCTGTTGATTTGACTCAACTTTTGTTTGTGTGCCTATTTTTCTAACTAATTCAAACTGTTGCATAATTCCGTATGTTATTCTGTTTCCATGTACACCCTGAGCACAACTCTTTCATCAAACTATTCATGGTATTCAGTGACTCTTCTTTAACAATCACTTGTGTCGACTCATCACTTTTGTTACTACCATCTTATATCAACATCCAATTCGCCTGAACTTACTAATTGTATTTTCGTTTGGCAAATTTAATGTACACACAACCATATATATATATATCGTTGACTTGGGTCATGATCTGTACATCCTGAAATGCGTTAAACGTTTCACTGGAAAGTACAGTTCATTTTTTAGCAGACGCCTGCAACCCGACTGATTTTTATTTTTTTTATTTTGATTATAGCTTGATTCCACACCGTATTTTCAGTACAAGTATAGCATTTTCAGCATGGATATCGGTAGCCCAAATTTACAGGCCGACCATAGATATCGGGTGTACGCCGGCAGGGGAACGAACCCCGGATCATGTGCATGGTCGGTGAGAGTCCTAACCACTGTGCCACCGACTGATGTGATCAGACAGAAGACGTTATGTGTGTCCAAACCGATTTCACTTTAAACACTTTGAAAAATTTAGGCATTGGTTATATTCTGTCTAGAAACCAATTTATATAGACAGACAAATAGTGTAGCTACGGGTTCACCAGTTTCCACAATAGTCGCTAATCTTTTCATGAATACATTTGAAGATAACATCTTTTTTTAAAATGGGCACACTTAAAGTATGACTGAGATATGTTGATGATACTTTCTCAGTGCTAAAACGAAACCTACAAACTTCACTCTTGGAGAAACTGAACAGTCATTCTCAGAATCTAGTTTACTTTAGAAATAGAATCCGAAGTCGGTGAACTACCATTCCTAGACTGCCTAGTTAAGAGGAGGGAAAACGGATATTTTAATATATCTGTGTTCATGAATAAAACCCACTCGAATTATTATTTAGGCTTCAGATCATCACACCCACGCCAAATGCAAAAGTGTCAGTTGTTTCAAGTCTTCTTAGATGAGCACATTCGCTGACCTTAACAGATGAGAAAGAAGAAAGAAGAAGAAATATCAAATATTACCAGAATTCTCAAGAAAAACAACAACGTTAAAAAAATCAACATCGACATTAAATACGGTCGAAAATGTATTCCAAAAACATGGGCCTCAACAGTTGTCATTCCACATAGACCAGAAACGCCAGACGATGTCAGAAGAGTACTCAATTAGCACGACATCAGAGATTTCTTCAAAAAATCAGACACATTAAAAGGCAATCCTGTCCATATAAAAGACCAAATTTCAAAGTATTCGCATTCTTTTCATACATTTGGTTCCCTTTGGAGGAAGACTTAGGTTTCACTGAGAAATGCCCTAAGAGAAAATGCATACCCAAAGGGATTTATACAGAAGTATTGCAGAGGAAAAGACAAGAAAGAAAAACACCCAATAGTAGAAAAGAAGAGAGTGTTTACTTGTCTCCCAATAAAACGAGATGCAGTGTCTCAAAAGATTGACAAAAGACTGAAAGGTGCAATGAAAAGAAGCTTTCCTGAAGCTAAATTAATAACGTTATACAGCACTACTGCCTCTGTAAGCCAATCGAAACTGGATAAATACCCTGTTGACGTTACCTCCAACTGAGTTTATGAATTTACATGTACTTGCGGCAGCAAGTACATCTGAAGCACAGAAAGAAGCGCTTCTACCCGGTTTTCTGAACATATTCCTAGAAAATTGTGCTTCACAGCAAGCAAATATTCTCAGAGTGCAATTACCAGACATATAGTTGATACTGGTCATCTCGTAGAGATTTCTAATTCCTTCAAAAAATATTAAATAGACAAAGGACAGCAAATTTACCACGATTTGTCGAAGTGATCGCAATCAAACCATTCAAACCAGACTTACGCTTACAGAAAGAGAGTGTATGTGATTAATTTCTCACTTACTCCCTTGGTAACTGAATTTTGATTTTGATTACATTAATTAGTCATCTAATTCAGTGATCTCAACTCACTGAGCAAATCCTAATCTCATAAACTGTAACCGCTTTTGTTTTCTGAGTTGCTATGTGAACAAGCTACAAGCTAACACGGTTTGTTAACTGGACAGCTGTTTCATCCTCTTCAGCAGTACGCATCCACCGAGATTCGGACCCAGGACCTTCTGGTTAGAAGGCGAGCTCGTATACCATTAAGCCACTGGGACTCGATCCAATGGCCCATGAATTCTAACTTCTGCCAATTCAAGACATAGCGCGACCCCTAGCCAATGTCTTCGGCGAGTATTTTTTCTCACACCCAACCTGCTGCACCCTACTGGTCACGACTTCTCGCTAGAACCCTAGGTGACTACCTACCTGAATAGGGCAAGTCGCTATTGTGCATCTCATTGATATTCAAGTGTTGGACGAAACAGCTGTCCAGTACTCCCAGGTTTTCCAATGATTCTCTAACTAATGTCAGCTCATGATGAAAATTCTATAACCAATCAAATCCCTACAAAACCAACACATGAATATCAACGAGATGCTCACTAGCGACTTGCCCTATTCAAGGAAAATTCTTAAAATGTCTGGAATTTGACATGATATACCTCGGACAAACATTACGAGAAACCAAGGCAATCAGAAGAAATGAACACCGTAGAGCATTTGTTCGACCACCAAGAAATTCAGTTAGCGAACTAGAAAAGCTTGAAAAATCATCAGCCATATCTGGTCTACACGCTTTATAATCAGGTGACAAAGATGATTTTGATGCTATTGAAATCATCATCCAGAAAAGCATTTCAGAAATCACAAAGAACGTCTCATTTCATCAGAAGCACCTCATATGTAAATGGAATCCAAATTATAAATGTCCAATCCAAGTTCACTTTTAACAGTTTGAAAAGCTTCTTTATTAATAATAATAATAATTTGCTTTATTCCAAAACAGTACTTGTGATACAGAATGGAATTCTCAGCATTTTTACTACAGTATTGCATCCAGTTAGTACATTATCAATAAATAGAATTCTACATAGATTAAGGAAATCTCAGTTCATTATGACAACAACACATTGGCATGTCGGTAGCAAAGGTAGATCTGAAACAGTGTTTGAAGGTGTTAGAAAAGTAGGAGCTGTCATATTTACAGGCGTAAGCGAGAGAAAGAAACAAAGCAGCACATAACGGAATCCAAATTCTCTAAATAGGAACGATGGACTAGAACAGAATTCGACCTGGCTGCAACACTTCCACCTCCCATAAAGTGACGAAAACCAACACGAATTGTGACAGGCAGTTTAATTATGTAAACAAATCCTGTTTTTATTATGTTCTGTGCTTGTCAAATCCAACAATTTACCATGGTTGTGTGATGTTTACCAACTGACCAAATTGACAGCAACTTAAAAATCACGTCAGGCTAAAAGACGATGATTAAGCCACGATATGTGTAGGGTGATATTTTGTATATCCTGGTATAATACTACTACTTTGATAAAGCTGTTAGCAGCACTAAGTAGCGAAACCTTTAGTAAAGACATCATCTTGTTTTCCGTTCATTTGGGAAATATACAAACTTTTGAAGAAAGCAAGAACTACAGTTTTAGCAGAATAAAGTGGTGCCATCATTGTTTATTTCGTTGCCTTCTCGTCAGCTGCTTACGGGAAAAGCCGTTATTAAATGTATCTACAAACACAATTTTAACATACTTGCACAGAGTTCATTTTAAACAGAAATCAATCGATCAATATACGCATACACTAATAATATAAATATGTATGTAATATTAAACACTATTCCGAACAATAATAATCATACACAATGGAATCTTTCGGCGTTATGTAATCAGATGAAAGAGAGATGAAAATATCCAGTTACCAGGTTGGCAAGAAAAGACTGATAACTGCTTCTGTCTGAGAGAATAAATCAGGTTTCGGACGCTTGATGGAAATGGCTTCTGCAAACTTGAGAAGAATTGAGCTCTTTTGCTTATTGATAATTTTGAACGACTTTTCGACGTCCACCTCATGACCAGTGTCGAGAAGATGCCTGGTGATGACACCGTCTAAAGCATTTGTTCCCTTTAGACGTAATCTTTTTGGTACATGTTCAGAAAATCGCAGATATGCCCTTCTTTCTGTTCTTTCAATGTAACTGCTCCCGTAGATACATGTAAATTTGTTGGAGTTAACATAAGATATCGATATCTATCGATTTTCGATTGCAAGTTGTTCTATAGACAGGGACGAGCTTAGCTGCAGGATAAGCGCTAGCTAGGGATGTACTCAGCCTTCTGTTGATCATCGCTGCAATGGTTTCACCTTTATAATCAAGCTGAATGTAGATTGGCTTTTATCATTATGGAAAAAGTAGGAGTTTTAAGTCTTTTTTGCCTTGGAAACTCGATTCAACCTTTATCATTTCCTAATTCACAATGATGTAACTTTTGATCCTCAATACCTTATTAGTCACCTATCACTACTCAACAGAAGACACAACTGTACGATCCAAAGATCGATATATCACAAGCCAGCATGGACTGGAAAGTTTATCAACTTCCAGAGCTTTGTCTCTCTGACCCGAAAGCGAAACCTCGTATGTACATTATGTTCAAAGATTAGAAAAATCTGCTCGGAAGGCATGGTAGGGAAAGAATTAAATTTAATACGTGGAACCCTGCTAAAGAACGGGTATCCAGCAAGATTTATCGAAAAAATCGTGAAGGAGAAGCCTCTGGTGTCAGACATCGCAACGCTTCCTAAGAAAACTCTCTTCATGAACTTAGAATTCAAAGGTGACATCGCAGCGGAAATTCCCAGAAATCGCCTTTCTAAATGTCTAAAGCAGACATTTCCAACAGGCACCCTACGTATCACATTCTCCTGCAGACAGTTAATCCAGTCTAACGCTAAGGAAAAGATACCGCTTTTGGCCACTTCAATGTGTATTTATTAATATACTTGCTTGTGTAGAACAAAGTATATCGGCCATACGCAATGTCACGTCCACAAACGTATTCTGGAATACTGTCCAGCTTGGTTAGCCAGCGAGAGGAGAAAAGGAAAATAGCAGCAGCTCGATCCTCGAACACCTTGTCATCTCCGGACATCGAGCACCCCCACATGAATGCTTCCCAGTGATACACAGAGTCCTCAATATCGTACAAAAGGACTTCGGATACGCCATCTGTACATCGCTGAAGCATTAGCTATTCGGGAACTGAAACCGGACCACTGCATTCAAAAGCGATACATATATTCTCTCGCCCTACCATAGTCAGAGTAAAGTCTTTACTACAATTTTGCCTCCTTCTTTTATTATGTAAGTTCACTAATATTATTATTATCAATACTTTTATTATCATTATTATCCCCGTCATCCACATTTGATTACCACTCTATTACTGTTTAATAATAACATTGCTTTTCATACATATTTTATACAAAAACACTTTATAGCCTTTCCACTAGTTCCTGTCCATTTTACACGAGCCTATTGATTAGTCATTGTCTTACACTTATTACTTCATGCCAACTTCTGTCTCTTTTCTAACTTACAATAAGACATCCCTTCTAGGCTCCACCTTACATTATGTAATACAATTTTTCAAGTACAAAGTTTACCAGTATCTGATTGGTCTAAAGATTTCTTCATTTAATATAACTACGATTGTACAGCTCATGAAAATGAATCGTCAAAAAGAAAATTTTCTTCGTTGTTTTGCCTTTTTCTTATGACTTAATATGGGAATATTTTGTTCATTGAAGAACTTCATTTGATTGTGGAACTCTGGCTTCAAAAACACTCGACATTTTTGATTCGACTTTCTTTTGTTTAAACTTGAACTTCCTGTGCATACATGTTACACGCGTGTAATTTCTGCTGCTTGGTTATTTTGCAGTCCCTTTCCTATTAACTGATATGACGTCACCCTTGAAAGTACGGAAGCGTTTTATTTGCATGCAGCTGATGAGAAGCCAATGAAATAAATAATGGCATCTTGAAGTATGTGTAGTGATTTTATTTTTTTTATTTTTTATTCCTTCACTTTCCCAGTGAAACATAGGGCTTCAAGCTACAGGCTTGAAGTTTCTGTTGCAGTGTTTATTTTTACAGGATGAGGTTGCTAGCCTCATGCCCAGCCTTTCCTCCTTAGCAGCTTTTATTACTGGTTTAGCCAGGTAAAGGAGTGCGTCAGCCGGGGGTCGAACTTCGGACCATGTGCATGGTCGGCGAGGGTCCTAACAGCTGTGCCACCGACGCACATGTGTAGTGAGCGGGTTGAGTTTTTGCGAAAAGACCGTTGGTCATATGCTTAGGTCTGATTAGTAGGCTAGGCGAGGTTCAAAGAACCAACCAAGACTCTAAGGTCTAATAAATGTACCGAAGTAAATGAAAGCGGATTGGATACAGGCTAAGGGATAACGTTTAAGTGATACTATACATCAGGCCCCAGAGTGGAATCCAGCTGGGAGACGATGAGTTGAAATCCTAGTGTAACGTGTAGGATATGAGACTTTATGATCAGTTGTGAAGTCAGGTAGAGACGATTGCAGTGAGCATGATTTGACGACTTTAAACTGCTTTAAACTTGGACTGCCAAAAACTTCCATCTCTCTGTTGAATATATTTTCTCTCGTTCGGTTTGTTTTAGTCGATTAAGAGGTGACCTCCACTCTGGTGTGTATTTTAAATGTTTACAAGCTCGTGATTCGCAAGTCCCTACTAAACCAACGTGTTCCAATATATAAGGTAACTGTTCTTCAGTTATGTCACTGGGCATCAAAATTTACTTCTGAACATCTTGCGATTGGCTTGCAACTAGATCGATATCATGGATTTCTTGAAGGACACAAAGGAGATATATTATAATGAATGTGCTTCAGCTTAGAGAACATTTCACTTGAAGATATCGTATCACAGTGTTAGAAACAGAACATATCTCTAGCTTCTTGACGCATATAAACTCACTAGTGAAGGGATTAAAATTCACATTTGAATCGGAAAATGAACAAGGAGAATTAACCATGATGATAGATTGTAAAATAAAACGAACGAAAGAAGTTAAACTGCACACGAGTTTATAAAAAGCCAACGTATTCTGCTAATAGATACTTAGACTTTAATTCATGTCATCCGTCTTTATCTACCTGTAAGGGCAGGCTTAGTTAAGTGTCTGACATACCGAGCAATAGCACTAAGTAGTACAAGAAAAGACCTAAATGATAAAATGAAACAGATAGAAGAAGTAGCCTTGGTGTTAAATAACTCAATTATCCTATAAAATTCATCAGGAAGATCAAAACAGGTCAAAAGCAAAATAAGAATGATTGTGAAACTAGTAATGATAACATAAATAAGAGAGAGAATATAAGGCATCTACAGTGGCTATATCATATAAGGATGGGACACCTGTGACCCTCTTCAAGTAGGATTCTTAATAAAGCATGTATTCAAGTGGCATTTAAATCTAAAAAACTCACTCAAGTAGGACAAATTCGCCTCTGTAGGTTAAACGGCCCTGTCGGTTGACCCAATTAGACAAAATAATATTATTTACAAAATAACCTGCAGTGACTATCAGTGACTATCAGCCCCAACGGGTTGATCTCCGACGAAATCTCAGCACGAATACAGAGGGTTAGGTTCGCATATGCCAGTTTACGCCGTCTCTCGCGTAGACGTGACATCCGACTATCGACCAAAGGGCGTGTGTATTGCTCAACAGTTCGCTCTGTCCTGCTTTATGGCTGTGAGACATGGCCATTGAGAGCAGAAGACATAAAAAGATTATCTGTGTTCGATCATAGGTGTCTGCGTTCTATCTCCCGTGTGAAGTGTTATAATAAGGTGAGCAATATTGAGGTTAGGCGTTGAGTGCTAGGTGTAAGGTAGGGAAATCAATCGATGAAACTGTGAAATTACATCGACTGAGATGGTTATGACATGTGTTACGTATGCCTAGTCATCGCCTACCTCGCCGGGTAATGTAAGCTGATATAGGGCCAGGCTGGAAGAGAGCTAGCGGCGGTCAAACGAAAACATGGCACCAGTCAATGAAATCCACAAGTTAGTCTAAGCCACGTAGGAAGATGTAGACTTCCTGACTGGTTGGGGTCCTCGGGACGGTAAAAACCAATGGTTGGAAACAATTGGTGATATGTCTCAAAATCGTTCTCAATGGCCGGCGCAGAAGCATCCACTCCTTGTGACTTATGATTTCCAATTAAACCGCTTTGTTCTTCGTTAATACTATTACTTTGTCTCACACCTCTGTCCACTGTCTCTATTATGCATTTCTCCTCTTGCATTGTGTGCTACATGAAGTGTGGCGACTTGAACTGCCGCACATATGTGCAAAGTTCTATGTCGAAAACCGACCGACCGACCGACCGACTATCAGTTAAGTCGACTACATAGGTGACACTAGTAGGTCGGGGGTAGTCAGATTGTCGGAACGTAAAAATTTAGCTTAGGTAAGAATGGTTGACCTCACTCGCGAATTTGAGTAATTTAGAAGAAAGCTCAGCACTATATTGCACTGAATGCATTAACGCACAACTACACCGCAGGGTGGGTGGGACAGAGTTAAAATTCTAAGAAGTAATATAGGCAGGTGTAGAGAGACGTTGATTATTGAATCCTTGTTCATCGAGTCTACATCCGAATCGTGCAATAGGAACGACTGATCACTCATACCGGAAATATAGAAAATATTACTACCAATCAAATCAAGCGATGGGGAATAATGATGCAATTCTATAAATGAAGCTAGAAAGTTGTGTGAGTAATGTCTTGTTATGATTATGAGTAGTAGTAATAAATTGTGCTCGAAACGTGGTCATCAGTAAATATTACTGTATAACAACACTGTGAGAGTTTCTCAAAATAATTTTTACCCATAATGGAATTCTCCTAAGCAAATGCAACATCCCTCTTCATTCAGAGAATTTTCGAAAACACAGTAGCCTGGATAGATGTGTAATCCTCGCCTCCACTCCTTCCTCAATGACCTCATTATGGACCTATAGATCACCGTTATGATGCAATAACTAATGAGGTCAAACTTTTGTCATCTTTCCACATTACTCTACCATCATTGAATACCATCAACGGACTGTAGAGGCCTTAGGTCAGACTGAATCAAGTGTACTGGGCTGCTTGCTCAATTCTCTATGTCTGTGCGACTGATGTTAACACGTGGCGGGGGGGCAGCGGGGAGGAAATCCACAGGAAAATTAATTAAATCCACATCAATATTGAAATTTAATTATGAAATAAGAAGTGTTATGCAACTGTAACCAGTTTTTTAAGTAACGAAAAAACGTTTCAAGACAGTGAAATATACATCTCAATTAATTATGTATCTATTCCATAATTACTTCTGTGTGTGAAGTAATTATTAATTAATATAATACTGGGTTTATTTTTATATGCACAAGAGTGTACACCTCCATCATATGACTTCAGTTAAGCGTTAATTAGATTCTTTCATTATTATTATTTATTATTGTTTCCTTTAATTCCTAGAGGAACATAGGGCTTCAGCCATGCCTCTCCATTGCGTTCGGTTCTCTGCTGACGTTTTCACCTGGCTCCAAGTCTGCCCACACGTTTTCATCTCCTCTTCACATGACCTCCTCAGAGGCACCCTCACACTGACGACCAACTCGCCGCTTCCCATTCGGGTTCCACTCAAGGGCTTGTCTAGTGATGTCACTTGATTGTTTTCTCGGAATATGACCAATCCATCTCCATTTCTTCCTGCAGATTTGTTTCACAATCGGCTCCTGGTTGGTTTGCCCATTGCCAGAGATCTCTGTTGCTGATCTTTTCTGGCTGGCCATCTGATCTTGAGTAGCATTGAGCGAAGACAACTGTTAATGAAGGTATGTAGTGTGTTTGATATGCTCTTTATGACTCGCCAAGTCTCTGATCCGTATAGTAGCACTGACTTCACATTGGAGTTGAAAATCCGGATTTTATTTACGATGCTGAGTGCTGTTGACCTCCACACAGATTTGAGAGTAGTGAAAGCTTGTCTTGCTTTTCCGATCCTTGCTTTTATATTCTCGTCAGTTCCGCCTGTAGTTGAAACGATGCTTCCCAGGTTGTTAAAAAAGGTTGTTTCTTTCAGGTTCCTCCCATTTATGCTGATCGCTGTCTGTTGTTGTTGTCCGGGTACCTTCATCACCTCTGTTTTCTCTATGTTCACCTGGAGTCCTATCTTTGATGCTTCTTCTAACAACTTGTTGCTTTTCGCTTGCATATCTTCCAGTTTGTGGGAAATCAGACACATACATATCATCGGCGAAGTCCAGATCCTCCAAGTTTTTTATGTGAGTCCATTTTATGCCTGTTTCCTCAATGCACGCTATTTGTCGCATTATCAATTCTCTTTCAATCAGGAAAATCGTTGGCGATAGTAGTGAGCAGCCAGCTTGTCTTACTCCTGTCCTCACTTCGAAGTATTCCGTGAGTTTCCGATTTGTGGATTACTTGGCATGCAGCATTGTCGTACAGATGTCGGATGAGATGTATTATTGTCTGCGGCACCCCGTACAAGCGAAGTAGTTTACAAATCACCTCTCGATCGATGCTGCGCTATCGAAGGCCTTTTCAAAGTCGATGAAGTTGAAATAGAGAGGTGACTGCCATTCCAAGCTTTGTTCAATGATGATCCGTAATGTGGTGATCTGATCAACACATGACTTGTTTCTCCTTAATCCAGCCTGTTCCGGTCGAAGTTTTTCATCTTTCTTTCATTAGAAAATTAGATTGCATCATCAACATTACAGTTATATTCCACCTACTTTGCTTTTTCTCAAGGTAGGTACCTGTTTGCAGCATCACGAAATTTTTGTATTGTCAGTCTTTGTACAGGTTAATCACCCACTAGTTAGTTTGAATAAAGCGAGAACAACAGTGGCGGCTTGTGCAGAATATTATGGGCAGGGGGTACCATATGTGCCTATATTTTGTTTGCTTCTCATCAGCTCATCTGCTTACAACCTAAATAAGTGATTATGAAGTTTATGTACAAAAATGTTTTAACATACTTACAAATTTTACATGATTTCAGTTGACAGCGGATACCGGAATTAGTGAACAGTGCTCAGAAAATTATGCTTATATTATTCTTATTATTTAATATTGCTTCCTTTAATTCCTAGAGCCACACAGAACTTCAGCCAAACGTCTCCATTGAGTTCGGCTCTCTGTTAACGTTTTCATTTGGCTCCAAGTCTGCCCACACATTTTCATCTCCTCTTCGCATGACCTCTTCCATGTCACCCTCGCACTGAAGACCAATTCACCGCTTCCCTTTCGGGCTCCACTCGAGCGATAGCCTGTCTAGTGATGTAACTCACTTGATGGTCTGTTTTCTCAGAGTATGGCCAATCCACCCTGATTTTATCCTGCATATTTGTTGCACAATCGGTTCCTCTTGGGTTGGTTCGCTCCCAGAGATCCCTCACTATTGCTGATCTTTGCTGACCGACTATCTGATCTTGAGTATTGAGTGAAAACAGCTGTTGTTACAGGTCTGTAGTTTGTTCGAAATAGCCTTCGTGACGCGTAGTGCAAGTCTCTGATTCGTTTAGTGTAGCATTGACTTCACATTGGAGTTGAAAATCAGGATCTCAATTTTCAAGCTGAGTACTGTTGATCTCCACACAGACTTGAGAGAAATGAAAGCTTGTCTCGCTTTCCCGATGATCCTTGCTTTGATAACCTCATCAGTTCCGCTTGTAGTTGATACGATGCTTCCCATGTAGGTGAATGAGTTTGTTTCTTTCAGGTTTCTCCCATTTATGCTGGTTGTTGTCTGCTGCAGTTATATAGTTTTTACAAAGGCAGTTGAAGTTTAAACAAAATATATATATGCACAATGGTAAAGGAGTTGCGTAATAAAGATGAGAGTTACCTAAGTCGATGAGTTACCAATAAATTAGGTAACAGTGTACTGAGTTCAACTCAAATCATAGAAACAAGAGAAAAGCAAAATTACAGTTGATCAAAGGGGGATGTGTTTAAAGCCAAAGATTACGTAATCAGATGAAAGAGAGAGAATAAAGGCATTCAGTTACCAGGTAGGCAAAGAAAGACTGAAAAATTTGCTTTTTTCTGAACACATAAATCGAATTTCAATAGTTGCATAAAATTGCTTCGGCAAACATGAAGAGAATCGAGCTCCTTTGTCTATTGATAATATTAAAGGAATTCGCGATTTCCACCTCATGAAGTTTCTGTAAAATCGCCTCCGCTCAGAATATTTCAAATTACTCACTAGTCACTTCTCTGGATATTCTGCAACGAATTGTCACCAAACGATCCAGTGACTTGAAAGATTCTGCGGGGAGGCGATTTTTTGAGAAACTTCATGCATTTATTCCCCTTGATGAATTTAAATAAAGCAAGAACAACAGCGGTTTGTGCACAAACCGCTGTTGTTCTTGCTTTATTTAAATTCATCAAGGGGAATAAATGCATGAAGTTACTCACTAGTCACTGACCGTGTGATTTTGGTTCACATCAAACGACATGAAATGGAATGTTAAAATATGAATAGTATTCTGTTTTGAAAAGATAGAGAAAATTTGCAGCTTGGGTGGATGATTTGCAATTATCTCAGAGAACACAACTAATTGCGAATAGTTTTTGATGTGGTTGTGTTCTCTGAGCTGGATAGCTAGTTTGCGAAGCTTTCATCACCCTACTAGGTGACATCTTCAGGGCATACTTCAATTTGAATTGAAACCAGCTTTTAGATTTCTCCACGAGTTTATTAATCATCTCTCCTGGCGGCCTTGGACGTGATTGGTCGCTTTTGTGTGTTTTCACAACTTCTAGTTTATTTGTATTGTAATTCATTGTTTCTTTGACTTGAACTTTGACCCTTTGTGTGTGTGAGGTTTCTTTCTTATCGGTTGATAAGTTTTGTCTATCTCGATGTGTCTACTGACTGATGATTCACTGGAATACCAGGCTGGCTTCTAAAAATTCCCTAGAATTTTTGGTGTTTCCTCTGTCTAATATTTGAACGTTGTCCCAGTCGAATTGATGTCCGTGGTGTTCTGTATGTAGTGATATGAGGGAGTGGATATTATGTCTTTTGACAGCTAGCTTATGTTCGTGGATACGAAGACGAAGGGGACGTCCACTTTGGCCAATATAGTGTTTTTCGCAGTTGATACAATTTATTTTGTAGATGATGTTGATTTTATCTTCCTTCTCTGTTGAGTCTTTTGGTTGACATAGAATTGAGTGAAGTGACTTTGTTGGTTTGTGAATGACGTCAATTCTTAAAGGTTTGAAGAGTCTTGTAGTGATTTCTGAGATGTCCTTTATATATGGTAAGGCGATTTTCTTTGTGCTTTCCTTGGGGGCTTTTGGTTTGATAGGTTTGCTTGCGGGTATATGTCTTTTGATGAAATTCCGTGGATATCCATTCTTTTGGAATGGAAGCCAGGAGAGATGATTAATAAACTCGTGGAGAAATCTAAAAGCTCACTTCAAATTGAAGTATGCGCTGAAGATGTCAGCTAGTAGGGTGATGAAAGCTTCGCAAACTAACTATCCAGCTCAGAGGACACAACCACATCAAAATCATCCACCTGAGCTACAAATCTTCTCTATCATATCTAATTTCGAATAGTGTTCTGTTGCCAATGCAGTGAAAAAATGTGGGAAATGCATTCTGTCTCCAACATGAAATAGAATGTTCAAATAGATATACTGTATTATGTTGCTAATGCCGAATTGAACTGTGGAAACATGTGAGAATAACATTCCTTTGGCACACATTTTCTGTATCACACCACCATAGTATTATAAGTATCCAGACAGCAGATGTCACGAATTTTTCTGGAATAATTTCAGCACTATTTTTTTTTATATTTTTGATTACAGCTTGATGCCACATCGTATTTTCAGTACAAGTATGGAATTTTCAGCATGGATATCGGTGGCCCAAATTTTGCAGGCCGACCATAGATATCGGGTGTGCGTCAGCGGGGGATCGAACCCCGAACCATGTGCATGGTCAGCGAGAGTTCTAACCACTGTGCCACCAACGCACATTATAATAATAAGTAAATTGTATTTGAAACTTTGTCATTCACTATAGAATACTGTTTCTCTGACTGTGTGATATATATAAAAAAGAAAATATTATTATTGGTTACAGGATTTCATCATGAGCTGATATCATTTAGAGAACCATTGGAACACCGCATGAGAGTGCTGGACAGCTGTTTCGGATTCTTTAGCAGTACGCAACCCCGCCGCCGCTGTTCGAACCCAGGGCCTTCTGGTCACAAGTTGGGCTCGTAGACCATTAAGCTGCTGGGACCTGATCCGAAGGTCAGCCCAGGAACTCCGAGTTCTGCCAACTGACGATATAGCGCGACCACTCCCAGGTTTTCCAATGCTTCTTTAACTGAAGTCATCTCCAACCAAACAACCAAAATCCCAATACAAAACCAATACTTTAAAATTGCACTTATGCTCATTAGTGACTGGTCCCATTCAGGTAGTTAGCCTGAGGTTCTCTTGGGAAGCCTTGATCAGTGGGATACAGCAGGATGAAGGTGAGGAAGGTCACTCATTGAAGAAGACATTGTTAAGTGATCGCTCTATGTCGTGAATTGGTAGGAAGATAGAATTGATTCAGGGGCCATTTGATCGGGGTCTAGTGGGTTAACTGTTTGCGAGCTAGCTCAGAAGAGGATAATAAATAATCTCAAAATCCTATTTCAATTCAAGCACATCATAACATTCTAACAAGTTACTTATTTTGACTATATAAACCCTCATCTTATTTCCCATCTGGTCGTAATTGATCAATAACCCTCACATTATTATTTCCCAATGTACATTATCCTATATTGATTTTTATTCAAATGTCTAATCATCAATTTTCACTCATGTATATAAATGAAGCAAGAAAGTTGTGTGAGTGAGTGACTTAACATGATTATGAGTGTCAATAGTTTGTGCTCGAAACGTTGTCATCAGTTAATATCACCGTATAACACCACTGTGTGACTTATCAAAATAAAATCTTATCTATAATGGAGTTATATTCTACCACCACAGTGCCCAAGTTTTAAACTCATATCAATGCTACGAGCTGGCTCACCTTGTAAACAGAAGGTCCTGGGTTCGAACTCCAGCGAGGTGGGTGTATAGTGCCGAATAATCTCAAAAATGGATAAGACAGATGTCTGGCAGTACTCTCAGGTTTTCCAATGGTCCTCTAACTAATTTTACCTCATGATGAAATCCTCCAACCAATCAAACCAATACTTGGAAATTGATATAAATCAATATAAATTCTTTAAAATAATATCAGCGTGTTTAAGAAAAAGCCAAAACAGGATTTGTTTTCTGAACTTTCGGTTGTGTTTACCCACCAAAGCCTCTTCAATAGAATAACTCGGCTTGTATTCACTATGCGAAAATTTAAACATAAACTGACTTGAATTCCTTTCGAGGTCACTGACTGATCGGAAAACATTTAGCCATTGGCACATAAATGTCAACAATTATCGCATAGTTGTAATGACTCTAATGTCAAATTGTCATTTTGGGCGTATGTTGCTTGTTTTTGTAAAAAAGAAACCCACAAATTCATCTGTGAAAAACATACAAATATTTTTACAGAGGTCACAGCATAGGATGTGAATATTTTTGTATTTTCCCTCGTCTGTTTTGGTTTAATAGAGTCATCCTGACATAGGTGATAAATCTATTTCTTTTCTCCTAGTTTTAATACTGAAATATATGCCTAATTTTGCCTTATCTCGCCCCAAAACCTTAAAATGGCTATTAGAAGGAGTTATCGCGCACTAGCGTGGGCCTTTTGTTTTTCCCTACCTTTGGATTGCTGGATTCCTATTGGTTATTAATACTTTTAATGTATAACAGGATTATTGCATCTTCAAGGTCATTCCGACTGTATGCGCATACAGAACTTCTGTTCAGCAGTTTGGCTATTGTTTGGACAGTGCAAGCTCTTTTATCAACTTCCAGTCTTTTCTTTTTTCTTTTCGTGCCAGCGGTGTTCTGATTGTTGTTGTTGTTGACGTTAGATTAGGACAGATTAGCCGGTGCAATAAGTTAGTATTTGCTCATAGTTTAATAGGTTGTAGTTCTGGTCATAACAGTTACATTCGATGTAGTTAAAATATGCAGGGTTTCAGAGATAAGTTATTCTTTAAGTGAATGAAAGCCTCTTCTGACACTTTCGACACCGTCGAAATCAGTTATAAGTCCGCATTGCTTCAGCTGATGTTTTTCGAGACTCATTAATTGCACTTAATTTCTAGGCGGATGTTTAGCCCATGGCGAATTCACATATATTATTCTGTTTCTAATGCACTGTCGAACTGTTGGAATAGTATTATCAGACGTAAACATCAACTAATTCAATGATTCTCACTGTAGGAATACCAAAGTGAAGAACCTAGAAGACCTGAATTTTGCGGATGATTCATGTTTGATGTCACACAAAATCGAAGACTTACAAGCGAAAACCAACAAACTGGTCGAAGAAGCAGCAAAGACAGGACTCCGGGTGAACATAGACAAGACGGAGGTTATGAAAATAAACAACCAACAATAACAACAACAGCAGCAACTTCCAGCGCCAATCACCAACAAAGGGAAGGATTTGAAAGAGGTTACTTCATTCACTTATCTAGGGAGCATTGTCTCAACTACAGCAGCAACGGACGATGATGTCAAAACGAGAATCGGGAAGGCGAGAAACACATTCATCGGATTGTCAATACAAATGTCAAATCAGTTCTTCTATGCGGATCAGAAACTTGGCAGGTCACAAAGAATATTTCCAACAGCCTGTTGGAGACCTTTATCAACAACAACTGTCTTCGCTCCATACTGAAGATCAAATGGCTGGAAGGAATCACAAACAAGAAGCTATGGGAGCAAACAAAACAAGAATCAATCGCCTAACAAATATGCGGGAGAAAGTGGAGATGGATTGGACACTCGCTGAGGAGGCCACTGGGTGACATCGCGCGTCAGGCCATAGCTCGAGTGGAACCGGAAATGGGAGTGGGACGTCCAAGAGTGACATGGAGGAGACCGTGTGAAGAAGAGTTGAAAGAGTATGGACTAACATGGATGCAGGTGAAAAGAACAGCAGAAGACAGATGCAAGTGGAGACGTGTAGTTGAAGCCCTATGTTCCACTAGGAACCCAAGGGAACAATAATGCTAAGGAAAGCAGAAAAACGAAAGAACGCCTTAGAGAGACGGAGAACAATAAATTACATGTGTATCCAAGGGTGAGAGGAATGGGATCATGTTAGCGGGAAACAGAGGTTTGTGGGTGATCATAAACCTAGCAAGGAAAATCGCACAGAACAGGGATGAAATAAATTATGCACTTTTGAAGCTTCTTTGTATTCTACGAAATTCACTTACCAGATAAAATCATCACCTTATTGTCTGATCATGCTATTTTAAACACACAAACACACACTCACTTCAATCATCAAAATAATTAATTAAATTGAAATTGTAATTGTTTGTAATTGTTGATGAAGAAGAATTGTCATCATCAATTATGTTTGCCACTGTTAGGGGGGTGGAGATGGGGGTGGCGAGGAATAATTCATCACTCTCCATACTATTTATCTGTTTTTCATTAAGTAAATTAGAAACATTTTGACAGAGAAAGACAGAAAAAGCAGATGGAAGACTCCTACTCAGCTTTTCAACAGTCAGTCTACACTATTGACCGTAAATCAAATTATCTTAAAGGATTGACAGAAAATGAAATCAGAGATTCAATCAGACATTTTTTCTATGCCTCAGCCACAATAACTACAGCAAAAATGACAACACACTGAAGTGACGTAGATGGAGAGAGAGAGCGAAATTGGAGGGATAGGCAAGAGGCAAAAACTACAACACAAAATAGCCAAAAATTACAAATCAAGTTTAGAATGTGTCTGTTGAAAATGCAAACAACACAAGAAGCTGATTGATATTCACTTACAACTGTGAGCTGAATTACGACTGACGTTCTCCACGAGACCAATGATTCGTATGAACGTGAAGGATACGCTACCGCTGTTGGCCTCATCTATGTGCATCTACCAATTCACCTGCTCGTGTGGAGTCAGGTATATAGGCGTACTCAGGGTTCGCTATCCGAACGCGTGAACAAACATTTACCTTCATGGTTTTATAAAGGAGAAAACCGATGCCTCCGCAGCTCGATCCTTGAACATTTGATCGACTCTGGACACCAAGTCAAAGTTATCTACAGAATACAAGGCAATCTTGCTAAAAGTGTATGGATCAAACTTCTCCACATCGCAGAAGCAATGGCAATTCATCTGCTAAATCCTGAACTCTGCATACAAAAGAAATTCGTTCATTCACTAAATCTACAATGGACGTAATCTTTCTTAATTTCAGTCTTACTAATTGTATTATTTTGTCTTTTGCATTTTATTATTTCACATCTTCATTTATATTATTGTCTACCCTACCTTTTTGTAATCTCTACCCTCATTAACAATGTTGCTACCTTGACCCACGTCCAATTTCTTGTCAACTATGTTACATCATCCGATTAACTTACTTATTTTCAACTGTATTATTCTCTAACTCCACCTTTTTAACCACCACTCATCAACACTGTTGCCAACCTAACCTACTCTGAATTCTACTCAACTGTATTACGTCATCCAATTCACTTAATCAATTCTATTTTATTTTCTATCTTAACGTTTGTCTCCAAGCCAAATAATGCTTATATTACATAATTATCTAAACTTTATAAATCTAATGTGCACACACACACAAACAAAATTGTATAAATATGCGATTGTACAGCTCAGTGAATGAATTCACCGAAAAGAGTCTCTTCGCTGAACGCCTTCTTTTCTTTTATATAACTGTGATATTAACAACAACTGCGAAAAACGCAACATTGACCAAAGTGGGCGGCCTCTTTGCCTTCGTATCCATGAAGATAAGCTAGCCGTCGAAAGACATGACATTCACTCCCTCGCTCATATCACCTCACTACATACAGACAACCACGGACATCAATTCGACTGGGACAACCAACAGGCAAATATTAGACAGAGGAAACATCAAGAATGCTAGAGAATTTTTAGAAGCCAGCCTCGTATTCCAGTGAATCATCAATCAATAGACACATTGAGATAGACAAAATGTACCAACCGATAAGAAGGAAATCTCTCACACAAAGGGTCAAACTCCAGGTCTAGGTAACACAATCAGTACAAATATAAGTAGACAAGAGGGTATGAAAACACAGAAAAACAACCAATCACGACGTTCAAGACGGCCCACCAAAAGAGATGACTAATAGTGAAGTCGTGGAGAAACCTGAGAGCACACTCCAATTCAAATTGAAGTATGCCCTAAAGATGTTGCCTAGTAGGGCAATGAAAGTTTCACAAATTAAGTATCCAGCTCAGAGAACACAACCACACAAACACTATAATTTCTGCAATTTCATTCTCAAAAGCAGTTACATAATTGTGTTTATATATATAAGTTTACACAGATACAATTAATATTATATAATTCAACATCATAACGACTAAGGAGATGAAAGGTGACGAAAACAATAATTTTCAACTAGGCAACATCTTCAGCGTATACTTCAATTTGAATTGAAGTGAGCTTTTAGATTGCTCCACGAGTTTATTAATCATCTCTCCTGGTGGGAACCTTGAACGTGATTGTTTGTTTTTGTGTGTGTTTTCATACTACCTAGGCTACTTGTATTGGAATTGATTGTTTCTTTGACTTGAACTTTGACCCTTTTTGTGATAGGTTTCCTTCTTCTTGATTGGTAAACTTTTTCTATCTTGATGTGTCTATTGATTGATGATTCACAGGAATACCAGGCTTCTAAAACTCTATAACATTCTTGGTGTTTCCTCTGTCCAATATTTGAACGCTGGTTGTCCAAGTCGAATTGATGTCCGTGGTCTCCTGTATGTCGTGATATGAAGCAAAAGTGGACATCCCCTTCGATTAGTATCCATGATGATAACCTAGTCGTCAAGAGAGATGACATCCACTCCATCATATCTCCTCACTACATACAGACAACAACGGACATCAATTCGATTGAGACAACCCGCGTTCAAATATTAGACAGAGGAAACACCAAAAATTCTAGGGAATTTTTAGAAGCCAGCCTGGTATTCCAGTGAATCATCAGTCAGTAGACACATCGAGATAGACAAAACTTATCAACCGATAAGAAAGAAACCTCACACACACAGAGGGTCAAAGTTCAAGTCAAAGAAACAATCATTTCCAATACAAGTATCCTAGACGGTGTGAAAACACACAAAAACGACCAATCACATTCAAGGTCATCCACCGGGACAGATGACTAATAAACTCGTGGAAAAATCAAAAAGCTCACTTCGATTCAAATTGAAGTATGCACTGAAAACGTTGACTAGTAAGGGGGCGATGAAAGCTTCGTAAATAAACCATCCAGCTAGCTCAGAGAACGCAACCACATCAAAAAGATATTTACACATCTATGTACTGAAGGATAGTTCGATGATTTTTCCTTCAAAACGGGATATCTTCTTCAAACAAGAACCAAGCAGAAGATCTCTTTTGTTACTGTCTGGAACAGTCATAATCCCACGCACTTAAAGAGGAGTGTATATCGACGTCTGATTTTTGTGCATATTAATCAAAGCGAAATAATGGTTTAGTTGAAGAGCTTTCACTTATGATTTTGCTTTAGCTGATAAATGTAAGTTAAAAATTAAACAAGTGACGCCAAACTCTGTTAGTTCCTCCAGTCACTGCAATGAGTGAAACAGTTTAAAAAGACTTGTAAAATCTGATTCTGATAATCGATCAATAATTCGTTAGAAAAATGGACATAAATATAATTGATATTTATTTAAAATAGGCGTTCTGATATTATTTGACAGATGGGATAAACGTTTCGTCCCATTTGTGACTCATCCACTGCGTGTAACTGTAATCCCTACTGAGATACGAACCGGTGGTTACTCTTCAGTGAACTGGAGTTATATGATGTAATAATTCATCCTCGTTGCACAAGAGGTGGCCACTGTGATCTAGGTGATGTGGTGTTTAACATTCTGGCGTTTCAGACGATGGTTAGTGGGTCCGAGTCTTAGTGGGAATGCAAGTAAATCCAGTGATGAGGTGTAAGTAGAACGAAATCAGTATACTAGATTGCACTGCTAGTGACCCTTAACTAAGTAATGAATCAGTGGGAAGAATTGAGCTTGACTTATGCAAAAGGATAAGTGTTCTGTTTTCATGAAATGTATTTTTTTAGTTTTGAGGATTTTTGGAGCTTTTGGAGTAATTTCAGTTATTAAATCGTCGTCACGAACCAATATCAGTAAGACAGATGACTGAAAACTAAGATGCACTGAAGAGCTCTTTCGTCCCGTTTCAGGAGTCTTCGGAATTGTGCACCAAAGTCCACATCGAGAATATATTATATATGGAGCTATATTTAGCAAGTAATTACATTAGCTTCACACTACTTACTATATATTTATATATATATTCTGTCTCTGCAACTTCCTTTTGTTGCTTGTTGCCACTTTCCATATCTCCGACATAGGCATTGTGTCATTCCATTTGCACATGTGAGGTGTTGAATTGATAAACAAAGCTTCAGTAATTAACGTCTCTCACACTCCACCTAACTAAACTATTGTTTAGAATTTTAAACCTCTCCTTCCCACCCTATTGTGTGGTTGTGCGTTAATACATGTAATGCAGTAAAGTACTAAGCATTTTGCTCAATTACTTGTCTTCTCGGCGTTAATCATTCTAACCTTAGCTAAATTCTTATGTTCTGATAATCTCACCAACCCCGATCTACTAGTTTCACCTATGTAGCTGACCTCACTCACAGTCATTGTAAGGTATTTTGTAAATTATATTATTTTGTCTAATAACTGACTTCACATTTTTGTTGAAAATATGAATTTTTCTTCTTAATGCTTAGTACAGTACATATTGTCAGACTGATTGGAAAGTGATGAAGGCGTACCTTACCTTTCTGATTTTGTGTAGTTAAATGAAGGAAGGTACCTATTTCGAATTCCTCCTGTTGATGGTGATTAGTAGATGGTTGTGGTTGTCGTCTTCTCTTTTTCCCCTGGTGTCCTATCTCCGCTGCCTGCATCTTCACCCAGTTTATTGGTTTTCACCTGCGAATCATCAAGTTTGTGTGACGTTAAACATAAATCATCCACGCGCGAAATCCAGACATCCAAGAGTTATCCTGTCGGTCTAAAGTAATCCTGTTTTCTCACTCCCACACACAGTCTGACGCGTAATCCAGTCCACCACAATTAAGAATCTCATCGGTGATAATAGGCAGGTGACTTTGTCTTACTCCTGAATGCACTTCGAAGGCTTCTCTGAGATCTCCTTTGTGGATCACCTGATATGTGGTATTGTCATAAAGCTGTTGAATGTGGTTGATAGAGATTTGTACACTGCACTCCATATTGTTGAAGTTGTTTCCAAATTACTTCTCGGTCAACACTGTTGAAGGCCTTTTCTAAGTCTATGAAATTGAGGTAGAGATTTGATTGCTCTTTAGGTAATCAACTTTGGAAATCTCTGTTTATGTTTGACACCAGTTCAATAAATAAAGCTTCTGTTTACTTTCAGTTTCTTCTTAGTACTTAATTCATCTCAAAGAGTGTGATAGCATTCAATCCATCTCCACCACAATTTTGCATATTATTATTAGTTTGCCTTAAACGTTTTGGATTTCCGTTCTGATTTATTTCTCAGGTACGCTTATTCAATCGATTCTAAGTTAAACCACGGACTGACATCAGCTAGAGAACAGCTGAAATCCAAGGCTGTTTCGTCCTAGTCCAAGACTCTTTAGCGCAATGCATCCACAATCCCAATGGGAATGGGACTCAGGACGTAAAGTTTATGATGTGATCCCATTAAAACATTGAGTTGAAGGTGAGGCAGTAACTCATCGAAAAAGACATTGAGAAGTGATTGCGCTATAATGTGAATTGGCAGAAGTTATAATTCATACCCTAGCCATTGGGTCGGGTCCCAGTGGCTTAATGGTCTACGAGCTAGCTCGCCTTGTAATCAGAAGGTCCTGGATTAGAACCATATTGAGGTGGGTTCGCGCCACTAAAGAGTCTCAGACTAGGACAACAGGAACAGCTGTCGAGTTCTCTAATGCGGCTTCCCAATGGTTCTTCTGTCGGTTCAGTGTACTCTTATCTTCTCACTCTCACGCAACGTCTGAAACATAATCTAGTCCATCACAGTTAAGAATATCATTGTTGATAATAGGCAGACAGTCTTGTCTTACTCCTGTATTCGCTTCAAAGGCTTCGCTGAGTCTCCCCTCGTGGATCACCGAATATGTGACAATATCATATAGCGAATTGTTAGGTGAAGTTGTTTAAGATTTGGGCACTGTATGCCATAGTGTTGAAGTAGTACTTCTCGGTCAACACTGTAGAAGGTCTTTCCAAAGTCAATAAAACTGAGGTAGAGGTTTGA
Source organism: Trichobilharzia szidati (assembly GCA_944472155.2). NCBI lineage: Eukaryota > Metazoa > Platyhelminthes > Trematoda > Strigeidida > Schistosomatidae > Trichobilharzia > Trichobilharzia szidati. The sequence continues at coordinate 150,352,612 of OX235273.1, forward strand.
TTACTTATTGCGTTTTCGCTTTTTGTATATCTCACAATGCTTCTCACATCATTCCGCCTGCGCACGTTTGATTACACTTTCAATATAGACAGCTAAAGTTATTTCATATTAGTTTGTTTATTAGATGTATCACACAGTGAAACAGAATTAGTATTTACTGGATACCTTTTTGAACACAACTTATTGCTGTCCATAATCATATCAATTATAATCACACAAATTCGAAACTTGAGTTTCATAGTAAAACTATTGGGTTTAATGGATACTAGAGATTGAAAAGACTGATTGCATTCTGAGTCATTGAGAATGATTTTGAGTCGTATTATTAACTGTCTCCAGGCGTCATTGATTATTACCATTTGGAGGATATAAACCAATCAGGTAGGCTAAACCTCCCGATGTCGGTTGGTCGGTCGGTTTTTGACATAGAACATTGCACATATGTGCGGCAGTTCAAGTCGCCAAACTCCATGTAGCACACAAAGCAACAGAAGAAAGTAGAAGAAATGCATAATATAGTCAGTAAACAGAGGTGAGAGACAAAGGAATAGTAGTAACGGAAATCATAAGTCACAAGGAGTGGATGCATCTGCGCCAGCCATTGAGAACGATTTTGAGCCATGTCACCAATGGTTGGAAACCATTGGTTTTTACCGTCCCGAGGACCCCAACCAGCCAGTCAGGAAGTCTACACCTTCCTACGTGGCCTAGACTAACTGTTGTGGATTTCATTGACTGGTGCCATGTTTTGGTTTGACCGCCGCTAGTTCTTTTCCAGCCTGGCCCTATATCAGCTAACATTGCCCGTCGAGGAAGGAGATGACTAGGCATACGTAACACATGTCCTAACCATCTCAATCGATGTAATTTCACAGTCTCGTCGACTGATTTCCCCGCCTTACCTAGCACTCGACCGATGCCTTACCTCAATATTGCTCACCTTATGATACCACTTCACACGGGAGATAGAACGTAGACACCTATGATCAAAGACAGCTAGCCAGGCTTTTCATGTCTTCCACTCTCAATGGCCAGGTCTCACAGCCATAAAGGAGGACGGAGCGGACTGATGAGCAGTACACACGCCCTTTGGTTGATAGTCGGATATCGCGTCTACGCCAGAGATGGCGTAAACTGGCATATGTGAACCTAGTTTTCTGTATTAGTGCTGATATTTCGTCGGAGATCAACCCGTTGGGGTTGATGGTACTTCCCAAGTAAGTGAAGCGGTCAATGTGCTCTACCACTTCATTTCCTATTTCTAATCTGGGGGTCGGTGAATTCCAATCCTGCAGCATCATCTTACATTTTAAATATGTCGGGTGTGCATCGGCAAGCGATCGAACCTCGGACCATGTGAATGGTCGGCGAGCGTCCTAACCACTGTGCCACCCCCCGATGTGGCCCAAACTAAGTGTCATAGACTTCTTGGTCTGATGAAGCCATGTTTTGGTTTGACCACCACGTGCTAATTCTTTTCCAACCTGATCCTATGTAAGCGACTAACACTACCTGTCGAGGAAGGCCATATACACTGGGTGAGGCTCGTTATTCTGTATGCGTGAATCTATGCGGCATTTTAGCCGTTAGGTCGAGTTGTTATGATACCTCCTATACCTTCTGCATTTTCTCTTCTATAACAATTATAATTTAGATATGTGGGTCAGTCAGCCTAGCGGACTAACACAAATACCCAGCTGCAAAATCTGGATTAGTTGACCTGAATAAGATAAGAAATATGGAGAATAGTTCAGCTATCTCAAGCACTACATGCAATTACACACAACACAACCATACAGTAGGATGGATGGGATAAGATGACAGTTTTAAAATCTAATCTGACAGGGTGAATGGAGGGAGAGATTGATAACGGAAGCTTTGTTTATCCAGTCAACTGCAAACACGTGTAATCGGAATGATTTGACACCTGCCCACCAGAATATCTTGAAAATTCTACTACCCCAACGATGACAAACAGGAGAGAACAAAGAAAACTATAAAACGAAATTTTCAAAGTCGTGTGATTACAATTGATATGATTATGAACGCCTATGAATTGTGTTCGAAACTGTGTTATCCAGTAAATAATACTGTTTCACTGTGTGATACATCTAATAAACAAACTTATTTGGAATTAATAGAATTACAATTAGGAATTAAAATGCCATAATAAACAGATGGGGGATGAATAAAGCTCAGACAAAGTGCAGCAACATAATTACTGAGAAGAATGACATATTGTGCAACTAGGGGTTGTTATTTCTACATTTCTAACTGCTAACTGCGCAATCAATGTCAATCTTCTCAGTAATTATGATGCTACTTTGTCTGAGCTTTATTAGTCCTCCTGGTTATTATGGCATTTTAATTCCTAATTGTAGTTCTATTAATCTGACCCTTGACCAGAAATTATTTTGGAGCTTTCCTACCCATTTAATATGGAAATACTTACTATCATAGTGCCCAAGTTTTACATTTGTATTAATAGGAGCTAAAATTTTCTTTTATTTTCATCCCAATGGTTTGTTCGTTTGAAAGACTATTAATTCATCCAATTCAACTGTATCATTATTTCGCATATTATTATTATTATTGTTCCCTTGGGTTCCTAGTGGAACATAGGGCTTCAACTACACGTCTTCACTTGCTCCTGTCTTCTGCTGTATTTTTCACCTGCATCCATGTTAGTCCATACTGTTTCAACTCCTCTTCACACGATCTCCTCCATGTCACCCTTAGTCTGCCTAAGCTTTTGATTGGATTTCTGTTCAGATATATTTCTCAAGTATGATTATTCCATCGATTTCAGGTTAAACCACGAATTGATATCAGCTAGAGAACATCTGAAATGCAAGCCGTATCGGATAGCTGTGTTCGTTTCATTCTGAGACCACCTATCACTACACATCCACAACTCCCTCACTGAGAAATCTAACCCTGAACTTTAAGATTACGATCGCGGTGACCATTGATTTTAGTTCGATAGAATCCAATTATTTAACCGTAATATACAAATTCGAAGAAGCAGCAAAGACAGGACTCCAGGTGAACATAGATAAGACGGAGGCGATGAAAATAACCAACCAACAACAACAACAGCAGCACACATCCAACGCCAATCACCATCAACGGGAGGGATTTGAAAGAGGTTACTTCATTCACTTCACTTATCTAGGGAGCATTGTCTGTCTCAAATACAGGAGAAACAAACGAGGATGTCAAATCGAGAATCGGGAAGGCGAGAAACACATTCATCAACCTGAAACCAATCTGGAAATCTTCGTCACTCAGCCTGCATCAAAAACAAAATTCAGGTTTTCAATACAAACGTCAAGTCAGTCAGTTCTCCTATACGGATCAGAAACTTGGCCAGTGTGTCACAAAGAATATTTCCAACAGCCTGTTGCAGACCTTTATCAGCAACAACTGTCTTCGTTCTGTACTGCAGATCAGATGGCCGGAAAGAACAAGAACCAACAAGAAACTATGAGAAGAAACAAAAGAAGAACCGATCGCCCAACAAGTATGCAGGAGAAAGTGGAGATGGATTGGACACTCACTCGCTGAGGAGGCCGCTGGGTGACATCGCGCGTCAGGCCAGTGCTCGAGTGGAACCCGAAAGGGAAGCGGCTAGTGGGAAGTTCAATGGTGACATGGAGGAGATCATGTGAAGAGGAGTTGAAGGAGTATGGACTAACATGGATGCAAGTGAAAAGTACCGCAGAAGACAGAGGTAAGTGGATACGTGTAGTTGAAGCCCTATGTTCCACCTGGAACCCAAGGGAACAATAATAATATAGTATACAAATTACTTATATCTTCCAGTTTAATAAACTTCATAATCACAGCGGAGGATTCAGTGAACAAAAGTCTCTCATTTAATCGATTTTATAACAGCTTTCATGCAGAAAATTGTATTTCTCACTTTTGCGGTTTATCTGAAACGTTGATGCCATTTTTGCTTAGTATTCTGCGAAATAACTCTGAGTTCATTTTAGTTTATTTATGTCATCAATGGAAAGGTTTCAATATGTTATTAGACAAGGGGCTAAATTTTTTCGATGCGCCTTCCTAGATTATACATCTGCATTTGACTCGGTACCTAGGGATATTTTGTTGAATAAGCTTTGTGTTGGGTTGTCAAGTGGTTGCGTTCTCATATCTCGGAAAGAAAGCAGTACACTGTATGGCAGGGGAATTCGCCCACTTCATTGATTACTGAAGTTGGCGTCCCTCAAGGCGCTGTTCTTTCTCCTTTTCTGTTTTCTTTCTTCTTGCATGACTTGCTTCACTCAGATGAAATGAATTTTGTTAAGTATGTGGACGACGTAGCTATTTCAGTGCATGTTTACTACCAGCTAGATTGTAATAAAATGAAGAGTTATATATCAGGAGTTAGCAAATGGTCTTTGTCTAATGGTCTTAAACCAATTCCTTCCAAATGTCAGACTGTTAATTTCAGTTTCTGATGTAAAAGAAAGTTTAGACGAAGCTGCTACTTCCTATAACCGTTATAAAATTGATGATAGTGATATAGAAATCAAGTTTGACGTTAAATATCTTGGAATAATTCTTTCTTCTGATCTATCCTGGTCTTCTCATGTCTTAACGTTTCCTAAAAAAATATTCCATTTGACATTTTACTTTGAGAAGTTAAGGCATCCAGGCATAACTCATCCTCTCCTCCTCTCACAGTTTGTCAACTTGTGCATCTTACCTATTCTTCTTTAGCTGTTCACCTGTATTCCTTCCTGGATCGCTTAAAAAAAGACTGTGTCATACTTCGTAGACTTCTGAAGACTGTCAGTAGAGGGTGAGTAAGGGTATCCCATTGGGCCATATCGCTAGCATTTTCAGCTTAAACAAGAAGTCATTACAAGAGACATTATGCGCGCACGTTTAAATGTCAACGTTCCACGATACCATATTTGGCACGTATTTTATGTGATAGAAATAGTGTCAGGCATGAAATAACTAATTAACCTTGTTTCCATTAGTAAATAAACAATTTTACTCTCTCCTTATACCAACAAGTTTTACTGTTATTATTATTCATATATATTTACAGTCCTCCCATATACTTCTGTTTATTTTTTCATAAGTGTAAACATTTTTTTAAGGCTTGTAATAATTGTTATTGTTTTTTTTTGTGTTTTCCCCTCACCACGCTGCTATGTCAAGAGAACATTAGATTCAATATTCTCTCTGTAGCATGCTAAGATTTCTATACTGTATCGTTTGAAACAAACCCACTGTTATTATCACCATTAATTATTGTTATTATTATTTCTGATTCCATATCTTGTGCATTTTTGACATTATTCCTACTGTAAAAATGTGAAAAAGTTCTTTTGGATTAATATTATTTATTTTTTTGTAGGTAAATTCAATGCAATGTTGTTGTTTTTGTGACAAATGCTGAAAATTCCACACTGTATCTCACATGCTACTGTTTTCTTGCAATAACGCAGATAATTTTCGTCTTGTGAATACTGTAAAAAGAAGAGAGAGAGAGACGAATTCCTACAGCCTTTTGGTGTACATGAAAGTTAGACACCTGGGAAAATGAAGAAATTTGGATAAAGTGTGATAGATAAATTTAAGAACACAATATTCAGCGGTGGTAGAGACTAATTCCATATTAGTTGGTTTATTGGATATATTACACAGTGAAACAGTATTATTTACTGGATAAGCCGTAGTTTTGTCTATCCCACTTAGTGCTATTTCTATTATAGGGATGACATCCTCAGGTTTCAGCTTGTCTACAGCTACATTGAAATTTAGTCCCTTTTCTAATACACTTATTTCCGTAGGACTTAATATATGTGTTGAGAGATTGATAACCCACTTTGATTTATCGATCGCCGTTGACTTTGGATTGTTGACTTCACCGTTCTGAGATGAAGATTTCTCCTGTAATAATTTGTTGAACTTTTTGATTTGACTATTTTTTGACTTTTTGAAAGTTGCTGATTTTGCAATGCTGGAGGACTGTGTTATAAGATCATAATCCGCATTGGTTACTATTCCTTTTATCTTTTGTTTTAATTGCTCAATTTCAGATCTGGTATGTTGCTACTTTTTAACGGTTCTGTGGATTTCTTCTTTTAGGCATAACTTTTGTAGGCCTTCTATTCTGCTTCTAACTCTGTCCGTTGGAACTGGAGCTCGTAGAGTAGATGTTTAGGAATGATTTCATTTCTTAGGCATCGAATGTTGAAAATACGATGATTTTCAAATCTTGCTTCAGTTTGTGAAATTCGAGTGAGTTGATTGATAAGTCTTCGTACAGGAAGACCATAAGTCATATTAATATATGTGTACTGGATCCAGTAAATAATACTGTTTCACTGTGTGATATATCTAATAGACAAACAGATATGGAATTACTTACTACCACAGTGCCCAAGTTTTACACATATATTAAAGTGGTAGAGACTCTCGCCAACAACGAATTTATTATCCAGCCTGTATAATCGTATCTGTACACATTTGGCTTTTAAGAAATTATATCCGATGAGGGAATTAGGTCAAAGGTGTGAACACATGAAATAATAGTAATAATAATAGTAGTAGTATAAAATGCAATTAAAATATTTGTGATTATGATCATAGTTAAATTTCAAGTAGCAAAACAATCACTCTCATATATAGAATAATACATAAGATGGATGGATGCATAGATGTTGTTGGGAAGGGGTGCATAATTATAAGATTAGTAGGCGAATATAAAATGTTACATAACATGGTGTGAAATTTGACAAGATAAAATTTAATATTGCAAAAACAAAAATTTTTTGATTTAGAATGACAAGTATGACAAGTTGAAACAATTCAGAGTGAGAATAGTACTAAAAATAATAATAATAATAATCGTAGTAATGAGGGAAAGGTTCATAGAATAACTAAATAAACAAAATACATAAATAAATAAATGTCTATCCATCTACGAACAAGGTAGAATTAGGCATTGTACATACTTCTTTTGTACACAAAGGTCTGGTTTAAAGTCATGAATTGCAAAAGCCTCCACTGTCTTTAGAAGTCTGTAACGAATAAAATGCGGCAAGTTAGCATGGATTCCGTAGATGATCTTAAAATCATGGTCAGGGTTGATAGAGTGACAGGAGTCTAACAGGTGTTCTAGAATAGAGCTTTGCACACACTTCCTATCTCACTTGTAAAACCATGCTGGAATAAATTTAAAACCTGTGTAACTGATGAATCAATTATTATATTATTATTATTTATCGCATACCAACAAATTTTGACTTCGCTTTAAGAGTTCGTCCAGCACATATTACTGAGGCTGTTAGAAACCACATTAAGAAGTCTTATTTATGTGTCCAAAAGAAGTTCACACATTATGCTCACCTTGGCCATCAACTTTCTAATGATCCTCAATTTTTGTAGAAATTTCCCTGTTTGTAGTTGACATTCTATTTGCTACTCTATCTTTATTATTATAATAATTTAAGCATCTTTAATGAACTGTGATCCCATCGTGATCTTAATTTACAAATGGATATTATTTGAAAAACACTAATATTGATATTGGCTACTAATCTAGAATATTCTATGTATATAAACATATATATGTGATTGTAGAGCCATTAGAGGAAATTATCGAAACGGATATTCTATGCTCAATTATTTTGTGTTTTATAAATGTATAGTAGTCTATTATTGAGTAGTAGGGAGGCGGGAGGTGACATTATTGATATAATTACTCAGCAGTGGTTTTAGAGTCGTCTTTCAAGATCATCTACAATGTGAAGCCAAATGGTACAAAAGGCGTCAGGTTCGGCTTTTGTATATGTGGCGGAGGTGTCGGCAATTCGTCAATACAACCCCGAACTTTGTATACAGTAAAGGCTTGTCCAGTCTCTTATTCTACCTTGGTGTTAACCTCTTCACTAGTCGTTCCTTTTAGTTTGATTTTACTTTAATAATTAATTCACACTATTATCACTCTCAGATGTTCCTTTTGTACATTTTCACACCCTGTTCACACTTGATAAACTGACACTCAACTACCTTTATTCTCACTCAATGGCAAATATAACGTTATTAAATTTCTAACCATTTCTTCCTTCGTGCCACTGAATACTACGTAATTTGCAACTTATATTTTTTTACATCTAAAGCCAATTTTGAGTAACTATATCAATCATGTCACCCCCTATTGCTCAGTAATAGACTACTGTACATTTTTTTTTTTTTTTGATTTACAGCTTGATTTCCTCACCGTATTTTCAGTACAAGTGTGGAACTTTCAGCATGGATATCGGTTGCCCAAATTCAGGCATACCATAGATATCGGGTGTGCGCCGGCAGGGGTTCGAACCCCGGACCATGTGCATGGTCGGCGAGAGTCCTAACCACTGTGCCACCGACGCACATTTTCTGGTAGATATAAATACGACTTTACGGCAGCTTGTGAAGATGATTTCGTCGATAAAGAAAATTTTCTTCTCTGAATTTGTCTTTTATTTTCTTCATGATTTAATGGGTATTTTCAGTAACATGTGAAATTAATTCGAGAAGTTTAACTTACTGGATATGGCTGGGTAGAAAGGACAGGTGGTACACCTGAATAGAAAACCATTTAAAATATAAACGTTTTCCCATTGTTTATACACAACGGGCTGCTGTTCTAAACGCTATATTTATCGACTGAGAATGATAAACTGAAGACTGGGAAATCGGAGAAGGAGTTGAGAATCATTGAAACATGCCTACGTGACACCGTAAATCCACACTGGTTTACCGATGGGTTTGAGAAAACTGAAAACGACAGCGTAGGAGTTCAGTTAATCAAAAAAGCTAATATATTCATTCACCTAAATCTGAAATCTAAATCGAATGACTTTGCAGGAACAGTCAATAGATGACTAAAGGAATAACTAGCTAGGGCACTTCCTACAGCTGGACTGATTCTTGTATACAAGGAGATGTACTCATTACTTGAATCAAATGTTGATAAGCGCCATTTCTCTTTACCTCCTGCAAATTCTTTTTATTCCTTTACGTTCCTAGTGGAACGTAGGGCTTCAAGCTAGACCTCTGAAGTTTCGGTAACAGTGGTATTTCTTTTTATGGGATGGGGTCGGTAGTCTCATGCCTAACCTTCCCTGTTTACCAACCTTATTACTGGCTTAGCGAGGTGAGGTAAAGGAGTGCGTCTACGGCTGAGGATCGAACCCTGAACCACATGAGGCGTGGTCGGTGAGCATTCTACCACTGGGCCACCAACGCAAATGCGTACTTCAATTTATGTGTAGATAGGGTGGAAGAACAGAAAGATGTGCCTATCTTAAAATTTCCGTACACATATTAACAAGTTAACCAATTCAGAGTCAGTGGAATGTTGAATAATGCAGTCGCACTTGATAAAGGACATTAGGGTGGCACCTTATATCACTTCAAGTCAGATCTACTCTCTTGAAGTCCATAGACACCACAGCGTTCATACAGTTGAAAACTATAATTCAAAATAAATAATTTGCAAATTTATCCTGAGTTCACAATTTTTGTGAAGGTGAAATATCACCTCAATTTCCCGTAGGAATCAAATTATTTGCATCATACTACGTGATCTACTTTGCCAGTCTCATACATGGTGTGGACGTTCCATGTCACCATACAGACATTTTTCTTTTGTCTCAAAGAGTCTCATCCTAGTGAAGTTTCTGTAGCAACTTTGTTTACAGGGTGGAGTTGCTAGCCTCACTCCTGAGAAGAGGGTTATTACATGTATTTATTGTTAACGGAGGAGCAACTTTATGGGTTGCTCCCCTTAGAATCAGGAAAACAAGGAATAAAGCAATCGGAACAACACCAGCAAAGGGAAAATAGAAAAAAATTTACAACATGAAGGGCAGCGACAACAACAACAAAACAACCCGTAGCAGTAGTATCACTGTCAAATACAGTTAACAAAATTGATATCAAAACGAAAGACTCACTGACGGGGGTCAACATGGGTATGTAACACCAGCAATATATACGATTATAGATATTAGATAGTGTTAAACAGTTGCAATTTGCCAAACAGATGGATGTGGGTATTATCGGTCCACAAGATTATATCCACAGGTTCATTGTTCGAAAGTAAACGAATTACAATCAAATCCACAACTTCCTGGTCAGAAACACTAGAGAAATAAGAGTTTTATGTAACTACGCGAACGTAGTGTACTAATGGAAAAGTGCGTCAGAAGGAATTGACGATGATATCAAGGCGAGGATCGGTAAAGCAAGGCAAGCTTTCATTTCTTTCAAGTCTGTGTGGAGGCCAACAGCACTCAGCCTGAAAAATGCTATTCGGATTTTCAACTATAGTGTGAAGTCATTACTTCTATACGGATCACAGAATTGGCGCCGTTTATTCCTCTAGGAATTAAAGGAAATAATAATAATTAAGTATACATGAATTCCATTGAGAAATGCAGGAAGTGATCAAAACACTGAACTGCAGCTTCCGTAATTTGGGGCGGCGTACCTATTTTGAATCAGCTCAGAGAGGCGAATTAGTTCAGACCATTTGAAGTGTGTACCTATAAAGAAAGTGCAGTAAGTCGGGAATTCGCTTGACTACCGATAAGAAGACTCTGAAAGATATGAATTTCGCACGTGGATGATATTTATCTAATGTCACACAAGCTCGAAGACTTACAGGTGAAACCAACAAACTGGTAGAAGAAGGAGGCAGCGAAAACAGGACTGCAGGTGAACATAGAGAAGATAGAGATGATGAAGATACTCCAACGAACAACAGCAACAACGACAACCAGCACCAGTCACCATCAACGGGATAAATTTAACAAATGTTACTTCCTGCCTTCACTTATCTAGTTAGTAAGCACAATTTCAACTACAGGCGTGCGGAACGGATGAAGATCTCAAAACCAGCCAGCTACAACCGGAAAGGCAAGATACGCCTTCATCAACCTGGAACGATTTTGGAAATCTTCTGCACTCTACTTCAGCACAAGGAACAAGATTCAGATTTTCATCACCAATGTCAAGTCGGTACTTCTATATGGGTTAGATAATTGGCCAATGTGTCACGAAAAGGATTTCCAACAGGTTACTGCAAACTTTTATCAAAAGCTGCCTTCGCTGGCTCCAAATTAAAGATCCAATGGCTGGCCGGCCAGAAAGAATTAACAAAAAGGAACTCTGGAAGGCAGCGAACCAGCCAATAACGTATCTCTCAACAAATATGCAGGAGAAACCGGAGATGTATTAGGCATACATTGAGGAAACCGTGGAATGACATTGCGCGCAATGCAGGCCATCGCTCGAGTAGAATCCCAATGGGAAGCGACAAGTGAGTCGGTAGTGTGAGGGTGACATGCAGGAGGTCGTGTGAGGGTGACATGCAGGAGGTCGTGTGAGGAAGAGATGAGAGAGTTTGGGCAATCATAGACTCAGCTGAAGAGAATGGCAGAGAACAGAACAAAGTGTAGGTGTGTTGTTGAAGCTAGCCCTGTGTTCCACTTGGAACCCAAGAGGACAATACTACTACTACTAATAATAATGATAGTAAGTCTTTCTCTACCTTGCTAACTTGACATTATACTTTTAATTGATTATATCACCATTCGGAAAATGAAAGTATTGATTTCTTCCCAATCTTACTTAGTCGCATTATCATTTATTAAACACTATGATCAAAACATACATATCTGACTCACAGACTTTATTTCTCCATTAACGCTTTTCTAGTGATTCGAAGTTAATTGTTGGATGGTGAAAAGCAGTGGAATCCAGCGAGGATGCGCATTTCGTCCTATTCGGGACTCGTCAACTAGCTGGATGTACCTGCATTCCGCAGTGAGTGAGTGATGATGCTCCCAATGAGACACGAACCCAGTGCCCATAGTTTCAAACGCCAAAGCGTTATCCTTTTCTAGTGACTTACAATTCATTCCCTTCTTGTTCATCTAAAGAACACAAAACAATTGAGCACAGAATATCTTCTTCGATTATTTACTCTTCCGGCGCTACAATTATATATGAATGTTTATAAACATACAATATTCTAGATTAGTAGTCAATAAAAATACTGGTTTGATTTTTGAATATTATCGATTTGTTAAGTAAGATCACAATGGAATTACAGTTCATTAAAATACTTAAATTGTAATGATAATAATAATAAAGATATAATAGCAAATAGAACATCAACTAAAATTAGAGAAATAACACAACAAGAGATTGAGGATCGTTCGAAACTAGATGGACAAGGCAAGAAAAATGTCTGAACTAGCTTCTTTCGGACACATAAATTAGGCTTCTGAATGTGGATCCCAACTGCCTCAGCAATATTTAGTAGACGAACTCTTAATGCGAAGTGAGGACTTGTCGGTATGTCGTAAATGACTTTGAAAGCCGCCTGGTTGACATCAGTTCAGTCTTGTGTTCTGTATCCACAAGATGAGATAGAATAGTTCTGCGAATAGATTTTGTTTGTCCTTTGCTTAACCACCCAGGGTGATGTATTGAAATCTGACGAGAAACGCACCTAATTGTACGTCCTATGTAACTGGCTCACTCCACAGGAGCACTAAAATTGTTAGATACACACAAATGGAAGTGGTGAAATAAGGCAGTTTGTCTTTTACTTCAAAACGGGATTAAGAATCAGGCCTTTTTAGGAACTGTGGTTACCTTGGGCTACTTTGATTTTAGATTCATATTCTCTTCAATAAACTTTTCTCTATAACCGTTTTCACTCAGCAACCGTTATATATTATTAAATTTCTCATCAAGACATTCATCCGAGCAGATTGCTCTCGCTCTGTGAACCAAACACTTTATCAGATTGCATTTGTATTTTAAGGGCACGAAGCTGAAAAAATGAGTTTATTGACCAGTTAGTTGATGTAGGCTTTCTATATACACTTCTTCTTATTGTGCCATCCTCTCTCCTGGTCACTTACTGCATACCGACAAATCTTAATTTCGCCCTAAGGGTTGGATTTTGAGCCATATCACCAGTTGTCTCCACACTTCATAGGTGTTTACGGTACTAAGGACCCCAATCAAGAAGTCTACATCTTCTTACGTGACTGGCTTAAACTAACTATTCATACAAATTCAGTTTGTTGAAGACAGCATAAGCGCGATACTAGCACTGCGCCTTATAAATGCGGTGAAAAGACCATTCAGGGCTGTTGGATTATGCTGTGTCTTCAAAACAGACCACTCCCATTTTTGAAATCAGGAGTAGAAGATTATTATTATTGTTCCCTTGGATTCCTAGTGGAACAAAGGGCTTCAACTACACGCCTCCACTCGCTTCTGCCTTCTCCGGTACTTCTCACCTGCATGCATGTTAGTCCATACTGTTTCAACTCCTCTTCACACGATCTCCTCAATGTCACCCTTGGACGTCCCACTCGCCGCTTCCCTTTCGAGTTTCACTCGAGCAACGGCCTGACGCGCGATGTCATCCAGCGGCCTCTCCAGCGAGTGTCCAATCCATCTTCACTTTCTCCTGCATATTTGTTAGGCGATTGGTTCTTGTTTTGTTTGTTCCATAGTTTTTTGTTGGTGATTCTTTCCGGCCATCTGATCTTCAGTATAGAGCCAGCGAAGACAGTTGTTGATAAAGGTCTGCAACAGGCTGTTGGAAATATTCTTTGTGACCCACTGTCAACTTTCTGATCCCTCCATATAGAAGAACTGACTGACTTGACGTTTGTATTGAAGATCCGAATTTTGTTGTTGATGTTGAGGAGTGACGAAGATTTCCAGATTGGTTTGAGGTTGATGAATGTGTTTCTCGCCTTCCCAATTCTCTCGATTTGACATCCTCGTCCGTGCCATCTGCCTGTAGTTGAGACAATGCTCCCCAGATAAGTGAATGAAGTAACCTCTTTCAAATCCCTCCTGTTGATGGTGATTGGCGCTGGATGTTGCTTCTGTTGTTGTTGTTGGTTGGTTATTTTCATAACCTCCATCTTGTCTATGTTCACTTGGAGTCCTGTCTTTGCTGCTTCTTCGACCAGTTTGTCGGTTTTCGCTTGTAAGTCTTCGATTTTGTGTGACATCAAACATAAATCATCCACGCGCAAAATCCAGGTCTTCTAGGTTCTTCACGTCTGTCCAGGATGTCCCTGTCTTCTCGTTTCCCACTGTCTGACGCATAATCCAGTCCAGTCCACCACAATTAGGAATATCAATGGTGTTAATAAGCACCCTTGTCTGACTCCTGTGTTTACTCCAAACGCCTCACTGAGTTTTCCGTTGTGGATCACTTGACATGTGCCGCTGTCGTACAGCTGTTGAATAAGCTTGATGAATATTTGGGATACGCATTCAGGAGTAGAAAATAACATGCCTAATTTCGACTATTCCTGTGGAGTGAGCCAGTTACATAGGCCTTACAATTTTGCGTGTTTTTTCGTTGGATTTCCAAACATCACCGTGCACAGTAGTTAAGTAAAGGACAAACAACATCTATTCGTAGCACCATTGTATCTCATTTTGTGGATACAGAACACAAGATGAAAGTCAACGAGGAGGCTTTCAAAGTCATCTACCCCATGCCAACCAACAAATCCTCACTTCGCCTTAAGAGTTCGTCTAGCACATATTGCTGAGGCTGTTGAGATCCACATCAAGAAGCCTTATTTATATGTCCAAAAGAAGCTGGTTCAGACATTATCCCTACCTTAGCCGTCTAGGTTTGAATGATCCTCAGTTTTTGTGGAATTTCCCTAATTTTAGTTGATATTCTATTTGCTATAATATTATTATCATAATTTAAGCATTTTTAACGAACTGTAATTGCACTGATCTTACTTGACAAATCGATATTATTTAAAAAACACACTAATATTGTTATTGACTACTATTCTAGAATATTCTTTGTATATAAACATATGTATATATAATTGTAGAGCCAGAAGAGGAAATTCTCGAAAAGGAAATTCTTTGCTCAATTATTTTGTTCTTTTACAGATGTCTGAATGAATATTTCAGGTATATTGAAATCTTCTTTATCTATAGGCGTAGAGAGGATAAAAGTTCTATATGCACATTCAATATTTTTTTCTAACCCGTATAGTTATCGTGTTACAAAATAAAAGTTACTTATATAGAATCACATAACACTTCTTGTCTTCTCTTCATCTATATCATCCGGTTAGGTGGTATTTGTACGGTACAAGCAAACTTGTTATGATGAAAATATTCTATCTTTTGATGACCTTCTTGTTCCGTAAAAGTACAGTCAAATAAAGTTAAGAAAACGGCTTTAGTCTTGTTTCTTTCATTGTTGTGACAGTCTATAAATAGAATTTTTAAGTTTATCACTCACTGTCTACAACACAGAATTTTCTAAGTGTGTATGACATTTCACTCACGTATTCTAAGTTTATTTTATTTTTGAAATTTTTATCTGAAGGGACACGCATCTTTCGCTTATCTTGACAAGATAGTTTCAACTACAGAAGCACAGATGAAGATGTCAAAACAAGTCAACATTGTGAAGGAATGAAGACAAGCCTTCATTCGTATAAAATCAGTTGGCAAATCTATAAAAATGCATAAGGAATAAGGCTAGAATTAGACTATTCGACAACCGAAAGTCTGAAAAATTTAAATAAAAATGAGGTGAATTAAACATAGACTCGTATTTTCTATAGTTTCGTTTGTAATGATTAATTATGTTTTTCGAGTTGATCACGGACTGATATCAGTTAGAGAACCATTGAAAACCAGCAAGGAGTACTGGACAGCTGCTGTTGTATCCTAGTTTGGGAATCATCTGCAGTACGCACCCACTGGGATTCGAACCCAGGACCCCCGGTTACAAGGTAAGCTCGTATACCATTCAGCTACTGAGACCCGATTCAATGGCTCATGAATTCTAACTTCTACCAATTCGTGATTTTAGCGCGACTCCAACCATTTTCGTTGGTGAGACATCCATCCACACACGTGACATCTAATTGGACCTCGCTGGTCACGACTTCTCACTAGAACTCCAGGAAGCTCCAACCTGTAGCAAGTTACTAGTGAGCATCGGATTAATTTTCCATAGTTTGGTTTGTAAGGATTAATTATGTTTCACGAGTTCTGGTGAGAAGTCGTGACCAGCGAGGTCCAATTAGATGTCACGTGTGTGGATGGATGTCTCACCAACGACAATGGTTGGAGTCGCGCTAAAATCACGAATTGGTAGAAGTTAGAATTCATGAGCCATTGAATCGGGTCTCAGTGGCTGAATGGTATACGAGCTTGCCTTGTAACCGGGAAGCCCTGGGTTCGAATCCCAGTGGGTGCGTACTGCCGATTATTCCCAAACTAGGATACAACAGCAGCTGTCCAGTACTCCTTGCTGGTTTTCAATGGTTCTCTAACTGATATCAGTCCGTAATCAACTCGTAGACTGGTATTCATGAAAAATTCCCATCCGAACATTGATAGACAGAAGATAAGTAGTTAAGCGAAGAGTCTCTTTTCGACGGCGAATTCATTTTCATAACTGTACCATCACAAATATGTATGCGTTATTTTGTATGTGTGTGTACATTAAATTTGTCAAACGAAAATACAATTAGTAAGTTCAGATGAACTGGATGTTGATATAAGAGGGTAGTAACAAAAGTGATGAGTTGTCACAAGTGATTGTTAAAGAAGAGTCACGTAATAACATGAATAGTTTGATGAAAGAGTTGTGCTCAGGGTGTACATGGAAACAAAATAACATACGGAATTACGCAAGGGTTTTAAGTAGTTAGAAAAGTAAGCATACAAACAAAAATTAAGTCAAATCAACAGAGTTGTTACCATGAGAGTAGAGGCGGTTGAATATTTTTTTTTGTATGCATAGTTCTGGTTTGAAAATCCAAAAGCAAGAGACATCATCCATGCCAAAAATGATACTTTATATGAACCTCGACTTCAAAGGAGACTTACTCAGTGACGTCCTTAGAAGGAGAATCTTCACCTCTTTAAGAAGAACTTTCGTTGCGGCAACAATGAGAGTAATGTTCTTCAGTCACCGGCTGATCTGCAGAAGCCCAAAAGACAAGATCTCGCACCTGACCACTTCTATGTGTATTTATCAGTTCACCTGTTGCTGTGGAGCCAGGTACATCGATCGTTCAACTCGCATCCTGTCAAAAAGGGTCAAAGAACACTATCCAGCGTGGTTGCAGAAGGGATGTAGTGGCCATATAAGGAGTGCAGTAATCGAAATCCTCATCAACACTGGTCATTCCATCTCAACAAACGCCTCCTGCTTCTAAGCAATCTGCAAAGTGAATAACAACACTCCAAAGACAATACTTTTCCGTCTTCTTTGTATTGTAGAAGCCCTAGCCATTCAGTTGGAAGAACCAGAACTATGCATTCAAAAGAAAATTATTCAACCACTTCTACTCTCATGGTAACAACTCTGTTGATTTGACTTAATTTTTGTTTGTATGCTTATTTTCGAACTACTCAAAACTCTTGTGTAATTCCGTATGTTATTTTGTTTCCATGTTCACCCTGAGTATAACTCTTTCATCAAACTATTCATGTTGTATTAAGTAACTCTTCTTTAATAATCGATTGTGACAACTCATCAATTTTGTTACTACCATCTTATATCAGCATCCAATTCATCTGAACTTACTAATTGTATTTTCGTTTGGCAAATTTAATGTACACACACACAAAACAACCGTATATATTTGCGTTTGTACAGCTGTGAAAATGAATTCGCCGCCGAAAAGAGACTCTTTGCTGAACTACTTGCCTTCTGTCTATTAAAAATCTGATATGTCGTACAAGGAGGATCAAAAGTTGGACACTCAAATGAAACGCAAGCGAGAATCTTCGGTTTTTGAAAATCTGAGAGAATAAAAGTCTGTGGATATCCATCGATCCTGTTGTTTAAACTGATGGCTGAGGACACAGTGAAACGCAGATTTGTTTGTGAACTCATAAGCGCCGCCTGGAATGTAAATAATAAATTATGACAATTCTCACATGTTTCGGAGGATTTCATCGTGAGTTGACATCAGTTAGTTTTTAATTTAATTTTAATTTAATCCTTTTTAAGATTTTAATTATAGTTTGATTCCACACAGTAATTTGGTACAACTATGAAAATTTTCTGCATGTGATATCGGTAGCCGAAATTTAACAGGCTGACCATTGATATTAGGCATGCATCGACTGGCGATCGAACCCCGAACCATGTGCATGGTCGACGAGCGTCCCAACCGTTGTGATAATATGATTTTTTTGGTGGGGAGGGGAAAGCAATACGTTTAACTGCGGCATAAGAATCGAATGTTTATAGAAGCAATCATCTACGAGAAAGTCATAACTCTACTACAACGTGAATTTCTCCATGTGACGTAAGGATACACAAATTATTAAGGTAGAATAGCTGAAAGTTTTATTGTATATGTTTTTTTTTCATGAACTAACTAAAACTTTATTCGTTCCTAAAACAAAATATGCCATCTAGAAAATTGAAACATGAAATGGGTGACCACCTGCAAAACACAAACAAAGAACAAGTGTTGGTTTGTAGGGATTTGATTGGTTACAGGATTTTCATCATGAGCTAACATTAGTTAGAGAACCATTGGAAAACCTGGGAGTACTGGAGAGAAGGTCCTGGGTGCAAATCCCGGTGGGTGCGTACTGATCAAGAGTCCAAAAACTAGGACGAAACAGCTGTCCAGTACTCCCAGGTTTTCCAATGGTTCTCTAATTAATGTCAGCTCATGATGAAAATCCTGTAAACAAAGAACAGTTAACAATTTAAAATAACATTTGCACTCAGTGCCAAACAGCATATTGTGTGCACGAATATACAAGCGGAAATGAGAAATACACCACATCAAAGATTAATATGCAACTGTTTGTTTTAATACCTAATCATTATTATTATTATTTTACTGTCAAAGGGCATTTTATATGCAAATTAATTCCAACAAGTCAACAAAGATAATATTTACCAAAATTCCTTTAAAAATAGTGAGGTTATTAGCTGTGAAGTAAGCTTTGCAACTGGCACTTTACTCATTGGAGTTCTGTCTAGAAGTCCCCATCGTCATTGTGATGACTTTATTTTAGATCACCTCAAACAATGAAGTAAACACAATAAACACACAGTAAACACAGTTTTATGAATGTATAGTAGTCTATTATTGAGTAGTAGGGAGGCTGGAGGTGACATTGTTGACATAATTACTCGGGAGTGGCTTTTGAGTCGTCTTTCGAGATCATCTACAAGGTGAAGCCAAATGGTACAATGGGCGTCAGGTTTCAGCTTTTGTCTATATGGCGGTGGCAATTCGTCAATACAACCTCGAACTTTGCATACAGAAACAGTTTGACCAGTCTCTTATTCTACCTTGGTGTTAACCTCTTCACTAGTCGTTCCTTTTAGTTTTCTTTAACTTTAATAATTAATTCACACTATTATCACTCTCAGATGTTCCTTTTGTACATTTTTACACCCTGTTCACACTTGTTAAACTGACACTCAACGAGCTTCATTCTCACATAATAACAACTTCAACCTTATCAAATTTATAACGCTTTCTTCCTTTGTGCCAGTGGGTACTACGTAATTTAAAACTTTTATTTATTTACATCTAAAGCCAATTCTGAGTAATTATATCAATTATTTTACCCCTCCCTATTACTCAATAATAAACTACTGTACATTTTTGGTAAATGTAAATACGACTGTACGGCAGCCTGTGAAGATGATTTCATCCATAAAGAAAATTTTCTTCTCTGAATTTGTCTTTTATTTTCCTCATGATATGGCTTGGGAAAACAGAAAAGTGGTACACCTGAAGACAAAGCCACTTAAAATATAAAAGTTTTTCCATTGTTTAGACAAAAGGGTTTGCTGTTGCAAATGATAAACTGCAGTGGGAAATCGGAGAAGGAGCGGAGAATCATTGAAACATGCCTACATGACACCGATTATCCACACTGGTTTACCGATGGGTTTGAGAAAACTGAAAACGACAGCGTAGGATTTCAGTTAATCAAAAATGCTAATATATTCATTCACCTAAATCTGAAAGCTAATTAATGACCTTGCAGGAACAGTCAATATATGACTAAAGGAATAACTAGCTAAGGCACTTCCTACAGTTAACTTGATTCTTGCATACAAGGAGATGTACTCGCTACTTCAATCAAGTGTTGATAGGCACCATTTCTCTCTACCTCCTACAAACTCTTTTTATTCATTCACATGACATTAATTTTATCAAATATGCTGACGACCTGACTGTATCTTTGCCTGTCAAATGACAAAGTAACTGCTCTAAACTAAATGGCTTTCTGTCAGAAATCAGCCAGTGGTCCAAGGAAAACGGTCTTACCTTAAACCCCTTCAAATGCCAAACAGTCACTTTCACCTTAAGGCATGAAATCCGACCTAACCAAACTGGTTGGCTCTCACGAGGTGTGCAACATAGACGGCACTGAAAAAGAAACTATATCGGAAATTAAATACCCAGGTGTCATTCTATCTGCTGATCTCTCCTGGTCGTCTCATATCTTGATGAATTCTAAGAAAATATTCCGTCTTACATTTTGCATCAAGAAGTTAAAACATTCTGGAATAACCCAAACCTTACTCTTACAATTCGTTAACTCTCGCATTCTGCCTATTATTCTCTATTGTTCCCCCTTAGTTTTTCCTGGGCTACTGAAGAAAGACTATAACATATTACGCAGGATGTTAAAGGTTGTCAGCAGGGTAAGCAACGTGCCACTTAACCAGCTTGTTAATATTCTGGTCGACAGGCACATGGACTCATGTGAAAAATGCGCCAAATCCATTTTATCTAACTCAAACCACCCTCTTCATTCACAACTCTCCCCTTGCATCTCATCAGGCAAAACCAGAAGCCTATATAGAAAACTATATGCTCGCACTAACAAGTACAAAAACCCAACCATAACCTACTTAGCTCGTGTTCTGTGTGATAAAGAAAGCATTAGGCGTGACACCTATAATTCTTTAAATAGTCAGTAGTACAACTGGATCTCGTCTTTCCAGCTCATATCATTTATAGGTACAACGTTTTCTTTCTTTCTTTCCCTTTTCTCTCTTTTTTCCGTTATGTGCTGATTTGTTTCTTTCTTCCGCTTACGCCAGTAAATATGACAACACCTGCTTTTCTAACACCCTCAAACACTTTCCAACTTTGACTCTGCTACCGACAAGGCAATAATGAACTGAGATTTCCCTAATCTATGTAGAATTATATTTATTGATAATGCACTAACTGGATGCAATACTGTAGTAAAAATGCTGAGAATTCCATTCTGTGTCACAAGTACTGTTTTGGAATAAAGCAAATTATTATTATTACGTTCTCAGTGGAACATAACGGGCTTCAAGCTAGAGGTTTGAAGTTTTGGTAGCAGTGGTATTTATTTTTATGGGATGGGGTTGGTAGCCTCATACCCAGTGCAACCTTTCCTCTTTGCCAGTCTTATTACTGGCTTAGTGAGGTGCGTCTGTGGTCGGAGAGCATTCTATCACTGTGGAACCAACGCAAATGCGTAAATCAATTCGTGTGTAGATATGTTGAAAGAACAGGAAGATTTGCCTACCTTATATTTTCAGTACACATATTAAGAAGGATACTAATGAAGAGTCAGTAAAATATCGGTGACACTTGATAAAGGACTTTAGGGTGGCACCTTATTTTACTTCAAGTAAGATCTACTATCTTGAAGTCCATAGACAATACAGCTGTCAAACACTTGAAAACTGTAAGTCAAAATAAACACTTTGTAGATTTATCCTGAATTTACAAGTTTCGAAAAGGTGAAATATCACCACAATTTCCCGTAAGAACCAAATTATTTGCATCACACCACGTGATCTGCTTTGCCGGTCTCATACATGGTGCGGATAGTCCATGTCACCACACAGACGTTTTCTTTTGTCACAAAGGGACTCATCGTAGTGAAGTTTCTGTAGCAACTTTGTTTATAGGATGGGGGTTGCTAGCCTCACGCCTGAAAAGGGGGTTGTTATATGCACAGAGGAGCGACTTCATGGGTTGCTCCCCTTAGAATCAGGAAAACAAGGAATAAAGCAATTCGAACAACACCAGCGAATTGAAAAAATTTACAATAAGAAGAGCAGCGACAACAACAATAAAAAAACTGTAGGAGTAGCATCACTGTCAAAAAAGCAGTTAACAAAATTGATATCGAAACGAAAGACTTACTGACTTGGATCACCATGGGTATGTAACTCCAGCAATATATATAATTAAAGATATCAGATGGTGTTAAACAGTCACAATATGCCAAACAGATAGATATGGGTATTATCGTTCCACAAGATTATATCCGCACGTCCAGTGTTCGAAAGTAAACGAATTACAATGAATACCACAACTTCCTGGAGAGAAACACTAGAGAAATAAGAGTTTTATATAACTGCGCAAATGTAGAGTACTAATGGAAAAGTGCGTCAGGAGGAACTGACGACGATATCAAGGCGAAGATCGGGAAAGCAGGGCAAGCTTTCATTTCTCTGAAGTCTCCGTGGAGGCCAACAGCACTCAGCCTGAAAAATGCCATCTGGATTTTCAACTTTAATGTGAAGTCAGTACTTCTATACGGACCAGAGACTTAGCGCCGCGTGACGAAGGGTACTTCGAACGAACTACAGACTTTCATCATTAACAACTGCAAATCTTTGTTCAATATTACTCAAGATCAAATGGTCGACCAGAAAAGATCAGCAACATGGAGTGATCTCTGATAATGAAAGAACCAAACAACCAAGCCAACAAGAAGCAATTGTGCAACAAATATGCCGGAAGAAATCCAGGTGGTGAATTGGCCATACTCTGAGAAAACAAACCATCGTCAAGTGACATCTATCACACGCCAGGCTCTCTCTTTCGAGTGGAACTTAAAAGAGAAGTTGGCCTTCAGTGCTAGATTGACATTGGAGAAGTCATGTGAAGAGGAAATAAAAGCATGTGGACAGACATAGAGCCAGGTGATAACGTTGGCAGAGAACTGAACTCAATTGAGACGTGTGGCTGAAGCTGTTTATTCCTCTAGGAATTAATGGAAACAATAATAATAGTTTAGTATACATGGATTCCGTTGAGAAAAACAGGAAGTGATCAAAACACTGGACTGCAGCTTCCTAATTTGGGGCGGTGTACCTATTTTGAATCAGCTCAGATAGCCGAATTAGTTCAGACCATTTGAAATGTGTATCCATAAAGAAGATACGGTAAGTCAGGAAAACGCTGGACTACAGATAAGAAGGCTCTATAAGATCTGGATTTCGCACGTGGATGATATATGTTTAATGTCACACAAACTCGAAGTCTTACAGGCGAAAACCAAAAAAATGGCAGAAGAAGGAGGCAGCGAAAACAGGACTGCAGATGAACACAGAGAACACAGAGGTGATTATCATAATTCACCGACCGATAGCAACAACAACAACCAGCACCAGTCACCATCAACGGGGGAGATTTAACGAAGATTAACTCTCGCCTTCACGTATCTGGGTAGCAAGCATCGTTTTAACTACAGGCGTGTGGAACGGATGAAGATATCAAAACCAGCCAGCTAGAATCGGAAAGATACACATGCCTTCATCAACCTGGAATCAGTTCGGAAATCTTCTATACTCCACTTCAGCAGCAAGAACAAAATTCGAATTTTCAACACCAGTGTCAAGTTGGTCAGTTCTTCAATTTAGGTCAGAAAATTGGCCAGTGTGTCACGAAAGAGATTTCCAACAGGCTACTGCAGACATTTATCAACAGCTGCCTTCGCTGGTTCCATACTGCGGATCAAATGACCAGCCGGCCAGCCAGAAAGAATTAACAACAAGAAACTCTGACAGGCAGCGAACCAACCAATAACCTACCTTTCAAAAAATATGTAGGAAAATTCGGAGATGGATCGGCCATACATTGAGGAAACCATCTAATGATATCGCGCGTCATGCTCTCGAATGAAATTCAAATAGGAGGCGACGGGTTGTTTGTTCTAGGGTGACATGCAGGAGATCGTGTGAGTTTGGGCAATCCTGGACCCATCTGAGGAGGATGGCAGACAATAGAACAAAGCGTAGATATGTTGTTGAAGCCCTATGTTCAACTCGGAACCCAAAGGAACAATACAACTAATAATAATAATGGTAAGTCTTTCTCTACCTTGCTAACTTGACATTATACTTTTAAGTGATTATATCACTTTTTAGAAAATGTAAATATTGATTTCTTTCTAATCTTACCTAGTCGTATTATCATTTATTAAACACTATGATCAAAAAACATACATATTTAATTCATAGACTTTATTTGTTTATTAAAGCTTTTCTAGTGATTCGAAGTTAATTGGTGTGTGGTGACTAGCAGTGAAATCCAGCGAGGATACGCATTTCAGCCTATTCGGTACTCGTCAAACGGTTGGATGTACCTTCATTCCGCAGTGAGTGAGTGAGTGATGATGTTCCCGATGAGGGACGAATCCAGTGCTCACAGTTTCAAACACCAAAGCCTAATCCTTTCCTAGTGATTTACAATTTATTCCCTTCTTCTTTATCTATAAAACACAAAATAATTGAATATCCTTTTCGATCATTTCCTCTTCTGGCTCTACAATTATGCATATATATATATGCTTATATAGATAGAACATTCTAGAATAGTAGTCAATAAAAATATTAGTGTTTTTCAGATATTATGGATTTGTTAACTAAGATCACAATGGAATTACAATTCACGAAAGATGCGAAAATTGTAATCAGCATAAAGATAAAATAGCAAATAGAATATCGAATACAATTAGGGAAACTTCTACAAAAACTGAGGATCATTAGAAAGTTGATGGCCAACGTAAGGATAATGTCCGAACTAGCTTCTTTTTGACACATCAATTAAGCTTCATAATGTGGATCTCAACAGCCTCAGTAATATTTAGTAAACGAACTCTTAAAGAGAAGTGAGGATTTGTTGGTATCCGGTAAATGACTTTGAAAGCCTCCCCGTTAACATCAATCTTGTGTTCTGTATCCATAAGATGAGATAGAATAGCGCTACGAATAGATTTTGTTTATCCTTTACTTAAGCAACCACTGTGTAGGGTGATGTTTGGAAATCCGACGAGAAACACACCTAATTGAATGGCCTATGCAACTGGCTTACTCCATAGGAGCACTAAAATTGATAGATACACACAAATGGAAGAGGCGAAAGTAGGCAGTTTGTCTTTTACTCCCAAACGGGATTTAGAATAAGGTCTCTCCAGGAACTGTTGGTACCTTGGGCTACTTTGATTTTAGATTCATATTCTTTTCAATAAACTTTTCCGGATGACCATTTTCCCTCAGTAACCGTTATATATTATTAAGTTTCTCATCAAGACATTCATCCGAGCAGATTACTCTTGCTCTGTGAGCCAAGCATTTTATCAGATTGCGTTTGTATTTCAAGGGCACGAAGCTGAAAAATGAGTATACTGATCAATTGATGTAGGTTTTCTATATACACTTCTTCTTACTGTGCCATCCTCTTTTCTGGTCACTTACCACATACCAACAAATCCTAATTTCGCAATAAGAGTTCGATTTTGAGCCATATTACCAGTTGTAACCAGCCTTCATTTGTGTTTACCGTCCCGAGGACCCCAACTAGGAAGTCTACACCTTCCTACGTGGCTGGCTTAAACTAACTATTCTTACAAATGCAGTCCCTTGGGGACAGCATCAGCGAGATACTAGCACGGTGCCTTAGAAATGCGGTGAAAAGAGCACTCAGGGCTGCTGAATTATGCTGTGTCTTCAAAACCGCTCAACCCTATTTCGCATTCAGGAGGAGAAGATAACCTGCCTAATTTCGCCTGTTCCTGTGGAGTAAGCCAGTTACATAAGACGTACAATCAGGTGTGTTTCTCGTCAGATTACCAAACCACCCTGCACAGTGGTTGGTTAAGTAAAGGACAAACAAAATCTATTTGTAGCACTATTCTATCCTATTTTGTGGATACAGAACACAAGATTGGTGTCAACCAGGAGGCTTTCAAAGTCCTCTACTGCATACCAACAAATCCTCACTTCGCCTTAAGAGTTCGTCTAGTACATATTGCTGAGGCTGTTGGGATCCAAATTAAGAAGTCTAATTTATGTGTCCAAAAGAAGCTAGTTCAGACACTTACCTTACTTTGACCATCTAGGTTTGAATGATCCTCAATTTTTGTAGAATTTCCCTAATTTTAGTTGATATTCTTATTCGCCATTATATTTTTATCATTATTATTATAATTTAAGCATCTTTGATGAACTGTAATTCCATTGTGATCTTACTCAACAAATCGATAATATTTCAAATGCACACCAATATTGTTAGTGACTACTATTCTAGAATATTTCACGTATATAAGCGCATATTTATATAATTGTAGATTCAGAAGAGGAGGAAATAATCGAAAAGGATATTCTTTGCTCAATTATTTTGTTCTTTTACAGATGTCTGAATGAATATTTTCAGTATATTGAAATCTTCTTTATCTGTAGGCGTAGAGACTATAAACGTCCTTTACGCATATTCGATATTTTCTTCTGATCCGTGTAGTTATCGTGTTACAAAATAAAAGTTACTAATATAGAATCACATAACACTTCTTGTCTTCTCTTCATCTGTATCATCCGGTTAGGTTGTACTTGTACGGTACAAGCAAACTTGTTATGATGAAAATATTCTGTCTTTCGATGACCTTCTTGTTCCGTAAAAGTACAATCAAATAAAGTTAAGCGAACAACTTCAGTCTTGTTCCTTCCATTGTTGTGACAGTCTATAAATAGAATTTTTAACTTTATCACTCACTGTCTACAACAGAATTTTCTAAATGTATATATGACATTTCACTCACGTTTTCTAAGTTTATTTTATTTTTACTTTTTTTTATCTGAAAGGACACGCATCTGTCGCTTATCTTGACAAGATCGTTTCAACTACAGAAGCACAGATGAAGATGTCAAAACAAGTCAACATTGTGAAGGAATGAAGACAAGCCTTCATTCCTCGAAAATCAGCGGGAAAATCCACAGAAAAAGCATAAGGAATAAGGCAAGAATTAGACTGTACAACAAGCGAAAGTCTGAAAAATATGAAATAATTTGAGGTGACTTAGAAATAGACTGATATACATGAAAAATTCCCATTCGAACATTGATAGACGGAAGATAAGTAGTTCAGCGAAGAGTCTCTTTTCAGAGGCGAATTCATTTTCATAGCTGTACAATCACAAATACATATGGTTGTTTTGCATGTGTGTGTGTGTGTACATTAAATCTGTCAAACGAAAATACAATTAGTAAGTTCAAATGAATTGGATGTTGATATAAGAGGGTAGTAACAAAAGTGATGAGTTGTCACAATCTATTGTTAAAGAAGAGTCACGTTAATGCAACATGAATGGTTTGATGAAAGATTTGTGCTCAGAGTGAACATGGAATCAAAATAACATAAGGAGTTACACAAGAGTTTTAAGTAGTTAGAATAATAAGCATACAAACAAAAGTTAAGTCAAATCAACGAGATTGTTACCATGAGAGTAGAAGTGGTTGAACAACTTTCTTTTGAATGCACAGTCGTGGTTCCTCTAGCTTAATGGCTAGGGCTTCTGCAATGCAAAGAAGACGGAATCGTACTGTCTTTGGAAGGTTGTTCTTCACTTTGTAGATTACTTTCACACAGGAGGCGTTTGTTGAATTGGAATGACCATAGTGTTGACGAGATGTTCGATTATTGCACTCCTTATGCAGCCATTACTTCCTTTCTGTAGCCACGCTGGATAGTGTTCTTTGACTCTTTATGACAGGATGCCCATTGAACCCATAGCAACACCATTTGTCTGTCTATATAAACTCCCTTTAAATTTGAAGTAATTATTTTGGGTTCACCAGTCTCACCAATAGTCGCCGACCTTTTCATGAATAAATTCGAAAATAACATCTTTTCAAGCATACTCACTCCTAAAATATGGTTAAGATATGTGGATGATACTTTTGTAGTACTAAAACGAGATCTACACAATTCATTCCTGGAGAAAATAAACTGTGTATGTCCCAGAATCCAATTCACTTCGGAAGCAGAATCAGACACCGGTGAACTACCATTTCTAGACTGCCTAGTTAAGAGAAAGGAAAACGGACATTTTAGTATATCCGTATTCAGGAAGAAAACCCACTCAAATAAATATTTAGACTTCAAGTCATCACACCCCATCAGCGCAAAGATTTCAGTTGTTTCAAGTCTTCTTAGACGAGCACACTCTCTGATAACCGACGAGAAAGAAAAAGAAGAAGAAATATCAAACATTACTGAAACTCTCAAGCAAAACAACTACCCATGGAACTTCATCAACAAAATCAACACAGACACCAAGTATGGCCAAAATCGCATCCCGAAAACATGGACATCAACAGTCGTCATTCCATATAGAGAAGAGACGTCAGACGATATCAGAAGAGTACTCAATCAGCTCGATATTAGAGTTTTCTTCAAAACATCAGACACACTTCAAAGCAATCTTGTCCATATAAAAGACCAAATCCCTAAAGATTCGCTATCTAATTGTGTCTATAAGATAAAATGCTTGGAATGTGATGCGATATACATCGGACAAACTTCTCGAGAAATCAAAATCAGAAGAAATGAACACCGTAGAGCATCTCTTCGACCACCGAAGAATCCTGTTGAACTACAAAGACTTGAAAAATCATCAGCCATAGGTCTACATGCTATAGAATCAGGCCACAAAATTGATTTTGACAATGTTGAAATAATCCAGAAAAACTTCAGAAATCACAAAGAACGTTTAATATCAGAAGCACTTCATATCAAGTGGAATCAAAATTGCCTGAATAGGAATGATGGACTAAAACAGAATCTGACCTGGTTACAACACCTCCCTCCCCCCCCATCAAGTGACAAAACCAACACGAATGTGATAAGCACTTTCATTATGTAAACACACGCTGCTTTTATAATCTCATACACTTATCAAATCCAACAATCTACACATGATGATTTTGTTATCTTTACCAATTCACCAACTTAACAACTAAAAATGCCCCAGACAGACGAACGATGATCAAGTTAGTAAACTTTTCTTTCTTTTTTCGATATCATAACAGACATACTATTACCTTTGTTATTTGGTATAGTTATCTTCATCGCTATTTTTACTTTCAATATGTCCCTTTAACTTGACCTATGTCTATTTTCTCACCCCCTAACTGTTTGTTATATATATGCTGAGATTTTGTAAATTCCGGTTTAATAATACTTTGATAAAGCTATTAGCATTAAATAGCGAAACGTCAGTAAAAACAATATCGTTTTGTTTTTCATTCATTGGGAAATACAAAAACCTTTATTATAAGGAGTTACTTAATACAACATGAATAGTTTGATGAAAGAGTTGTACTCAGGGTGAACATGGAATCAAAATAACATATGGAATTATGCAAGGGTTTTAAGTCGTTAGAAAAATAAGCATACAAACAAAAATTAAGGCAAACCAACAGAGTTGTTACCATGAGAGTAGAAGTGCTCGAATAATTTTCTTTTCTGCGCATAGTTCTGGTTTGAAAATCCGAAACCAAGAGACACCATCCCTGGCAAAAACATACTTTATATGAACCTCGACTTCAAAGGTGACCTACTCAGTGATGTCCTTAGGAGGAGAATTTCGACTTCTTTAAGAAGAACTCTCTTTGCCGCAACATTGTGAGTAGTGTTCTCCAGTCACCCACTGATCTGCAGAAGCCAAAAGGACAAGATCCCGCACCTGACCACTTCTATGTGTATTTATCAGTTCACCTGTTGCTGTGGAGCCAGGTACATCGATCGTTCAATGCGCATCCTGTCAAAAAGGGTGAAAGAACACTATCCAGCATGGCTGCAGAAAGGAATTAGTGGCCGTATAAGGAGTGCAATAATCGAAATCGTCATCAACACTGGTCATTCCATCTCAACAATAGCCTCTTGCTTCAAAGTAATCTACAAAGTGAAGAACAACCTGCTAAAGACAGTACGATTCCGTCTTCTTTGCATTGCAGAAGCCCTAGCCATTAAGCTAGAGCAACCAATACAGTCCTACAGGAGGTCAGTCGCGAGCCTGAATAGCTCAGTGGTAACGTCTCTGACTACAGCACTGGGTGACGCGGGTTCGAATCTCAGAAGGGACATCAGTTCCTTCAAGGTTGCAGATACGCCTTGCTGATGAGTGCCAACTAGCACGAAACCTAGGTCCAAGGCTTCCTGTGGCCGATTGCCTCCAACCATCTAATACCAACAACTGTAGAATTATCAGCATGTGATATCGGTAGCCCAAATTTACCAGGCTGACCACTGATATTAGGGGTGCATCGACTGGCGATCGAACCCCGAACCATGTGCATGGTCAACGAGAGTCCCAACCGTTGTGATAATATGATTCTTTTTAGTGAGGAGGGGAAAGCAATCCATTCAACTGAACTATAAGAATTGAATGTTTATAGAAGCAATCATCTACGAGAAAGTCTTAACTCTACTACAATGTGAATTTCTCTATGTGAAGTAAGGATACACAAATTATTAAGGTAGAATTACTGAAAGGTTTTTTTTGTATATGTTTTTTTCATGAACTAACTAAATATTTATTCGTTTCTAAAACAAAATATGCCATCTACAAAATTGAAACATGAAATGGGTGACCACCTGCAAAACACAGAAACAGAGAACAGTTAACAATTTAAAATAACATTTGCACTCAGTGCCAAACAGCATATTGTGTGCATGAATAATATACTAGAGGAAATGAGAAATACACCACATTAAAGAATAATATGCAACTATTTTTATGGCGAAGCTTGAAAATTCTCAACTTAGTCAAACCATTGGTCATTTTGACATTTATAAAAGATACGTAGAGGACACTTTCGTTATCTGCGATAGAAATGTAATTCTTGATGATGTCTTGTTTGCTTTCAACAACTGCCATCCTTCTTAACAATTCACCACAGAAAAGGAGTCCGAACTAAGTATTCCCTTTCTTGATGTGTGCCTTAGCAGACGTAATGACGAATCTCTCAAAAGATCTATCCACCGGGAACGTACATGGAACGGACAACTAACTAATTTTTACAGTTGGGTGCCTATCTCCAGGAAATGGAATTTAATTCATTCGCTCTGCTCTAGGATAAGGAAAATTTGTTGTTCTGATTCCGTTAACTGAAAACTTGACTTCTTAAAAGCCACCTTTGCAGAAAATGGTTACCCTAACCGATTTATTGACAGCAACATGAAAGATAAGCAGTCTAAACTGGTCACTGACACAGTTCCAAAGACAACCTTATTCATGAACTTGGAATTCAAAGGTGATCAAGCCTCAGATATGCTCAAAAATCGTCTCTCTAAAGCAGTCAGTAAGACGTTCTATGCAGCAAAATTACATATGACGTTCACTAGCCGCAAGTTGTTCTCTACCTCTGCAAAAGATAAGCTCCCCCATCTGGCCGCCTACATGTGCATCTACCAGTTCACGTGCTTTTCGTGTGGAGCAAGGTACATTGGCCGTAGTCAGAGGACGCTTTCCACACGGATACGAGAACATATTCCAGCTTGGTTTTACAAGGGAGAAAAGAAGTGTGTACGAAGCTCTATTTTGGAACACCTGATCGACTTCTGTCACTCTTGCAACCCTGACCATGGTTTTAAGATCAGATATAGAATCCATGCTAACTTCCCGCGTTTTCTTCTTTACAGAATTCTAAAGACAGCTGAGGCCTTGGCAGTTCATGACTTTAAGCCAGACCTTTGTGTACAAAAGAAGTATGTATAATGCCTACTTCTGCCTTGGCCGTAGAGGTATAGACATTTATTTATTTTGTTTATTTAGTTATTCAATGTACTTTTCCCTTATTACTACGATTATTATTGTTATTCTCACTCTGAACCTTTTTCACTTGACCCACTTGACCCTTTAAACCCAAAATTATTGATTTTTATATTTTTATTTGTACAATATTGAATTCTATCTTATCAAATTTCACACCATGTTATGTAACATTTTATATTCGTCTACTAATCTTTCCAAAATTCTATACACTTTATGTGTTATTCTATATACGACACTTGGCATTAAACTATGATTATAATCACAAATTCAAATGAACTGTCGTCAAGATTTGACAGAATAGTTCTAAAATATTTGGGCGCCGATTGAGAAGTAGACATTTGTCAAAAATTATATTTGTAAAGTCTCAGCGAGATTGAAATGAGTAATTCCAACGTTTCGTTCAGCAATCTGGTCCGAACTTCTTCAGGGAAATTAATCGAAATTAACATAACATTGGTCTATATATGGAAACTTTAAGAAGTGTTTTACAACTGTTTACCCACACACACATACACACTCTGTTTAAAGTGTTTAACAAAGGTAGACCAATATTTGTAAGTCCGAGGTCAAATTTTGATCACAGCTCATAAAATTTTGTTTATTATGCATGTTGATACCTGTTTCATGACTTATGATTGGACAAAGTTTTAAAACAAAAAATGTGCCTTTTATATATGAAACCTCTGTTATGTTAATTTCGATAAATTTCCCTGAAGAAATTCGAATCAGATTGCTGAACGAAACGTTGGAATTACTAATTTCAATCTCGCTGAGACATTACAAATATAATTTTTTACAAATGTCATAATCACAAATATTTTAATTGCATATCATACTATTATTATTTCATGTATTCACACCTAATTCCCTCACCTGATATAATTTTTATAAAAGCCATATGTATATAGGATTGTACAGCTTGATAATAAATTCGTTGAAAAGAGTCTCTTCGCTGAATATTGTGTTCTTAACTATTTGTTTCACTGCCTAATCATTATTATTATTTTACTGTCAAAGGTCATTTAACATGCAAATTAATTCCAACAAGTCAACAAAGATAATATTTACCAAAATTCCTTTTAAAAAAGTACCTGATCATTTAAACATATGAACAGATTCCAAAAATTTATGTAAAGTAAAAATGAAATAATTTATACATTCATTTAAAAGAAATCACTATAGAAATTTGGCACAATTTTAACAGTTGAACAAAGTTTAGCTGTACGTGACACTGAGAAAATACAATGAAATAATTTTTTTGTAAATCCAAGAACTATTAACATACCGGACACGTTTTTTCCTCCAAGAATACGAATGAAGTGCATTCTGAAGTGCTGTTTCTTATGAGTGCCAACAAAGAAAGAGAGATCTAATAGTTCCAAGGCTTCCTACTGGTTGCCTCCGACCATCTAATAACAATTCAGACTACACCGTGATGGTAAATCACCAAGCATAGTGGTCACATTACAAAACTGACCAACAGAATTCAGGCTGCATCAAACAAAGGAATAAATGGATGACACTAGTTATTAGAGTTCAGTCAAAATAAAATTCATTAATAACGCCGTTGTGCAGAAATGCAGGTCACCTTATTATGTTATGGTTGGAAACTAGATGCTATGAGCCAACAGAGTTCATAATGAAGTAGATACAAAACACGTAGATCAGCGAAGAGTCCCTTTTCCGCGGTGAATTCATTTTCTTAGCTGTACAATAGCAAATATGTATATGTGTTATTTTATATATATGTGTACAATTAGTTTATCAAACAAAAATACAATTGGTTATGGTTATCCTAACTAAACAGGTGAAGATTGGTAATTGGAGTTACGTAATACAAAATCAGTCAAGAAAATTAGGTGTTAGTGAAATTAGGGTAGTAACAAAGGTGATGAGTTGTCACAAACAGTTGTTAAAAGAAGTTATGTAATGAATAGTTTGATGAGTGAGCTGTACTCAGGATGCACATAGGAACAAAGTAGATATTACGAAATTACGTAAGAGTTCTAAATGAATAGAATAATTATAAGCAAGTAAAGAACAGGCAAACAAACAAAATTAAGTCATCAAAATCAAAGAAATCAAATCAAATCAAAACGTTGTTACCAAGACAGTAGAAGTGGTCGAGTAATCCTCTTTTGTATGCAAAGCTCCGGTTTTTCTATGTGAATGGGTAGAGATTCAGCGATACAAAGAAAGCGAAACCGTATTGCCTTTGATAGGTTGTTCTTGACTCTGTAGATTACTTTGGGCAGGAGGCGTTTGTTGAAATGGAATGATCAGTGTTAACCAGATGTTCAATTATCATACTCCTTATTGCACCACTATTGCCTTTTCACAACCATGCTGGATAGTGTTCTTGAATCCTCTTGGACAGGGTGTGCGTCGAACGACTGATGTACCTGGTTCCACAGCAGCAGGTGAACTGATATATGTGTACATAGAAGTGGTCAGATGCGGGATTTTGTCCCCGAGGCTTCTGCAGATCAGTGGACGACTGGAGAACACTATTCTCAGCGTTGCTGCATAGAATGTTCTTCTCAGAGATGATGTGATCCTTCTCTTGAGAATATCGCTTGCTAAATCTCCCTTGAAATCCAGGTTTATGTAGAGTTTCTTTTTTGGCGCAAGTAGAGTTTCGTTTCTCCGAATTCGAGGTTTGATATTTTTGTCGATGAATCTCATCGGGTTTCCATTTTGGATGAAAATTTCTCTTAGAATGGATGGAGATTATACATGAATTGAAGTAGATACACTCCATGATTATCTTCATCTCAATCGTAATATCATTTTCTCTTTACTTGTCATATTCAGCTTTGGTCCAGTGATATGCAGTGACTCTTAACCACTCTGTTTCTGTTTTTTGTGTAGATATATAAGGTTTGACTGTTTCACCTAATATTTAATACTGAAGTCTAAATTGGTGACGTCACTCTGCGTATAATGTGTAGAAATGTACTGTATACTGGAATGACAGAAATTTTTTTTTCTTTTTAAGACCACCTTAGACTTTTACAAACTGTTAAAAACAAAATTTGTCGAAGTAAATCACGTGTATAATGGCGAAAACATTATCTTTTAACGATGTTGTTTTCAGTCACTTGAATATTCCCATAATTAATTGAGATTAATTATAGACAGAGCGAACAATTGTTTTCAATAGGTTCTCCGTCAGGCTCCACAATTATAAATCCACTAATTTAAGCATACAATAGCCAATAAAGGCAAATTAACATCATATCAGAAAGGTATTGTGGAACAAGTATAAGATGGGTTAGAACAATAGTCAGTTGAAAAAGTCAATCTGAACGAAGAATATACTTTTCAATAATTTCACTTCAGGTTCTTACAATTATAATATCAGTTAGAGAACCACTGGAAAACCTGTGAGTTCTGGAAAGTCATCTCATCCCAGTTTTGGATTTTTTGGGAGTATGCACTCACCGGAGTTCGAACCTAGGACCTTCTGGTTACAAGGTGAGCTAGCCCGTAGACCATAAAGACGTTGGGACCTGATCTAATAGCCAGTGCATGAATTTTAACTTCTGCCAATTTATGACATAGCACGATCACTTCGATCGCTTCGCTCTATACTGAAGATCAGATGGTCGCCAGAGAGAATCACCAACAAGAAGCTATGGGAACAAACTAAACAAGAACCAATCGCCTAAAAAATATGCAGGAGAAAGTGGAGATGGTTTGGACACTCGCTGAGGAGGAAGCCACTGGGTGACATCGCGCGTCAGGCTAGTGCTCGAGTGGAACCTGAAAGGGAAGCGGCAAGTGGGACGTCCCAGGGTGACAAAGAGGAGATTATTTGAAGAGAAGTTGAAACAGTACGGATTAACATGGATGCAGGTGAAAAGTACACCAGAAGACAGAAGCAAGTGGAGACATGTAGTTGAAGCCCTATGTTCCACTAGGAACCCAAGAGAATTATAAATAATAGTAATAACGTTCACTTCACAAAGTCTTCTTCGACGAGTTACTGCTTCACTTTCAACCTGATGTACCTTACAGGTCACGGCTTTCCGGTGGATGCGAACCACTGAAGAGCCTCACATTGGGACGAGAAAACTGTCTGGTATAACTCCCAGGTTTTTTCCGATGGTTCTCTAACTGATGTCAGCTCATGATGAAATCTTCTAACCAAATCAAACAAAATCCCCCACAAAACCGATACTTGAAAATTCTCACATTTACACAGTAAGCTTCTCCTTACAAATCTCACACTTTTCGGCATTGAAAAATGTTTCTGTAATCATCTGCTCCAAACCTTTCATAAGTGTGTCTATATCTGCTATAAGCTGAGTCTGTCTGTCTGTTTTCGACATAGAACTTTGCACATATGTGCGGCAGTTCAAGTCGCCACACTCCCTACTTGTAGCACACAAAGCAAGAGAAGAAAGTAGAAGAAATGCATAATATAGACAGTAAACAGAGGTGTGAGACAAAGGAATAGTAATAATGAAGAACAAAACAGTTTCATTGGAAATCATAAGTCACAAGGAGTGGATACATCTGCGCCAGACATTGAGAACGATTTTGAGCCATGTCACCAACTGTTTCCAGCCATTGGTTTTTACCGTCCCGAGGACCTCAACCAGCTAGTCAGGAAGTCTACACCTTCCTACGTGGCTTAGACTAACTGTTGTGGATTTCATTAACTGGTTCCATATTTTGGTTTGACCGCCGCTAGCTCTTTTCCAGCCTGACCCTATATCAGCTAACACTGCCCATTGTTGAGGAAGGCGATGACTAGGCATACGTAGCACATGTCCTAACCATCTCAGTCGATGTAATTTCACAGCCTCGTCGATTGGTTTCCCCTCCTTACCTAGCACTCGACGCCTAACCTCAATATTGCTCACCTTATTATACCACTTCACACGGGAGATAGAACGCAGACACCTATGATCGAAAACAGCTAATCTTTTCATGTCTTCCACTCTCAATGGCCAGTTCTCACAGCCATAAAGGGGGACGGAGCAGACTGATGAGTAGTACACACGCCCTTTGGTCGATAACCAGTCGGATATCACGTCTTCTAAGCCAGAGACCGCGTAAACTGGCATATGCGAAACTAGCCTTCTGTATCCGTGCTGAGATCTCATCAGAGATCAACCCGTCGGCACTGGCTGATGGTACTTCCCAAGTAAGTGAAGCGGTCAACGTGCTCTACCACTTCACTTCCTCAGCCTCATTAGCTGAGGCATATTAAAAATCGTCTCCTCATAAATCTTACTATTTACTTCGGCATTTAATCGTTAGATTTTATGTGACACCTGAAGTCAACCGGAAACAATCATCTTCAGGATGACAGGATCGATTTTTTTCTTCCTTCACGTTCCCCAGTGGAACATAGGGCTTCAAGCTAATGGCTTGAAGTTTCTGTAGCAGTGTTTATTTTACAGGATGGGGTTGCTAGCCTCATGCCCGGCCTTTCCTCTTCACCAGCATTATTTCTGGCTTAACGAGGTAAAGGAGTGCGTCGGCCGGGGATCGAACCCCGGACCATGTACATGGTCGGCGAGCATCCTAACCACTATGCCACCGACAGGATCGATGCACATCACAATTTCAAGCATGAGTGGATGATCAAAGTAGACTTATATTCCAAACCATCTCTACAGCTCTACTGATTTTGATATTTTACTACAGAGTCAAATTATATCAAAAAAATGACCCACTTTTTCAAGCATTTCATTTTCTAACCATCATTAGACCAAATAATCTAGTGAAGTGATGTCTGGTTGAATGCAGCAACACACGCAAACACATGCACACACTCTGATGTTAAGTATTCCCTGAACAACTCATTAAATATGAGGTCAACTTGCCGTCCAAAATACAATTGGATAAGTAGATGATCTCATTTAATTTGTGATTCTTGAACCAAAAATAAGCCGTTTTAAATAACTGTCACTTTCGAGCACTAAATAAAACTGTTTAGATGCTTTAATTAAGCCTCTTCATTAGGGTAAGTTCGATTTAATTAGGATTTATGCAAATTAATGTCTACTGGTTTAATTTTTTTGCATTTGTATACTAGTTCAAACAGTGTATGCATATTTCCTTTCTCACCAGAACCAAATTCACCTAATCCAACTAGTGAGTCGCCTTCATTCTCTTTATATATTTATGTGTCAATGAGGCGGGTGGGAAGGGGGTGGCTGGCAATTAATTAACTTGCAAATTTTAGCCTGAAGTGATTTGAAGATGTCGAAGAGGCTAGTTAGACAAATCGATTTGTGGACCTTGGGTTAATCGCCCTGTTACTGATCATTAGAAGTAACTTTTATGATTGTTATTTGTACATCTTCAACCAACGTCTCTTCTTAAGGAAGTTTATACTGTACCAATGCATGGTGATTGCTGATGGAAAGTTAAATTGAGGAGATGAACTCTGCAGCCAGTGTCAAATCCTAAGTCTACTTAGCAGCAACCCTAACGCTCTAAAAGCTTAAATATGGATTTCTACGGGTTCGCAAATCTATATTTCACTGCTGACTCAGATGTTTCTCTTCTTTTACACGCGAAGGAACCTTCATCTAACCTTCTATATCCGAATTATTTGAAAAGGGAATCGTCAGGTAGTTAATAAGACACACTGAGGTCACCGTAATTTCTGCGACTGATATTGCTAGTTAGTATGATTTAATCATAAACAGTTGTCTTCGCTCAATACTCAAGACCAGATGGCCGACCAGGAAAGAACAGCAACAGGGATCTCTGGCAATGAGCGAACTAACCAGGAACTGATTGTGCTACAAATAAGCAGAAAGAAATGCAGGTGGATTGACCATACTCTGAGGAAACCATCAAGTGACATCACTAGACAAGCCATTGCTCGAGTGGAACCCGAATGGAAAGTGACGAGTTAGTTGGTCTTCAGTGTAAGGGTAACTTGGAAGAGGTCATGTGAAGAGGAGATGCAAGAATGTGGGCAAACTTGCAGCCAGGTGAAAACCTTAGCAGAGAACCAAACGCAATTGAGACGTGCGGCTGAAGCTCTATGTTCCTCCAGGAACTAAAGGAAACAATAATAATAATAATCATTTAATCATAATCATATTACTGATAACAGTTTAATCACTTTTCTCCAATTATTAACAGTTAGATAGAATAGAATTACCAGCGCTTGTGCATACATGCAAAAAGTTAGCACCTATTACAACTTAGTGAGAACAATACAACCACAAAAACTGAATGTTATTGGAACATATTATTATTATTTCCTTTAATTCCTACAGGAACTCTGCTAGAGTCTTTACCTGGCTTCAAGTATACCCACATGCTTTCATTATCTCCTCTTCACATGACCTCTTCCAAATAACCTTCGCACT
Organism: Trichobilharzia szidati; assembly: GCA_944472155.2. NCBI lineage: Eukaryota > Metazoa > Platyhelminthes > Trematoda > Strigeidida > Schistosomatidae > Trichobilharzia > Trichobilharzia szidati. The sequence goes on from OX235273.1 coordinate 150,391,896, forward strand.
GACGACCAACTTGCCGCTTCTTGTTCGGGTTCCACTCGAGCGATGGCCTGTCTAGTGATGTCACTTGATGGTTTCCTCAGAGTATGGCCAATCCACCTATCTCCACTTCTTCCTGCCTATTTGTTTCACAATCGGTTCCTGGTTGGTTCGCTCATTGCCAGATATCCCTGTTGCTGATCTTTTCTGGCCATGTGGTCTTGAGTATTGAGCGAAGACAACTGTTAATGAAGGTCTGTAGTTTGTTTGAGATGCTCTTTATGACGCGCAGTGCAAGTCACTGATCCGTATAGTAGGTAGCAGTGACTTCACACTGGAGTAGAAAATCTGGATCTTATTTTTCATGCTGAGTGCTGTTGACCTCCACACAGAATTGAGAGTAGTGAAAACTTGTCTTACTTTCCTGATCCTTGTTTTGATATCCTCATCAGTTCCGTCTGTAGTTGAAACGATGCTTCCCAGGTAGGTAAAAGAGGTAGTTTCTTTCAGGTTCCTCCCATTTATGCTGATCGTTGTCTGTTGTTGTTATTGCTGTTGGTGGTGTCGTCCAGGAATCTTCATCACCTTTGTTTTTTATATGTTCACCTGAAGTCCTATCTTTGATCCTTCTTCGGCCAACTTGTTGCTTTTCATTTGCATATCTTCCAGTTTGTGGGAAACCAGACATATATCATCGGCGAAGTCCAGATCCATTTTCTATAGTTTGGTTTTTAAGGGTTAGTTATGTTTTTACGAGTCAATCACGGATTGATATCAGTTAGAGAACCATTGAAAACCAGGGAGTACTGGACAACTGCTGTTTCATCCTAGTTTTAAGAACCATTGGCAGATCCTCCAAGTTTTACGTTAAGGTGCATTTTATGCCTGGTTCCTCATTGCCCCATGTCTGTTGCATTATCTAGTCTATTGGAATATGATGAATATTAAAAATTAAGAATACTTATTGATTTTAAGAATGTGTAAATTCTTTCCTGACATCTGACTCTTCGCACAAAGCCCACCTTAAATGACGTTTTGGTTGAGTTTTTATAATTTGCTGTGAGAGGAGAAATTCCTATGAAATTTCTTCTGGCTTCACCGTCGAAGAGATCCACAGAGACAATTGCCAATAATAACAAGGGTGTTCGGTATCAGGCAAGATGTCTCCAGCTAACTCTTCTCAAGAATTAAAATGGCTGTCCATAACGATGTCAGTTAGTTGAGTCAAAGGCCGCACACCACTAATTCTACTTAAAGCTTTCAGTGTTCTACACAATATGATAATAATAACATAAATAAGAGAGAATATAAGTCATCTACAGTTATACCATATAAAGAGGGGACATCTGAGACCCTACGTAGGATTCTAAATAAAGCAGGAATTAGGGTGGCATTTAAACCTACAAACTCACTCAGGGACAAGCTCTGTAGGTAACAGGACCCAGTGGACCCAATCAAACAAAATAATATAATTTACAAAATACCTTGCAATGACTGTGAGGTCAACTACATAGGTCAAACTAGTAGGTCAGGGGTAGTCAGATTGTCAGAACATAAAAATTTAGCTAAGGTGAGAATGGTTGACCCAGAGAAGATAAGTAATTTAGAAAAAAGCTCGGCAATTGCAATGCATGCATTAACACACAACCACACAATAGGGTGGGAGAGGGTTAAAATTCTAAAAAGTAATCTAGGTAGGTGGAGAGAGAGGTTGATTACTGAATCTTTCCTGGTTCATCGAATCTACACCCAACACATGCAATAGGAATGATTCATCACTCATACCCGAGATATGGAAAATAATACTACCAATCAAATCAAGTGAAAATCAAGTGAAAAACAATGGAACTATATAAATGAATTTAGGAAGTCGTGTGATTAACTTGATATGATTATGAGGAGCAATAAATTGTGCTCGAAACGTCATCAGTAAATATTACTGTATAACACTGTGAGACTCTATAAAAATAAAATTTACCCATAATCGAATTACACTCTACCACAGTGCCCAAGTTTTATTCTTATATCAATATGACATAGTCTTTCTTGAGAATCCCATGAAAGAATGAGAGGGATCACATCAGAAGGATGAGTAGAACACATGAATTAACAAACTACAAGAGAAGAGGTTGAATTATGTCAGCGGAATGTCTCAACTTCTTTACATAATAAGTCAGATGAAAAGGTTTCGATAAGATAGAGAAGATTTGTAGCTCAGGTGGATGATTTTGATATGGCTGTGTTATCTGAGCTGGATAGTTAATTCGCGAAGCTTTCATCACCCTACTAGGTGACATCTTCAGCGCATACTTCAATTTGAATCGAAGTGAGATTATCAATTTCTCCACGAGTTTATTAATCATCTCTCCCGCTGACCTTTGGTGTGATTGATTGCTTTTGTGTGTTTTCACAACTTCTAGGTTACTTGTATTGGAACTGATTGTTTCTTAGACTTGAACTTTGACTCTTTGTGTGTATGTGAGGTTTCTTTCTTATCGGTTGATAAATTTTGTCTATCTCGATGAACACTAGTTGTCCCAGTCAAATTATTGTCCGTGGTTGTCTGTATGCGGTGAGGCAATATGATGTATAGATATCATGTCTTCTGACGGCTAGTTTATGATCATGGGTACGAAGATGAAGGGGACGCCCACTTTGACCAATGTAGTGTTTTTCACACTTATTACAATTAATTGTTTAGATGATGGTGGTTTTACCTTCTTTCGCTGTTGAGTCTTTTGGTTGACATAGAACTGAGTGAAGTGATTTTGTTGGTTTGTGTGCGACGTCAATTCCTAAAGGTTTGAAGAGTTTTGCAGTGATTTCTGAGATATCCTTTATGTATGGTAGGGCGATTTGCTTTGTGCTTTCCTTGGGATCCTTAGGTTTGATAGGTTGGTTTGGGGGCATATGACTTTTCATGAAATTCTGTAGACGTCCACGAGATATATTTCTTCAGTTTTCCTTAAAGTGGGAGTGCTGCAATGAGTTCTGGCCCTCTTGAATAGTGTTTGTATAAAATTCCTTTTGTGTGTTATTGGATTGTTGCTGTTGTAATTCAGTATTTGATCCGTGTGAGTTGGTTATCTATAAACTTGAATTTCTTATGTCCCCTGTGATTGTTCTCTTGACTAAGACATCCCAAAATGGGATTTCGCCCTCGGATTCCTCTTCTCTTGTGAATTTGATATCATTGAAGACGTTGAAATCAACAGGATATGAGATGACCAAAAGAGATTCGAAGAGAAACCGTTATCAAGACAGAAGACTTTCCGTCTACTCCCCATCACAGTGCCATTTGTGTTTCACAAATCATCGGACTGAATCAGACCAATCAAGTTGTGTTCACATCTTAATCTTAAAGCAACAGTGTGAAATTTAGAGGGATTCAGTTTAAGACCACTTGAGTGGTAACGTTAGTTAACCTCACATAAGAATCTCTTCATGTGAGAAAATTCCGATACAGAAACTCCTGGGACAGAAATCGTTAGGCCATAGTCATATCTGTTTTAAATCATGGAAAATTCCCATTGTAACATATAGAAAATCAAAACAAATGATTCAACGAAGAGACTCTTTTCAACAACGAATTTATCATCAAGGTGTACAATCGTATATGCGTATATGGTTTTTAAGAAGTTATATCCGGTGAGGGAATTTAAACATAGGTGTGAATGCATAAAATAATAATAATAATAATAGTACGAAATGGAATTAGAACTAAAATGTTTGTAATTATGATCATAGGTAAATGTCAAGTGGCAGAGCAAACTAATGTCATATATAGAATAATTCATAGGATGGATAGAACTTGAAAAAGCGATTAGTAGCCCGGGTACTGTGGAAGATGAGTTATACATCTTGAGGAAAATCCTAATAGAAAATGGATTTCCACCACGTTTTATAGATAAGAATATACATTGAAATCCTAAAAATTTGGCTTATCAACCGTACTCAAGAAAATACTTTACATGAGCATGGAATTCAAAGGGACTTAGCTTCCGATATAATAAAAGAACATTCCCTGATGCATCTCTGAGAATAGCCTTTACTAGTCGACCATTATTGTTCAACAACCTGAAGGACAAGATCCCGCTGTTGACCAACTCTATGTGTGTTTATCAATTCACCTGCTCGTGTGGAGCTAGGTATATCGGTCGTTCGACTAGAGTTTTGTCCAACCGGGTGAAAGAACACTATCCTGCATGCTTACGAAAAGGTGGAAGTAGAGCAATAAGAAGCGCGATCATTGAACATCTGGTCGATAGTGATCACCCTATCTCTATAGCCTCCGCCTTCAAAGTCATCTACAAAGCAAAAAGTAGTTTACTCGAATCCCTACGTACCCGACTCATCTGTATTGCTGAAGCTTTGTCTATCGAAACAGAAAAGCCAGATCTCTGTGTGCAGAAAAAGTTCGTTCAACCCCTCCAACTCTTATCATCTTAATCCCCCTATGCTAAAGTATGGTAATCCCTAATCATGTTTTGGCTATACCAATTCTTTTTCATTTTGTCTATTCAATTTGTATTCTCTTCCTTTATTACGTCAATTCTTACTGCGATTACTATCTTAACTTTGAACTGTTCCCAGTATTATTTCACTTGTTCCACTTGTTATTTTTTTTTCTTTTTTCTTTTTTTTTTTCGTTTACAGCTTGATTCCACACAGTACTTTTGGTAGAAGTATGGAACTTTCAGCATGGATATCGGTAGCCCAAATTCAGGCCGACCATAGATATCGGGTGTGCGTCGACAGGTAATCGAACCCCGGACCATGTGCATGGTCGGCGGGAGTCCTAACCACTGTGCTACCGACGCACAATTCTGTCTTGCAAAATTCAATTCTGTATTATCAAATTTCACACAACGCCACATAACGTTTTTAATCTATTCGATTTGTCTACTAATCTTATAATTGCACACTTTTTTCCAAGTTCTATACATCCTATGAATTATTCTATATATGACATTAATTTGCTTTGCCACTTGACATTTAACTATGATCATAATCACAAATATTTTAATTGCATTTCATACTACTATTATTGTTATTATTTTATGCATTCACACCCTTAACCTAATTCCCTCAACGGATATATTTTCTTAAAAACCATACATATACGATTTTACAACTTGATGATAAATTCGTTGTTGAAAAGAGTCTCTTCACTGAAACATTTGTTTTGATTTTCTATATTTGATGAAATCAGCTCTGGGACAATACAATGAGAGAAAGTATACCATCTCGGGGCACATCAACTTCCCGAAAGAAAGAAGTTGAGCGCTTTCCACTTTATAAAATGGTTTGTAGTTGTAGACCGGAGAAATGCGAAGACAGTCACCTTGTGGCCCAGGACTCATGGCTTCCTTAAATCGGCCTGCTTAGAAAAGTACTTTGGGAATTGAGTCAGAAGCATCAGTGTAGTCTACAAAGATGCTGAAATGAGTCCTAGTTTAAGCCAGCCTTCCTGGTTTACCCAACCGTTAAAAATATAGCTGTTTTATGACTATTCGCTACAAAAAATACCAGAGAACAACTATTTTTTCTCCATGAGTGCCTTCGTCATCAAATTCTACCAACCAGCGTGAGATATAAGCCACCAATCAACTGCCCAATGGGATGGAAATTAGCTGAACAATGTGGAAGAAAAATGGTTAAACTAATGATTACAGATGCACATTATAGAATCAAGAAATATCAACAAATAATGGACTTTGAAAAAGAGAAACTAGAGAAAATCCTCAGCCAAGAACACCTTTCAACAATGATCACCGCAATCGCACTGACAAGTAGTAGACACAGAGAACGTAGACGAAAAGTTCTCAGAACCAAGCTAACCAAAATCAAAAAACAACAGCCGAACAATACACCAATTGATTGCGTAGTCAATTTATCAAAACAGCCGCTGTCAAAAATGGAACAACAACTACTTCAAAAAGGATTAAACTACAACACTGAAGACGCCTCGAAAACAGACTTCTTCGCTGCTCTTGAATCAACACTCAAATCATCAAAATTAAGTGAAGAAACACAAGAAGAGATACGTCAAACAATAGTGCCTATAGTTAAACAAAGAAAACGACACACACAACTCAACTCACAAGAACAAAAAGCCCTCAAAAGACTGAAAAACAGGAAAGATATCGTTATAGTACCAGCTGACAAAGGAAGGACTACAGTAATCATGGACAAAGAAGAATACACTGCAAAAGCGGAAGAACTACTCAAAGATCAAACAATATACCAACAACTAACAACAAACCCCATCGAAACACTAAACAACCGCATCCAAAGAACCCTAAGCAAACTCACCAAAACGGGTCAGATCACAAAAGAAGATCAATGGCGAATGAAATCCAATGGACCCGTCATACCTCGATTCTACGGCAGACCAAAAATACACAAGCCAAATATACCTCTACGACCAATCGTATCACTCCCAGGAACCCCAACATACAATTTATCCAAAGAACTATACAGAAGACTGAAACACTTGACGAAATCATGTGATCACTCCATCCAATCTGCGACCCAATTTTTAGAGAAAATCAAAGGCATTGAAATAGACAGCCAAGAAATAATGGTATCCTTCGACGTCACGGCATTATATACTTCGATTGGACTAAAACTAGCAAAAGAAACCATGGAACAACTACTCAACAACGACGAACACATACAACAATCAAAAATGCAGCATTCAAGTTGGATGGAATGCATAAACTTGTGTCTCACAACTTATTTCCAATTCAACGGCCAAATGTATGAACAAATTCAAGGGACACCTATGGGATCACCCATATCAGGATTGATTGCGGAAGCCGTCATGCAAAGACTGGAAAACATAATTCTGCCAAAGATCAAACCGAAAATTTGGATACGCTACATAGATGATACATTCGTGATAATCAAAAGAGAAAACTTAGACAATACCCACAACATAATAAACAACACCTTCAACGACATCAAATTCACAAGAGAGGAAGAATATGAAAACAAAATCCCATTCTTAGACGTCTTAATCAAACGAACAACTACAGGAAAATTAGAAACCCAAGTATACAGAAAACCAACGCACACGGATCAAATACTCAATTACAACAGTAACAACCCAACATCACACAAAATTAGCTGCATACGTACATTGTTCAAGAGAGCCAGGACTCATTGCAGCACTCCCGCCTTGAGGAAAATTGAAGAAAATCATCTTATGGACGTCTTCCAAAGAAATGGATACCCACGAAACTTCATCAAAAGACATCTACCCCCAGCTCAACCAACCAAATCAAAGGCCACCAGCGAAAACACAAAGAAAGTCGTCCTACCATATATAAAAGATATCTCCGAAATCACTGCAAGACTATTCAAACCTTTTGGAATCGATGTCGCTCATAAACCAACAAAGTCACTACACTCAGTTCTATGTAAGCCAAAGGACTCAACGGCAAAAGAAGACAAAACTAACGTCATCTACAAGATAAATTGCAACGACTGCGACAAACATTACATTGGTCAAAGTGGACGCCCTCTTCGTCTTCGCATTCACGAACACAAACTAGCTGTCAAAAGACACGACATACACTCCCTCATATCACTACATGCAGACAACCACGGGCACCAATTCGACTGGGACAATGTTCAAATCTTAGACAAAGGGAACTGCAAAAATGCCAGAGAATTCCTAGAGGCCTGGTATTCAAATGAATCAGCAATCAATAGACACATAGAGATTGACAAAATATACCAATCCATACGAAGAAATTCACACAAAAACAAAGTCAAACTTCAGGTCAAGGAAACAGTCAACACCAAAACAAGTGAACTAGAAAGTGAGAAGTCACACAAAAACAACCAATCACGTTCAAGGTTAGCAGAAGGAATGACTAACGACATTCAGACCAAAGAAGCAGCCAGCACCGAGACAAGCAAACTAGGGGATGAAATGTCACACGAAAACAACCAATCACGTTCAAGGTTACTAGAAGAGATGACTAATAAACTCATAGAGAATTCTAAAAGCTCACTTCACATCGAAGTATGCGCTGAAGATGTTGCTCAGTAGAGCAATGAAAGCTTCGCAACCAAACCATCCAGCTCAGAGAACACAACCACACCAAAATCATCCACCTGAGCTACAAATCTTCTCTATTATATCTAAATCATACGAGCGGAACACGCTTCTTTCTGTTCGAAAGTGGGAAGACTTCGCCAAACGGCAAGGATCCACCAGAGAACAACTATTTTTTCTCCATGAGTGCCTTCGTCATCAAATTCTACCAACCAGCGTGAGATATAAGCCACCAATCAACTGCCCAATGGGATGGAAATTAGCTGAACAATGTGGAAGAAAAATGGTTAAACTAATGATTACAGATGCACATTATAGAATCAAGAAATATCAACAAATAATGGACTTTGAAAAAGAGAAACTAGAGAAAATCCTCAGCCAAGAACACCTTTCAACAATGATCACCGCAATCGCACTGACAAGTAGTAGACACAGAGAACGTAGACGAAAAGTTCTCAGAACCAAGCTAACCAAAATCAAAAAACAACAGCCGAACAATACACCAATTGATTGCGTAGTCAATTTATCAAAACAGCCGCTGTCAAAAATGGAACAACAACTACTTCAAAAAGGATTAAACTACAACACTGAAGACGCCTCGAAAACAGACTTCTTCGCTGCTCTTGAATCAACACTCAAATCATCAAAATTAAGTGAAGAAACACAAGAAGAGATACGTCAAACAATAGTGCCTATAGTTAAACAAAGAAAACGACACACACAACTCAACTCACAAGAACAAAAAGCCCTCAAAAGACTGAAAAACAGGAAAGATATCGTTATAGTACCAGCTGACAAAGGAAGGACTACAGTAATCATGGACAAAGAAGAATACACTGCAAAAGCGGAAGAACTACTCAAAGATCAAACAATATACCAACAACTAACAACAAACCCCATCGAAACACTAAACAACCGCATCCAAAGAACCCTAAGCAAACTCACCAAAACGGGTCAGATCACAAAAGAAGATCAATGGCGAATGAAATCCAATGGACCCGTCATACCTCGATTCTACGGCAGACCAAAAATACACAAGCCAAATATACCTCTACGACCAATCGTATCACTCCCAGGAACCCCAACATACAATTTATCCAAAGAACTATACAGAAGACTGAAACACTTGACGAAATCATGTGATCACTCCATCCAATCTGCGACCCAATTTTTAGAGAAAATCAAAGGCATTGAAATAGACAGCCAAGAAATAATGGTATCCTTCGACGTCACGGCATTATATACTTCGATTGGACTAAAACTAGCAAAAGAAACCATGGAACAACTACTCAACAACGACGAACACATACAACAATCAAAAATGCAGCATTCAAGTTGGATGGAATGCATAAACTTGTGTCTCACAACTTATTTCCAATTCAACGGCCAAATGTATGAACAAATTCAAGGGACACCTATGGGATCACCCATATCAGGATTGATTGCGGAAGCCGTCATGCAAAGACTGGAAAACATAATTCTGCCAAAGATCAAACCGAAAATTTGGATACGCTACATAGATGATACATTCGTGATAATCAAAAGAGAAAACTTAGACAATACCCACAACATAATAAACAACACCTTCAACGACATCAAATTCACAAGAGAGGAAGAATATGAAAACAAAATCCCATTCTTAGACGTCTTAATCAAACGAACAACTACAGGAAAATTAGAAACCCAAGTATACAGAAAACCAACGCACACGGATCAAATACTCAATTACAACAGTAACAACCCAACATCACACAAAATTAGCTGCATACGTACATTGTTCAAGAGAGCCAGGACTCATTGCAGCACTCCCGCCTTGAGGAAAATTGAAGAAAATCATCTTATGGACGTCTTCCAAAGAAATGGATACCCACGAAACTTCATCAAAAGACATCTACCCCCAGCTCAACCAACCAAATCAAAGGCCACCAGCGAAAACACAAAGAAAGTCGTCCTACCATATATAAAAGATATCTCCGAAATCACTGCAAGACTATTCAAACCTTTTGGAATCGATGTCGCTCATAAACCAACAAAGTCACTACACTCAGTTCTATGTAAGCCAAAGGACTCAACGGCAAAAGAAGACAAAACTAACGTCATCTACAAGATAAATTGCAACGACTGCGACAAACATTACATTGGTCAAAGTGGACGCCCTCTTCGTCTTCGCATTCACGAACACAAACTAGCTGTCAAAAGACACGACATACACTCCCTCATATCACTACATGCAGACAACCACGGGCACCAATTCGACTGGGACAATGTTCAAATCTTAGACAAAGGGAACTGCAAAAATGCCAGAGAATTCCTAGAGGCCTGGTATTCAAATGAATCAGCAATCAATAGACACATAGAGATTGACAAAATATACCAATCCATACGAAGAAATTCACACAAAAACAAAGTCAAACTTCAGGTCAAGGAAACAGTCAACACCAAAACAAGTGAACTAGAAAGTGAGAAGTCACACAAAAACAACCAATCACGTTCAAGGTTAGCAGAAAGAATGACTAACGACATTCAGACCAAAGAAGCAGCCAGCACCGAGACAAGCAAACTAGGGGATGAAATGTCACACGAAAACAACCAATCACGTTCAAGGTTACTAGAAGAGATGACTAATAAACTCATAGAGAATTCTAAAAGCTCACTTCACATCGAAGTATGCGCTGAAGATGTTGCTCAGTAGAGCAATGAAAGCTTCGCAACCAAACCATCCAGCTCAGAGAACACAACCACACCAAAATCATCCACCTGAGCTACAAATCTTCTCTACTTTGAAAGCCATGGGGGGAAATCAATTATCTCCTCATTAATTTATCACATCGAAGGAGATTTCTACCTTTCTATCACATAGCCCAAATTTTATTTTTATATCAAAGATGTCTATCTTTATTTCAAAGTAATTCCTTAGACAAGTTGAAGTCTGTCAGTATGTCAGGATGTAGGCGTGCGTGCGTGTGTGTTTGTGAGTGAGTGAGTGAGTGAGCAAGTAAGTGCCCACGCTCACTTACTTCTATGGTTTATCTCTGAGTTCTCCTCTCTTTCTCTCAGTTTATGCTGTTTCTTACAATTCCCGTTTTTTTTACTAGACATTATTGTTAGATAATTATAAGATTAGAGTTACGTTTGAAATACTGAAAGAAGTAAAAACAAAATAATCAAAACAGACTCAAAAAGCGTATTCAAGATTGTTTCTTTCAAAGGAGAAATGAAGACTTAGTTAGTCAGGTTGGGTTAGTTAGTTAGTTAGTGAGTTGGTTAGTTAGATAGCTGTCTGTTGTCTGTATTCGTCCCTCTTCTATTCTACTACTTAAAATGACGAATGGAGAATGGGATCATGTGATTGCCTGCCTTTACAATAAAAAATTGGGTGTTGTCTGTTGGTTGCTGCCTTCTTCTAAGATGAAAAATATATACAACACCAGTTCAGGTTAAAAATTACAACAAATCTCTGACGAAAGTACTTTACCTACTATAATTACTCCCTTGGGATTTCAAGGCGAAAGTAGAACTACAATACCACGTGTGCATTACATCTTGCTTTCTGCTGTCCTCTTTAGATAGCTCAACGATTCCCCACAAGTTTTGATTTCTTTCTCAAATTATCTCCTTTTTGTCCCTATTCGAGTTCTCTTGGGGGTGCATTAACGTGTGTGATATCACTCAGTGGTCCCTTCAGATTATGCCTAGTTGATTTGCATTTCCTCCTGCATATTTGCTCCATGATTAGTTCTTGGTTGATTCCTTGTCTTGGTTACTTACTGCTTATCCTTTCTAGCCGGCCATATGATTTGCATTATTGAGCTAGCGACTCCATCGGTTGAATAAAGTCTGCTGCTGCAGACCCGATGGAAACGTATTAGGTAGCACGCTAAGTCTCATAACAATAAAGAAACACTTATTTAACGTTAGTTTTCAAAATTTGAATGTTATTCTTTCTGATCTGGGCTGGAGATTTCTACCCACATTGCACTCTAGCTTTCACGAAACATTCTGGCTGGATTTGACATCCTCAAACCTGCCACATTTAGTTGATGTGATGCTTTTGAGGCAAGTAAATGAATGCGATGGTTTATTTTCGATGGGAACTTGAGGGTTACTGTTTGTGTATCGTAATCTATGCTCCCCTGAAGTCTTGCATTCCCTGGCAACTTTGGCAATCTGCTGGTTTTCGCTTGTGTTTGAAATGTTTCCAAATCGCCTTACGGTCAACCCCCTTGAAAGTATTTTCACAGTCGATGACGTTGAGGTAGAGATTTGACTACTATTCCATTCTGTGTTCGACTGTGATGCATTGTGTTGCAATTCGGATCGGACAAGACTTTCTTTGAATGAATCCAGTTTGATCTGGGTGGAGTTTCGACTTCAGAGCATCTCTTAGTCTCTCAAGGATGGCACGACTTAATATTTCGCTTCAGACGAATAACAGCATGAAGCCGCATCAGTCCTCACAAAGGCTTAAGTCGCTCTTTTCAGGGAGTTTGACAAGGTAGGCGTCTCTTCTTCCTTCCTCATCTTTAGTAATACTGGTGTCAGCACCCTTCACTCCTTTATATAGTGCCTATTTAGTAAAGTAATCATGTCTGGTATAGCGAAAATATTCACTCAGACATTTAGAAAAGACAAAAACAATTGAGCAAAGAATATCCCTATCGAGAATTTCCTCTTCTGGTTGTACAATTATATATGTGTGCATTTATCTACGTAGAATATTCTAGAATAGTCGTACATAACAATATTCTCATGGAAAAAAGTCCCATTGTAACATATAGAAAATCAAAACAAGTGGTGATTCAGCGAAGAGACTCTTTTCAACGAATTTATCATCAAGGTGTACAGTCGTATATGCGTATATGGTTTTTAAGAAGTTATATCCAGTGAGGGAATTGAATCATAGGTGTGAATGCATAAAATACTAATAATAATAGTAGTATGAAATGCAATTAAAACTAAAATGTTTGTGATTATAATCATAGTTAAATGTCAAGTGGCAAAGCAAATTAATGTCATATATAGAATAATTCATAGGATGGATAGAACTTGAAAAAGGGTGTGCAATTATAAGATTAGTAGACAAATCGAATAAAATAAAAACGTTACGTAATATTGTGTGAAATTTGATAGCATAGAATTTAACGTTGCGAAAAAGAATTGATTTAGAATGACAAGTGGAACAAGTGAAATAATACCGGCTACAATTCAAAGTGAGAATAGTAATAGTAACTAACGATTGACTTAATAAAGGAAGAGTATACAAATCTCTGTAGCCTCCGCCTATAAAGTCATCTACAAGGCAAAAAGTAATTTACCGAAATCACTACGCACCCGACTCATCTGTATTGCTGAAGCTTTGGCTATCGAAACAGAAAAGCCAGATCTCTGTATACAGAAAAAAGTTCGTTCAACCCCTTCCCTCCAACTGTCATGGTCTTAATCCCTCTATGCTAAAGTACAGTAATCCCTAGTCACATTTTGGCTCTACCAATTTTTTATTTTCATTTTGTCTATTCAATTTGTATTCTCTTCCTTTATTACGTCAGTTGTTACTGTTACTATTCTCAATTTGAAATGTCGGTATTTTTTCACTTTTTCCACCTGTCATTCTAAATCAATTCTTTTTTACAACGTTAGATTCTATGCTATCAAATTTCATACAATATTACGTAACGTTATACGATTTGTCTACTAATCCTATAATTGCACACGCTTTCGAAGTTCTATCCATCCTATGAAATATTCTATTTTTTTTATTCCTTCACGTTCTCAGTGGAACATAGGGCTTCAAGCTAGAGTCTTGAAGTTTCTGTAGCAGTGTTTATTTTTACAGGATGGGGTTGCTAGCCTCATGCCAAACCATTCCTCTCAACGAGCTTTATTACTGGCTTAGTGAGGTAAAGGAGTGCGCCGGCCGGGGATCAAACCCCGGACCATATGCATGGTCTGCGAGAGTCCTAACCACTATGCCACCGACGCACTAGAAATATTCTATATATGACATTAATTGTTTTGCCTCTTGACATTTAACTATGATTATAATCACAAACATTTTAGTTTTAATTCCATTTCATACTATTATTATTATTAGTTTATGCATTCACACCTATGATTCAATTCCCTCACCGGATATAACTTCTTAAAAACCATATGTGTATATACGACTGTACACCTTGATAATAAATTCGTTGAAAAGAGTCTCTTCGCTGAATCACATGTATTGATTTTCTATAAATAACAATATAAGTCAGCTTTTTGAATACTATCGATTAGTTAAGTAAGATCAAGGGAATTACAGTTCACTAAAGATGCATAAATTATAATAAGCATAAAAATGTAATAGCAAATAGAATATCAAATAAAATTAAGGAAATCTCTACACTAAGAAATTGAGGATCATTAGAACGTTGATGGCCAACGTATGGACAGTGTCTGAACCAACCAACTTCGTTCGGATACATGCGTTAGGCTTCTCAATGTAGATTCCAACAGACAGCCTCAGCAATATGTAGTAGACGAACTCTTAAGGCGAAGTTAAGATTAGTTGGTATGCAGTAGATGACTTTGAAAGCCGCCTCGTTAACATCAATCTCGTGTTCTGTATCCACGAGATGAGGAAAAAATAGCGCTATAAATGGATTTTGTTTTTCCTTTACTTTACCAGGCAGGCATTGTGATGTTCGGAAATCTGACGAGAAATACACCTAATTGTACGTCCTATGTAACTGGCTCACTCCACAGGAGCAGTCAAATTAGTAGAAACACATAGAACGGGAGAAATTAGGCATTTTGTCTTTAACTCCCAAACGTAAAATAGGGTTGAGTGGTTTTGAAGTAACAGCATAATTCAGCAGCCCTGAATGCTCTTTTCACAGCATTCCTAAGGCACTTTCTTAATATCTCATCGATGTTATCCCAGATGAACTGAAGTTGCAAGAATAAGGTGTTTTACAGAACTACCATACATGAGGAATATCTCTGAAATAACAGCCAGCATACTGAAACCTTTAGATATAGATATAGCACACAAACCAGTATAATCGCTTAATTCGATATTACGCAAACCAAAAGATCCAACAGAAAAAGGAGATAAAATTAATACCATTTACAAAATAAATTGTATGAACTGCAACAAACATTACATCGGCCAAAGTGGGCGTCCCCTTCGAATCAGAATCCAAGAACATAAATCAGTCGTGAAAAGACATGATATGTATTCTTTAGTATCAATGCATGTAGACAACTATGGTCATCAGTTTGATTGGGATAATGTCAAAATCTTAAACAGAGGAAACACGAAAAGTGCCAGAGAATTCCTAGAAGCCTGGCACTCAAGCGAAAATGCAATTAACAAACACGTTAATATAGATGAAATATACCAATTAATAAAAAGTAAATCAGGTGACCAAAAATTCTAAAAACCTAGTCAATAGAAAGTGGTCAATACATATGTGAAGATAGCAACCAGGAGACGCAATTACATCACCCATGAAGAAATTTAAATCATTTCACTTTGTGCTAAATATGGCGCTGAAGATGTTTTCCGGAAGGACGACGAAAGCTTCGCGACTAAACCCACCAGCTCAGAGAACACTTTTAATTGCAAAACTATTAGTACCTTGGCCTGTCTTGATTTTTGATTCATTTTCTTATCGATGAATTTTTCTCGATAACCGTTGTCACTCAGCAACTGTTTAATAATTATTAAGCTCTTCATGAAGACATTCATCAGAGCAGATTGCTCTTGCTCTGTGGAACATGCACTTTATTAGATTGCGTTAGTATTTCAGTGACACACCAATATCTTGTCGCTATCCTCGTCCTAATTATCTAGGGAAATTTCGAAATCACTATACATATAATTACAGAAATTTGAACAAAGCAAGAACTACAGTTTTAGCAGAATAAAATGGTACCATCATTGTTTATTTCGTTGCCTTCTCGTCAGCTCAGCTGCTTACAGGCCAAAGACATTATTAAATGTATCTACAAAAACAATTTTAACATATTTGCACAGAGTTCATTTTAAACAAAAATCAATCGATCAATATACGCAGCGATGATCAACAGAAGGCTGAGCACATCACTAGCCATAGCCTATCCTGCAGCTAAGCTCGTTCCCGTCTATCGAACAACTTGCTCTTTGGTGCAATCAAAAATCGATAGATATCCTTCTCATGTTAACTCCAACTGTATATACAAATTTACATGTATCTGCGGGAGCAGTTACATTGGAAGAACAGAAGAAGAAGGACATATCTACGATTTTCTGAACATGTACCAAAAAGCTTATGTGTAAAGGGAACAAATGCTTTAAACAGTGCCATCGCCAGGCATCTCCTCGACACGGGTCATGAGGTGGACGTCGAAAAGTCGTTTAAAATTATCAATAGGCAAAAGAGCTCAATTCTCCTCAAGTTTGCTGAAGCCATTTCCATCAAGCGCCTGAAACCTGATTTATGCGTCCAGAAAGAAGCGGTTATCAGTCTTTCTTTGCCCTGGTAACTGGATATTTGCATCTCTCTTTCATCTGAATGCGTAATGCTGAAAGGTTTCCATTGTGTATGATTATTATTGTTCGGAATAGTGTTTAATATTGCATATATATATGTATATATTATTAGTGTATGCGTATACTGATCGATTGATTTTTGTTTAAAATGAACTCTGTGCAAGTATGTTAAAATTGTGTTTGTAGATACACTTAATAATGTCTTTGGCCTGTAAGCAGCTGACGAGAAGGCAACGAAATAAACAATGATGGTACCATTTTATTCTGCTAAAACTGTAGTTCTTGCTTTGTTCAAATTCATTAAGGGGAATAAATGTATGAAATTACAGAAATATTTTCATATTTTACTGGCATAATATCCTGATTCATTCATTATTATTAATATTTTATTCCTTCGAGTTTCGAGTAGAACACAAGGCTTCAAGATTGACCTTTAAAATTCCATTAGTTGCGGCCCTTTATTTTTACGCGATGGGTTTGTTAGCTTCATGCCCAACCTTTCATCTTTACCGGACTAACTATTGACTTAGTGAAGTGTAAGCGTAGATGGATTAACAATCGAACCGTGATCATCCCTAATGATTATCTAACATTTCTCTTCTCTAATGAACAAGGGTATATTCGCATTGTACTGATAGTATTAACTCGGAGATAATCCCAAGTTGCGTCGGTGGCACAGCGGTTAGGACGCTCGCCGACCATGCACATGGTCTGGGGTTCGATCCCCGGCCACAGACGCACTCCTTTACCTCGCTAAGTCAGTAATAGAACTGGCAAAGAGGGAGGGTTGGGCTGGGTATGAGGCTAGCAACCTCATCCTGTAAAAATAAACACTGCTACAGAAACTTCAAGCGTCTAGCTTGAAGCCCCTTATGTTCCACTGGGGAACGTGAAGGAAAAACACAAACAAAACTTGGTTTTTGGTTGTGCTCGAAATGTTTCCAAATGGCCTCGCGTTCAACCCTGTCGAAAGCATTTTCAAAGTCGATGACGTTGAGGTAGAGGTTTGACTATTATTTCATTCTGTGTTCGACTGTGATGCATTGTGTTGCAATTTGGATCGGACAAGACTTTCTTTGAATGAATCCAGTTTGATCTGGGCGGAGTTTCGTCTCCGAAGCGTCTCTCAGTCTCTTAAGGATGGCACGACTTAATATTTCGCTTCGGACGAATAACAGCATGATTCCGCATCAGTCCTCACAAAAGCTTAAATCTTTCTTTTCAGGGAATTTGACAGGACAGGCGTTTCTCCTTCCTTCCATACTTTTAGTAATACTGGTGTCAGCACTCTTCACTCTTTTATATAGTGCCTATTTGGTAAAGTGATAATTTCTGGTGTATCAAAAAATATTCATTCAGACATCTTGAAAAAAATATAATTGAGCAAAGAATATCTTTTTCGAGAATTTCCTCAAATATATATGTATTTTTATATGCATAGAATATTCTAGAATAGTAGTCAATAACAATATTAGTGTTTTTTAAATAATATCGATTTGTTAAGTAAGATCACAATAGAATTACAGTTCATCAAAGATGCATAAATTACAAAAAGCAAAAAAATATAATAGCAAATAGAAGATCAAATAAAACTAGGGAAATTTCTACAAAAAACTGAGGATTATTCGGAACTAGATGGCCAAGGTAAGGACAATGTCTAAACTAGCTTCTTTTTGACACATAAATTAGACTTCTTAATGTGGTTTCCAACGGTCTCAGCAATATTCAGTAAACGAACTGTAAAGGCGAATTGAGGATTTGTTGGTTGGTATGCGGTAAATGACTTTGAAAGCCGCCTGGTTGACGTCAATCTTGTTTTCTGCATCCACAAGATGAGATAGAATAGCGCTGCGAATGGATGAAGGTACTGCTGTCGTTGTTGGTGGTGTTTTTGGTGTGATTGCTTCATTCAAATTTATTCAAGAAAAGCTGTTTATGTTTTCAGATGTTAAAGCCGACCAGCATAGACATGTGATCCTGTTATTGAGGTTAATGGAGTTAAAGTTCAATTATACGAATTATTGGATAGTCGTGGTGCCTCTGATAATAATAATAATAATAAAAATGTTTGTGTGAACCGTGGTCAAGAATAAACAGTATAGTTCTACAATAATTAGGCGCCGAGTGATATTTTAATTTTGATTAAATTCCCTAAAGGATTTTGGTCTAGCTTAGTGGAACTAGGTTTATACACAAATAACTTTCTATATATATATTTGCAATAATAATAGTAATGATGCTAATAATAACAAGTGTACAAATTAGATTGTGTACCTATGTGGGTAAGCGCAGAAGCAATAAAACAGACTTTTATCATTATTCTATGACACTTCTGGCCCAAGTAATTATCAGGTCGCCTGTACAAGTTACAAGTACATAATGATAACAAATCGTCGCTTCTTTTCTTCTCTATCTGGTTGGCTGTTTCGTCAAACATAAACAAACTTGATGTGGAGAATTGATGTGAGTATAAAACTTGGGCACTGTAGTGATAGAGTATAACTCCATTATACATAAGATTTTATTTCGATAAAGTGTCACACAGTGTTATACAGTAATATTAACTGATGACCACGTTTTGAGCACAATCTATCACTGCTCATAATTATGTCAAGTCACTCACGCACAACGTTTTTACTTCACTTATATACATGAGTGAAACTGATAATTAGACATTTGAATAAAAATCAGTATAGGATAACGTACATTGGTAAATAATAATATGAGTGTTATCAATCAAATACAATCAGATGGGAAATGAGACGAGTGTTTTTATCGTCAAAATAAATAAGCAACTTGTTAGAATGTTATGATGTACGTGAATTGAAATAGAATTTTAAGATTCTTTATTATCCTCATCTGATTTGACTGACTGGTGATAATAATATCTTTCATATCTCTGGTATTTGCATTGAGTTATTCCTGTTGCATGTGTTGTGTTGAGTGTAGACTCAATTTACCAGGATTCAGTAATCAATCTCTCTCTCTTCGCCTACCTATATTATTTCTTAAAATTTTAACCCTCTTCCACCCACCTGATTGCGTGTTTTTGTTTTAATGAATGCAGTGCAATGTAGTGCTGAGCTGTTTTCTAAATTAGTTATCTTCGCGAGTGGGGTTACCTTAGCTAAATTCTTACGTTTCGACAATCTGAATAGCCCCGATCTACTAGACTGACCCATATAGTTGACCTCACAGTCATTGCAGGGTATTTTGTAAATTACATTATTTTGTTTAATTGAGTCCACTATTTCACTTAGCCTACGAAGCTTGTATTTGAGTGCGTTTGTAGGTTTGAATGGCACTCTAATTCCTGCTTTATTGAGAATCCTACGTAAAGTCTCAGATGTCCCCTCTCTATATGGTATAACAGTAGATGACTTATATTCTCTCTTATTTATGTTATCATTATTAGTTTCCCCACAATTTTTATTTTGCTTTTGACCTTTCCTGATCTTCCTAATGAATTTTATAGGATAGTTGACTTAGTGAACACCAAAGCCTCTTCTATCTGTTTCATATCATCATTTAGGTCTTTTCTTGTGCTACTTGGTGCTATTGCTCGGTTTGTTAGATACTTAAATAAGTCCGCCATTACAGATAACGATGGATGGGATGAATTAAAGTCTAAATATCTATTACCAGAATGCGTCGGCTTTTTAAAAACGCTAGTGTGCAGTGCAGTTTACTTTCTTCTATTCGTTTTATTTTACAATCTAACATCATGGCTAATTCTCCTTGTTCATTTTCCGATTCAAATGTGAATTTTATTCCCTCCACTAGTGAGTTTATGTGTGTCAAGAAGCTAGAGATATGTTCTGTTTTTAACACTGTGAAGGTGTCATCCACATATCTCCAGAATATTTTTGGAGTAGGATTAAACGTATTAGGAGCCATATTTTCCCAGCTGTCCATAAGGATATCTGCCACGATAGGGGAAATTGGTGATCCCATTGCTACACCTTCAGTTTGTCTATATATTTTGACTTGTAATTTAAAGATAGTAGATGTGAGACAGCATAACTGAATTCCTAAAATATTTTTCTCAATGGGCAGCTTTTTCCTATGAGTGATTTCAGGATCTGCAGTTCTTTCTTTTTTAACTGCTTCTAATGCCATATTGATTGGTATATTAGTGTAAGAACTGGTTATATTAAAGCTAACCATTCTTTCCTTATTCTCTATTTGAATGCCATTTAGTTTATTTTTCATCTCAAATGAATTAGTCAGCTGGCCTATAGTTTAAACGATTTCTCATAAGGCATAATATTAGAGCTAAATGTTTTGATAATTCATATGTGGACGTATTTCTGAAGTGTACTATTGGTCTTATGGGATAGCCTGGCTCATGTATTTTAATAGTATCATACATTCTACTAGGATTATTAGTTTTAAGCATTAAATTAAACCATTTAATTTAACCAATTTAAACCATTAAATCACTCACTCTCTCTACCGAAGAATTTTCTAAGTGTGTGACATATTCATTCATGTATTCTCATTTTATTCTTTCTGTGCTTTGACATTTCAGCAGAAATGTGGTTGAACATGCAACAACACCAAGAAGCATCTATCATTGTCAGTGAATGAAATCGATGTTTATGCATCTCTTCCACCTAACTCGACAGAAATGTTTCAATTGCATCTGAACAGATTATATTATGATTTTTATTCCCTTGGGTTCCTAGTGGAACCTTTGGGCTTCAACAACACATCTCCCCTTTTCTTCTCTTATCTGTCGTCATCTTCATCTGTGTCCACGATTCCTGCATAATCCTTGGTCTCCTTTTCCCCAGATAAGCTTCCTCCATGTCGCCTTCGCACTGAAGAAACGATCGTTGCCACTTCCCATTGGGATTCCACTCGAGCGATGACCTGAATTACGCGAGATCTCATTCAACAACCTACTCAACGTATAACCGATCCACCTCCATTTTCCCTAACATAATTGTTGGGCAGTTGACTCTCGCCTTTTGGTTTGTTCCACTGCAGAATTTCTTGTTGCTAATTCTTTCTGACTGGCCGGCTGATTATTTGATCTTCAGTATGGAGCTATTGGAAATGCTTTTCGTGACATGCGGTACAAGTTTTTCACTCGTATAGAGGAAATGACTAACTGACTTACTTCATATTTGTGTTGAAAATTGGAATCTTGTTGTTTATACTGAAGTGGAGTGCAGAAGACTTCAAAACTGGTTTCTGGTTGATGAAAATGTTAAACCCAGGCACCATCAGGAAAGCCAGATAAGCCTTGATTACTGTCAAATCGGTGAACAAACTCACAATATTTAACTAAGGGACAAGATATCATGGATAAGATTTTTTAGCTGAGGTGGATGATTTGCAAACTAACCATCCAGCTGAGAGGACACAAACATATTAAAAACAAGGAACAAGACCTTAAATTTCATTATGAATGTCAAGTTCATTTCAGAAATGAAATGATATGCAGGGGGAGATGAAGGCGGATTTCACGTAGACTGAGGAGATCTTCAGTTGTTGGCATCCTACACTGGCCCCTTAAATGGAGCATAAGTGGAAAGCAACGAATTCGACATCTGAGAAAGTGAAAGTCAGTGGACAGCCATGGAGCCGGCCATATGTGATGACATACAGATTAGTGGATTATTTTGCATGGTATGAAATATTTCCTTAGGTACCTTTGCCCTACTTTTTATAATTATGTATATATCTGCTATGAAATGAGGCATGACAATTCTCAAATTTATTGGAGGATATCATCGTCAGCTGACATCAGTTAGAGAACTATTGGAAAACCACATGGGATTAGTGCATTTCTGTTTCGTCCTAGTTTGGTTCTCTTCATCAGTAGACCCACCACCACCGGGGTGCGAACCCAGAATCTTCTGGTTACAAAAAGAGCTAGCTCGTAGACCATTAGGCCACCGGCACCCGATCCAATAGCCAGTGCATGAGTTCTAACTTCTGCCAATTCATGACATAGCACGATCATTTAGCAAAGTGTTCTTCGATGAGTTACTGCTTCACCTTCAACCTGCTATACCCTACTGGTCACCCCTTCCTGGTGAGTGTGTACTACTGAAGAGTCCCAAATCAGGACGAAATAGATGTCCAGTACTCCCATGTGGTTTTTCAATAGTTCTCTAACTGATGTCAGCTCATGATGAAATCCTCTAACCAATCAAACAAAATGCCCTACAAAACCGATACCTGAAAATTCAAATCACACACTTTTCGGCAGTGAGAAATATTTCTGTATTCATCTGCTCCAAACATTTCATAACTATGTGTTTAAATAGAAATCTCCGCCTGATAAACCTTCTCATATGCGTCGAAATTTTATCATTGAATTTTATGTGACAGATGAAGTCAAGCGTGAATACTCACCTTCAGAATCATTTTATCGACACCCATTATATATAATTTCAAGCATGAGTGAGTGGTCAGTGTCCACTTATATTCCGATCCACCTCCTACAGCTCTACTGATTTCAGTATATAGTATAGAGTGGAATTATGTCAAAAAATGACCCATTTTTTCAAGCATTTCATTTTAAATTATTATTTAATCCCCATCATTGAGGCATAAAAATAAAGAATTCAGCGAAGAAAAATTCTCTTCTCGGTGATTTCATTTTCATAGGTGTACAATCGTATATACATATATGAATTACATAGTAAAATCAAGACCATGGGGTAACGAAAGAAATAGTACAAATTGTTTTTGTACACAAAGTTCCGGCCTTATGTTATGTATTGCCAAAGACTCTGCTATACAAAGCAAATGCACTCGTGTTCCTTTTGGTAAACTTTGTAGGACTTTGTGGACCACATTAAACGATGTGTTGCATGCTACGTCGTGGTCAGTATCTACAATATAATAATAATTTGCTTTATTCCAAAACAGTACTTGTGATACAGAATGGAATTCTCAGCATTTTTACTACAGTATTGCATCCAGTTAGTACATTATCAATAAATAGAATTCTACATAGATTAAGGAAATCTCAGTTCATTATGACAACAACATATTGGCATGTCGGTAGCAAAGCCAAAGTTGAACAGTGTTTGAAGGTGTTAGAAAAGTAGGTGCTATCATATTTACTGGCGTAAGCGGAAGAAAGAAACAAAGAAGCACATAACGGAAAAAAGAGAGAGAGAAAAAAGGAAAAGAAAGAAAGAAAACGTTGTACCTATAAATGATATGAGTTGGAAAGACGAGATCCAGTTGTACTACTGACTATTTAATGAATTATAGGTGTCACGCCTAATGCTTTCTTTATCGCACAGAACACGAGCTAAGTAGGGTATGGTTGATTTTTTGTACTTGCTAGTGTGAGCATATAGTTTTCTATATTGGCTTCTGGTTTTACCTGATGAGATGCAAGGGGAGAGTTGTGAGTGAAGAGGGTGGTGTGAGTTAGATAAAATGGATTTGGTCCATTTTTTACATGAGTCCATATGCCTGTCAACCAGAATATTAACAAGCTGGTTAAGTGGCACGTTGCTTACCCTGCTGACAACCTTTAACATCCTGCGTAATATGTTATAGTCTTTCTTCAGTAGCCCTGAAAAAACTAAGGGGGAACAATAGAGAAAAATAGGCAGGATGCGAGAATTAACGAATTGTAGGAGTAAGGGTTGGGTTATACCAGAATGTTTTAACTTCTTGATGTAGAAGGTAAGACGGAATATTTTCTTAGAAATCGTCAAGATATGAGACGACCAGGAGAGATCAGCAAATAGAATGACGCCTAGGTATTTAATTTCCGACTTGGTTTCTATTTCAGTGCCATCTATGTTGCACACCTCGTGAGAGCCAACCAGTTTGTTTAGGTCAGATTTATGCCTAAAGGTGAAATTGACTGTTTGGCATTTGTTGCAATATCGATGAATTAATACCTCTACGTTCCCCTTTGTTCAGTCAAACTGGAAAATGCTCTCGAACGCGGCGAGATATGTTTGTCGACCAACGTCCTATGTACCTAGCTCCTCAATAGCAGGTGAACATATAAATACACATGGAATTAGACAATCGAGGTAACATTTCCTTGACATTTAAGGTGCACTACTGGTCGGTTAGAGTAGGTTATTCATAAAGTGCCAGCAAAGAACATTTTTCTCAATGATCTCATGAGACGATTTTTAAGTATTTCACTTGCAGTGTCACTCCTAAATTCTAAGTTTAGGTGCAACATTTTTTTAGCTACTTTATCAATCTCTGTATTTCTTCCACGTAATTAACTGTTGGCCTCTTCGAAGCGTGATGAATATCCGTTCTCTATGAAGGTTTCGTTTAGTTGTTTGAGTTCATCGTCACCACTATCTTCACTACAAATTTTCTGCACCTGTGTTGAGAGAGAACAGCTAAGATTCCTTTTTCTGTTTATGGGGACAAAACTGTAAACACTGGTCAGTTGTCCTGTCCATGTCGATTTTCTGTAAACAGATCATTTCAAAGACCCTTCAGCTCTTCTTTCATTTTGTAGGACTTAATAGGTCTAGCAGTTTTGTGAATCGATTTGTGGTTGAATGCGACAACACAAACACACACAATGATGTTAATTATATTCTCAACAACCTATAAATTATGAGGTCAACTTGGCATCTAACAGGATAGGATAGATTAGTGATCTACTTTTACTTATGATTTTTAGTTGATAAATAAACCGTGTTGTAGAAGTGTTACTTCTAAGCATTAAACAAATTGTTTAGACTCCATAATAATGAATTGTCTTCATTAGGTTATGTTCGACTTTATTAGGAATTAGGTAAATTAATATCCACTTTTTATTGTTTCCTTTAATTCCTAGTGTCTCCATTGCGTTCGGTTGTCTGCTAAAGTTTTCACCTGGCTCCAAGTCTCCCCACACGTTTTCATCTCCTCTTCACATGACCTCCTCCAAGTCACCCTCACAATGACGACCAACTCGCCGCTCCCCTTTCGGGTTCCACTCGACCAATGGCTTGTCTAGTGATGTCACTTGATGGTTTCCTCAGAGTATGTCCAGCCAATCCATCTACATTTCTTCCTGCCTATTTGTTTCACAATCGGTTCCTGGTTGGTTCGCTCTCAGAGATCCGTCCCTGTTGCTGATCCTTTCTGACCGGCCATCTGATCTTGAGTGGTATGGAGCGAAGACAACTGTTGATGAAGGTCTGTAGTTTGTTCGAGATGCTCTTTATGACGCGCTGGCCAAGTCTCTGATCCGTATAGTAGCACTGACTGACTTCACATTGGAGTTGAAAATCCGGATCTTAATTTCATGCTGAGTGTTGTTGACCTCCACACAGACTTGAGAGTAGTGAAAGCTTGTCTTGCTTTCCCGATTCTTGCTTTGATATCCTCGTCAGTTCCGCCTGTAGTTGAAACAATGCTTCTCAAGTAGGTAAAGGAGGTAGTTTCTTTCAGGTTCCTTCCACTTATGCTGATTGTTTATTGTTGTTGTTGCTGTTGGTGGTGTTGCCCAGGAATCTTCATCACCTCTTTTTTTTCTATGTTCACCTGAAGTACTATCATCTCTGGATGCTTCTTCTGCCAACTTGTCGCTTTTCGCTTGCATATCTTCCAGTTTTTGGGAAATCAGACATATATCATCGACGAAGTCCAGATCCTTTGTTTATTTATATGATATGATATGCCTTTATCCTTTCTCCACCTCATATACTTAACTAGCTCGCTAGTTTTCTAGCCGGTACCACGTCCGAGTAAAAAGGAAGGTTTGGGCGTGGGGCTGGCAACTTTACACCACTAGAGGCTGCCCAGGTAGCCAAAGAGATGCGAAGATATGGTATAGAAGTACTGGGTATCTGCGTCAGCAGATGGAACGGATGTGGATCGACAACATTGTCAACGGGAGAGTCAATAATCTTCCCCGAGCATCCAGTCGATAACCACGAACACATTGACAGAGTGGCTGTCAAGATGTCACCAGTGGCAGCGAAGGCCCTAATACAGTGGGAATCAATCTTCACAAGCAGGATTATGACAGCAAGATTCAACTCAGAATGAATGAAGGAAGGTAACAGTTATCCAATGCTACTTACTGTGCTACAAACAACGCAGAACAAGAAAGGAAGGAGAATTTTCACAGACAATTACAAGCAGTAATGAACAACATCCCAAATGGTGACATTAAAATCCTCGTGGGCAATATGAATGCCTGCCGAACTGAAAGCAGATAATACAGGAAGAGAACTCATTTTGGGTCGAGGGGCTCCAGCAGACTTCTGCTCTTTCAATGATTTCGTGATCGGAGGGAGCGTGTACGAACACAGGGATATACACAATGCAACATGGATTTTGCCTGATGGACATACCACAAACCAAACAGATTTCATGTCAATGCTGCTCAAGGAAGTGGAAACGTAGCCAGCCTGCTGGATACAAAGTCGAAAAGGGGAGCAGATATGGACTCATACCGTCATCTAGTTTAAGGAAGTCTCAAGGGGGAGCCGAAATCCATGAAAACAAATGGAGACAAACCATAATTTAAGTTCAATATTGAGGAACTGAAGGAAAAACCTAGAGATGATGCCTTCATTACAGATGAGATCAGAGTAAAGTAAGACACACGACGTGATATCACTGAGAAAAACTGTGTGGAAGAACATTGGAACTCTTTGAAAGCGGTATTTAAGGAAACGTGAACAGCTTTTCTAGGAAGAAGGAAGATGCAAGACAAGGAATGGCTGTCAACGGATACCTGGAAGCCAATCGAGGAGAAGAGGATGGTGAAAGAGATGGCTCAAGGAAAAGATGCACAACAGAAGGAGAAGCTGAGTTCAGTGTACATTTCACCGATTAAAGAAGTGAAGAAGAGGCTATGAAAGACAAACGACAATTGTATGACATAGTGGCAACTGAAGCAGAACAGGCGGCAGGCAAAAGAGACATCAGGACACTATATCAGATAACCAAGTCCTATACGGAAAGAGATCAATCCAGATGATGAAACCAATGAAAGATGTTTAAGGGATCCTGACCACCAAGGGGGAGGAACAAATCAAACAATAGACTGATCACTTTAAAAGACTCTTGAATTGGCCACCATCGGCAACTCGACCAGAAATAATACAACCACTAACAGCACTCACAGAACTGCATGTCGGTGGATACCACTCCTCCAAAGGAAGAAGGAATCCTGAATGCGATCAAGCTACTGAAGGCAAGCTGGGAAGGCAGCAAGACCAGATGGCATTCCTCTCGTATGTCCTGTCCCAGAGATTACAGTAGGTCTTCTCACTCAATTACTGCAAAAAATTGGAAAGAATGAAAAGTGCTTACTGGTTAGAAGAAGGGCTATCTCCTCAAACTGCTATGGAAGGGCGACATACGCCTCTGAAAGAGCTGGCGTGGAATAACGCTCTTGTCCACGGCAAGTAAAATGCTAAGCCGCATCATCATGGAGAGAATAAAGGATACACTGGATACAGAACTCCAACCACCGGAACAAGC
This sequence comes from Trichobilharzia szidati, assembly GCA_944472155.2. Taxonomy (NCBI): domain Eukaryota; kingdom Metazoa; phylum Platyhelminthes; class Trematoda; order Strigeidida; family Schistosomatidae; genus Trichobilharzia; species Trichobilharzia szidati. Next base: position 150,419,891 of record OX235273.1, read on the forward strand.
TGACTGGATATAGGAAAGGCGAATTATGTGCTGATCAAATTGCAGTTCTACTCATCTTCATCACAGAAAAAAGCATAGAGTGGCAGTCAAACCTCTAACTCAACTTCACCGACTTCAAAAAGGCCTTCGACAAACAGCGCTGACCGAGAAGTAACTTGGAAAATGCTTCAACAATATGGCATGCAGTGCTCAAGTCTTCATCAACCTAATTCAACGGTTGGTTATATAACAATGACGCGTTTCAGGCGATTCACAACGGAAAACTTAGTGAGGCGTTTGAAGTGCATACGAGAGTGAGACAAGGCTCCCTATTATCATCGATGATATCCTCGATTGTGGTGGACTGGATTATTCGTCAGACTGTTGGGGAGCAAGGAGTCAGGAATACACTGGACGACGGATAAGAATCTGGATTTTCCAGATGATATATGTCTAATGTCACATAAACCCGAAGTCTTACAGGCGAAAACCAACAAAGTGGCAGAAGAGGAAGGCAGCAAAGACAAGACTGCAGGGGGACATACAGAAGACGGAGGTGATGAAGATACCCCATCGACCAACAGCAACAACAACAAACAGCACCAGTTATCATCAACGGGAGAGATTTAACAGAGCTAATTTCTTTCCTGCACTTATCTAGGAAGCATCATTTCAACTGCAGGTGGGAGGAAAGGACGAAGATGACAAAGTCAGAATCGGAAAGTCAAGATACGCTTTTATCAACCTGAAATCAATTTGGAAATCTTTTGACCTCCGCCTCAGCATAAGGAACAATATTCGGATTTTCAACACCAATGTTGAGTGGATCGTTCTATATGGGTCAGATAATTGGCCAGTATGTCACGAAAACGACTTCGAACAAGCTACTGCCTTTGCTGGCTCCATACTGGAGATCAAATGGCCAGAAAAAAATAAGCAACAAGAAACTTTGGCAGGCGGCGAACCAACCAAGAAACGATCGCTCAACAAATATTTAGGAGAAAGTGGAGATGGATTGGCCATACATTGAGGAGTCCCCCAAATAACTTCGCTCGCCAGGCTATTTCTCGAGTGAAATCTCAATGGGAAGAGACGAATGGATCGTCGGTGGGTGAATGAAATGGAGGTGATCATGAGAGGGAGATATAAGAGAGTTTGATCAATCGTGGACGCAGCTGAAGAGGACGACAGAAAACAGAACAAAGTGGAGATGTGTTGTTGAAGCCCTGTGTTCCACTTCGAGTGCATGGAAATAATAATATATCGTTTCTTAATGTAATCAAGCATACTTAACCCAACTAATGAGTTGCATTCATTTTCTTTTTTCTTTTCTTCATTTTCTGCCACTCTGTAAATTTCGGCCTGAAGTGCTTTCAAGATTTCTAGCAGGATATTTCGTTACACTTTTCCCATCTTGGTACCAAGCATAAGTAACGTTCACGATTGTGGAATGACAAACTATTCTTCCAGTTTTACGTCTTTTTGTCACACAACCAACCCAATCCTTAACCTATCCCACCTAAAGTTGGCAGATGGGCTGTCCATAGCATAAAACATGTACTTAAGGGTAAAGCATTCAGTTGACATCACATGTCAGTCTATGTGATACACCCTTGTCGGGAAGGTTTGAGTTAGAAGAACATTTCCAATCCAGTACAATAAAAGAACTTAGTCAGAACACTCTTCAATAGAACACAAGAAATATGCTCTGCGAGTACTGCTGAGCATGAAATAAAGGCTCTGAAGGATATTTTATTTAAGAATGGATATTTTGAGAAGTTCACCGATAAATATTCTAAATAAATGAACCCTAACAAAACCATCCAAACAGTTCCAAAGAAATCTGTCCATATCAGTTTACCATTCAAAGGGGATGATGTACAGGAAGTAGTCAAACGAAGATTCTATAAAGCTATCAAGAGAACTTATTATGCTGCAAAACTTGTTTTCCTTAACACCACTAGCCGGGGGCTTCAACAATCTGAGAAAGATCAGTTATCAATCCTGAACACTTCAAATTGAGTATATCAATTTGATGAGTGTGCGTGTGGAAGCAAATACTTTGGTCGTACAGAAAGGTGGTTGTCTATTCACATGATGGAGCATTTGCCAAAATGGTTGAAAACAGCTGAACTCAAAGTGCCAAAATGCCCAGTAACAAAGCATTTTGTGGAATATGGACACGATATCGACGCTGTCAAATCATTCACTATCTCCAGACAACAGAAGAAGAAACAGGAAGGTGCTTGCAATTGGGAAGGCTTGTGTAATTCGAGTTTATAAATCAGGTCTCTGTGTACAAAAGGAGATGGTCGTCATTCTGAATCTACGATGGTAATAATTTTTACTTATTAACTATTATTATCATTATTTTTTCTTATTTTTTTCCTTCCTGTACCTTCCCAGTGGAACGTAGGGTTGCTTAGAGCTAGAGGCTTTTGGTTTCGGTAAAAGTGGAGTTTATTTTTACAGGATTTGGTTGCCAACCCTAATGCCCAGCCTTCCCTATTTACCAGTCTAATTACTCGATTAGCCAGGCAAAGGAGTATGTCTGTGGCTGGGGATCAAACCTTGAACCACCTGCGTGGTTGGCAAGCTTTCTACCGCTTTGCCACTGACGCACTGTTAATTATATTATTAACACTTTATTCTGCCTCTTATTACTATTATTCTTGATTCTATACTATATATATATATATATATATATATATATATATATATATACACGCAAGATGTTTCGCTTAACGTTCTACGTTAGGAAGTTAAGGCAGTCTGGTATAAAGCAGTCTTTGCTTTCTCAGTTTGTCAACTCTTGTATTCTAACCATCCCTCTTACTGCTCCCCATTAATCTTTCCTGGACTACTTAAGAAAGATTTCGCTTTGCTGCGTACAGCACTAAAGGCTGTTAGTAGGGGAAGTGGGATTTCGTTAAACCAACTGGTTAACACAATTGTGGATAGACATATAATGTCATGTAAGAAACTAGCGAATTCTATATTGTCAGACCCCAAACACCCTCTCTATACGCAGTTCTCTCCTCGCATTTCATCTGGTAGAACTAGAAGCAGCTATAGGAGGCTGTATGCTAGGACTACCAAGTATAAAAACTCCACAATACCTTATCTGGCACAGCTGTTATGTGATGAGAAATCCGTTAGGTATGACACGATCAACTTACTGCGGCACTCTAACAAATAGTTCCCATTAGCTTTTGTTCTCCTTTCTTTGTTACTATTATATTGTCGCTCATATATTCTATTACACACTAATTTTTTTATTTCATATCCTGTGGTGCATTGTCTAAATATGTGAATGCAATACTGTTCTTTTTTATTTCTTTATTTCTCTTTTTCTTCTTTTTCCTGTTGTGGCTTTTTATTTTTAAAATCTTATAAAATTAATGAGGTAATTAGATGCAATATTGCAATGCACGCTGAAAATTTTATACCTATACCACAAATACTGTTTGGAATAAAGCTATTATTATTATTTAAAACTATCTTTTATCAGTAGCATTATCTTAACTCGTTTCAACATTATTATTATTACAGCCGTTACTATTAATATTACTCAGTTCGCAATTCCTGATATATTTAAGTTCTTTCTGTAATGACTAAATTTATATCTAAATGATGTAATTGAAGCGTATAATGCACTTTATCTTAATTTCAATCTCTCACATATTCCCTTCCGCTTATCTACTTGAACATGACCTGAAAAACGTTCACCCACGTGTCTTTTTGCATGATTAATTCAATGTGGTTTATTTGCTTACCAATCTCATGTCTCCCATTGTATTTTTTTAATATAAGTATAAAACTTGGGCACTGTGGTGGTAGAGTATAACTCCATTATACATAAGATTTTATTTTGATAAATCACACAGTGTGTTATACGGTAATATTAACTGATGACAACGTCTCGACCACATTTTATTACTGCTCATAATCATGTCAAGTCACTCACTCACACAACTCTCTTGCTTCGTTTATATACATAAGTGAAATTGATGATTAGACATTTGAATACAAATCAATATAAGATAAAGTAGATTCAGAATTAATAATAATATGAGTGTTATCAATCAAATGCAATCAGATGGGAAATAAGACGAGTGTCTTTATAGTCAAAATAAATAGGTAACTTGTTAGAATGTTATGATGTTCATGAATTGAATTGAAATAGAATTTTAAGATTATTTATTATCCTCCTCTGATTTCACTGACTGACTGCTGGTAATAATATGTTCCATGCATATCTCTGGTATTTGCATTGAGTCATTTCTGTTGCATGTGTTGGTCGTGTAGACTAGATGAACCAGGATTCAGTAATCAATCTCTCTCTCGCTCTCCACCTACCTATACTACTTCTTAGAATTTTAACCCTCTCCTTCCCACCCTATTGTGTGGTGGTGCAGTAATGCAGGCAGCACGATTGCTGAGCATTTTTCTAAATTACTTATCTTCGCGGGTGGGGTCAACCATTCTTAGCTTAGTTGAATTCTTATGTTCTCACAGACAATCTGACTACCCCCGACCTACTAGTTTGATCTATGTAGTTGACATAGCTCACAGTCATTACAAGGTATTTTGTAAATTATATTATTTTGTCGAATTGGGTCAATCGACAGGGTCCTTTAACCTACAGAGTTTGTCCTACCTGAGTGAGTTTGTAGGTTTGAATGCCATCACTTTAATTCCTGCTTTATTTAGAATCCTACGTAAGGTCTCAGATGTCCCCTCTTTATATGGTATAACTGTAGATGCCTTATATTCTCTCTTATTTATGTTATCATTACTAGTTTTTCCACTATTTTTATTTTGCTTTTGACCTTTTTTGATCTTCCTAATGAATTTTATAGGATAGTTGAGTTAGTGAACACCAACGCTTCTTCTATTAGCTTTATTTCGTCATTTAGGTCTTTTTCTGTGCTACTTATTGCTATTCCTCGGTTTGTTAGACACTTAACTAAGCCTGCTTTTAAAGATAAAGGATGAGATGAATTAAAGTCTCAATATCTATTAGAATGTATTGGCTTTTTGTAGACACTAGTGCGCAGTTTACCTTCTTCTGTTAGTTTTATTTTACAATCTATTACCATTGCTAATTCTCCTTGTTCATTCATTTTCCGTTTCAAATGTGAATTTTATTCCCTCTACTAGTAAGTTTATATGCGTCAAGAAGCCAGAGATATGTTCTGTTTCTAACACTGTGAAAGTGTCATCCTCATATCTCCACGATATTTTCGGAAAGCAATATTTTCGCAGCTGTCCATGAAGATGTCCGCTACTTTAGGGGATATTTGTGATCCACCCCATCGCTACACCATCTGTTTGTGTATATATTTTGCCCTGGAGTTTAAATACATTGTATTTTCAGTAGTATATATATATCCCTGTGTGTAAAGGGAGAGAGAGTATCTAGCTGAGGAAGAATTCTACCGAAATTTGATGAATTCAATAAATCCTGCTATATTAACCTGCTTTGTTGCTTGTTTCAAAGTATTTACCAGGATTGGAAGGCAAAGTAATGGAATTCGAGGGGACTATATCAAAAATGTTATGCTCTTATTATCAAAAGTTGGTTTGTAAGGATTAGATTTGTTTTTACGAGTTGATCACGGATTGATATCAGTTAGAGAACCATTGAAATCAAGCATTGGGGGGACAGCCAGCTATCTCATCCTAGTTTGGGAATCATTGGCAGCACGCATCCACTGAGGTTCGGACCGAGGATCTTCCGGTTACAAGGATATTCTATGGATAACCTCAGAAGTTCATTAATAAGTACTCTAGAGAAATTAACCCCATGCTAAATTATCCTGACAGTTCCCAAGAAACCTGTCTATATCAATTTGCCATTCGAAGGAGATGTTTTACAATAGGTAGTCCAACGGAGACTCAATAAAACTATCAACAGAACTTATTATGATGCAAAACTCGTCTTCCCTAACACGAAATAGTAGAAGTTAGAATTCATGGGCTGGCCATTGAATGGGTTCCCAGTGGCTGAATGGTATATGAGCTTGTCTTGTAACCGGAAGGTCCTAGGTTTGAACCCCAGTGGATGCGTGCTGCCGATGATTCCCAAACTAGGATGAAACAGCTGGCTGTCCAGTACTCCCCGGAATGCTTGTTTTCAATGGTTCTCTAACTAATATCAATTCGTGATCAACTCGTAAAAACAAATGCTCTCATTAACTTAAAAAAACCAGTGGTGATTTTCTGTAGATGACACGAAATACAAAGATAAAAACAGTCATCAAGCGCGTAAATATTATGTTTTCAGACGATCATAAAAATGGCAAAACAAGCAATCATTGAATGCATTCAGGGAACCAATTACATACAGGGTCATGTATATATCTATATACATGGATGTATACATGACCGTAATTGCCCATCGATAAATCATAACAGATATAATTAGCTGAACTTTACGAATGCCAAATGTTGTTTTTGTACTTTTTTTCTGTTCAACTAGTTTCTAAATAAGGTAACACTTATTAAAGTAAATAACAGTTGTGAGGAGGTAGTCAGGAAATTTTTATTTTTAAGTTTTAGTTTGTAGGGATTTCAGTGATTTCAAGTGTAACAATGAAATAACTTTAGTTAGAGAACCACTGGAAAACCAACAGGGAGTACTAGACAGCTGTTTCGCCTTAGACTCAGAGACAAGCTCTGTAGGCTAAAAGACTCGGTGAACCCAATTAGACAAAACAATATAATTTACAAAATACCTTGCAATGACTGTAAGTTAAGTCAACTAACATAGGTCAAACTAGTAGATCGGGGGTAGTCAGATTGTCTGTGAGAACATAAGAATTGAACTAAGCTAAGAATGGTTGACCCAACCCACGAAGATAAGTAATTTAGAAAAGTGGTTAGCAATCGTGCTGCCTGCATTAACGCACCATCACACAATAGAGTGAGAAGGAGAGGGTTAAAATTCTAAGAAGTGATATAGATAGGTGGAGAGCGAGAGAGCGATTGATTACTGAATCCTGGTAAATCGAGTCCACACAAAACACGTGCAATAAGAATGACTCAATGCAAATACCAGAGATATGCATGGAAGATATTATTACCACCAGTCAGTGAAATCAGAGGAGGATAATAAATAATCTCAAAATTCTGTTTCAATTCAATTAACGTACATCACATCATTCTAAGAAGCTACTTGACTTATTTGACTATAAAATCACTTGTCTTGTTTCCCATGTGATTGTATGTGATTGATAACATTCATATTGTTATTATTATTTCTGAATGTACATTATCCTACACTGATTTTTATTCAAATATCTAGTCATCAATTCCACTCATGTATATAAACGAAGCAAGAGAGTTGTGTGAGTCAGTGACTTGACATGATTATAAGCAGTAATAAAATGTGCTCTAGACGTTCTCATCAGTTAATATTACCGTATAACACACTGTGTGATTTATCAAAATAAAATCTTCTCTATAATGACGTTATACTCTACCACTACAGCACTCAAGTTTTATTCTTATATCATTCGTCTGGGACTATTCAGCAGTAAGCATACAAGTTCCCAAGGATAACTGGACCAGTCAGTGTCAGTGTTACCGGGGGGTTCTGCGAAGTTTAGTGTGAGGACAAACACCCATAGGTGTCTTTGGCTGGCAATCTCTCTGTATATGGTAAATTGGCAGGCGTTAAAATTGATGGAGAGTTGGATTTCATGCCATTGAATTACTAGTTAGCGAAACCACCCAGTAAGATGAAAGTCAAAAGTTAGATACATGGGGGTGATTAAAGGTGTGTACTGACGAAGTGCTCCAAGAAAAGATGACGAGATGTTCAATTATTACACATCTTATACGACCACTTCTACTATCCTGGTAACAACTCTGTTGATTTGACTTAACGTTTACTTGTATGTTTATTCTTCTAACTACTTAAAACATTTGCGTAATTCCGTATGCCATTTTGTTTCCATGTTCACCTTGAGCACAACCCTTTCAGCAAACTATTCACGTTATTACGTGACTCTTCTTTAACAATCGATCGTGACAACTCATCACTTTTGTTACTACCCTCTTATATCAACATCCGATTCATCTGAACTTACTAATTGTATTTTCGTTTGACAAATTTAATGTACACACACATATACAAGACAACCATATATATTTCCGATTGTACAGCTATGAAAATGAATTCGCCGCTGAAAAGTGACTCTTCGCTGAACTGCTGGTCTTCTGTCTGTTAATGTTCGAATGGGAATATTTCATGAATTTTCCTTATGGATTGCTAAATCTCCAGCTGCATGTAGAAAAAACAAAAAATCCTTCTGAATGGCTTTACCGCACCTTATGTGTATATAACTCTGAGATGAACCTCTTTATATAATTTCCATTGATGGTGACAGGTGTCTTTGTTGCCTCTTCCATCAACCTGTTGATTTTCGGTTGTATCGTTGAACAGTAGCTCTTTTTTGAAAAACTAACTAAGTTATCTTTCAACAATAACGTTACGTACTGCCGACTGATTTCCAACCTTACATTACCATTTCCAATTCGTTTTATCAAATTAATAAATGTCTGCGGTCTCTTAAGCGTTCCCAAAGTCTTGGTCCTGATGGTGTACCTGCCCTCGTCCTCAGGAACTGCTCTGATATTTTATGTTACCCTCTTTCTAACATTTTAATGCTTCCTTTTCCAGTAATGATCTACCTTATGCATGGAAAAACATTAAAATTATCCCTGTACCGAAACCATCTTCTGGTACTGATATTGAATTTAGGCCTATTGCAATCACTTCTCCTTTTTTTTAAATTGATGGAAAAATTAATCTTACTTCGTCTTGAACCTTCATTGAAACCTTTTAATGATCCTAAACAATTTGCATATAAACATGGTAGATGTACCTTGGATGCTGCGATTGTGTTATATCATACTGTTGTTTCTTGTTTAGACAAAGATGCCAAATGTGTTCGTGGTGCTTTCCTAGACTTCACACCCTCTTTTGACTCTGTACTTAGGGGTCTTTTACTAAATACGATTTCGTTGACGCACACAGGATCCTGGGCTAAGAGTTGGTTGCATTCGTATTTTTCCGATAGAATGCAGTATACTGTATATAGTGGCAAATCTTCTTCTGCCTCGCTTACAAAAGCTGGTGTTCCTCAAAGTGCTATCCTCTCGCCTTTTCTTTTTTCTTTCTTCCTACACGACTTGCCTCATTTAAACGAAACTAACTTTGCCTATCAACTCCAAGTCTGACTGCTTCAAACTTAATATCTCTCTTGGATATCAGAAAGTGGTCTAAGTCAAATGGGCTTATGTTAAATCCTTCCAAATGTCAGGCAGTTAACTTTACTTTCAAGCATCGACGTGACATACATGAACTAGTTAGTTCCCATGATGCCTGTAGCATAGATGGCACAGAAATTGAAACCAAGTCAAGCATTAAATACCTTGGATTAGTTCTTTCCTCTCTGGTCTTTCATGAACATCCCACATCTAAGAAAATGTTTCGTCTTACCTTCTACATTAAAAAGTTAAGACAATCAGGTATCAACCAACCGTTACTTCCGCAGTTTGTAAACTCCTGTATTTTACCTATTGTACTCTACTGTTCTCTATTAATCTTTCCTGGGCTTCTTAAAAAAGACTATGTCATATTACGAAGGGTATTAAATGCTGTGAGTAGGGTTTTGGTTTGCCACTGCGTGAGCTCGACAATATAATATTCGAGAGACATATAAAATCCTGTAAAAAAGTGGGCAAATGCCGTACTGTCACACCCCCTGTACCCCCCTTGTTCAAAACTATCCCCTGGCATTTCACCAGGTAGGACGAGAAGTCAACATAAGAAGTCGTATGCTCACACCACTAAGTACAAAAATTCTGCAATACCCTATTTAGCCCATAGTTTATGTGACGGAGACACTGTTAGACGTGAAACATATAAGAAGTTACTATGTAATTAGCAAAGTGAATCAACCCTTTCATCATTCCTTTGTCTTTCTGTAATTTTATGATGTCACCCTTTCTATCGTTTAATTATAACTTCGCTATTTTATTTTAGTTGTTATTACTATTATTACTATAATTTTATACTTTATGCATATTTTTCTCCGTATTGCATACAGTAATTTGCTACATAGGTGCTATAACAACCTTTTTGTTATTATTATTATTGTTATTATGTAATGTCTATTTTTTGTCGTTTTGAGTAAATTAGATGCAATATTGTACTGAATGCTGAAAATTCCTTGCTGTATCATTAGTTCGGTTTTTGGAATAAAGGAAAAATTATTATTATTACTCAATGAAGCTGTTGATGGTTGAAATGGTAATCTGAGTCCCATTTGAACTCGTTCAAGTAGTCTCCAGACTACTAGTCAGGTGGTCAATCTCCCAAGCTACGATATCTATTTCCTAACCAGATAATCCTTTCAATTCAGTCACCACTAGCCAATCTAAGAAAGCATGGTCAGTGGGTTACATCAAGTCTGGCCAGAGAATAGTTACTCACCTATGACACTGGCTGACGGTTGTGCGAACTAGAATAAGTAGGAATTCGTGGACTATTGGGTCGTGTCGCAGTGGCCTAATGGTCCACGAGATCGCCTCGTAACAGAAAGGTCCTAGATTCGTAACCCAGTGGGTGCTTACTGCCTTAATGAGCCTCACAATAGGACAAAACAGCTGTTCAGTACTCACATGTGGTTTTTCAATGGTTGCCTAACCTATATCAACTCGTCATCAATCCTATAAAATTAATAGTCCCCACACTGTAAGATATCTTCTCATTTCTGCGGCTATTTGGGAGGCCTTTCCAGTTTCGTACATTGTACGAATATTCCACATCCCCATCCTTATTTTTGCTTTCATTGAAAGAAGGCACATCGGCTGACTGGTTTCTCGAAGGCTTTCACCAGCCTACGTCATTTCACTTCCTCGATCCCAGCGAAAAATAAGGTTATTGTTTATATTTTTATAATTTTTAATATATTTGTGCGTTGAAGTTTCTGTAGAAAATTGGTTAAGTTTTTGGGGGTGTAGATGCTAGCACAAAGATGTCAAATCGAGAATCAGTAAGGCGAGAAACACATTCATCAACCTCAAACCAATCTGGAAATCTTCGTCACTCAACTCAGCATCAACAACAAAATTGGGATTTTCAATACAAACGTCAAGTCAGTTCTTCTTCTATGTGGATTGGAAACTTGGCCAGTGTGTCACAAAGAATATTTCCAACAGCCTGTTGCAGACCTTTATCAACATCTGTCTTCGCTCTGCACTGAAAACCATATGGCCGGAAAGAATCACCAACAAGAAACTATGGGAACAAACGAAACAAGAACCAATCGCCCAACAAATATGCAGGAGAAAGTGGAGATGGTTTGAACACTCTCTGAGGAGACCGCTGGGTGACATCGCGCGTCAGGCCATTGCTTGAGTGGAACCCGAAAGGAAAGCGGCGAGTGGGACATCCAAGGATGACATGGAGGACATCGTGTGAAGAGGAGTTGAAACAGTATGGACTAAGATGGATGCAGGTGAAAAGTACAGCAGACGACAGAAGCAAGCGGAAACGTGTAGTTGAGTCCCTATGTTCCACTAGGAACCCAAGAGAACAATAATAATAATGATACACTGTAAAATAAAGTATATCGTTTAGAAAATATATTCTGTTTCGTGAAACCAGTCATTTGTAAACAGGTAAACAGCATTGTTTTCACTTTTATTTGTTTCCTCTCTCACATATTTACACAGTTGACTGTGTATACAAATTTAAAACGAAAACACTGAGCAGTGGGATAACAAATATTCATTTCGATAACTTTCTCCTAAGGTTCTAACATCCTTGTAAACATACAAGTTAGGGATTGATTTCACCAATAATATCACACGATGATAAATATGACATACACGGATCACTGAATTCTGGCTGAAATAGCTGAACGGTCAACCGGCTCAGCTTCATAACCTCAAGGTCCTGGACTTGATCCCACGTGGGTTTGTTGGAGTACACTGGTGAAGAGTCTCAAATCAGAAGGAAACAGCTCTGTTATACCCCACGGTTTATAGTTATCTTCTCTAACTCTTGTTGGTTAGAGACGAAAGTCGCACAGATGGAATTAATTTAAAATCCCCACAAATTTTATGATCGGAATATCAATCACTAGCTCACTGATTTTTAGTGGATGGATCTTTTGAAGCAGACATCATGACCAGTGGGGTCCACTGTGTCAAGATGAAGTGAATTCTCATCGAAGGCATTGATGTTGTGGAAGGAGGGGTGGGCGGCGCCATATCACGTGTCAACAAAGTTTAAAATTCAAGAGTCATCGAATTCCAGATCAAGTGGTTGGACGTTCAATGAGCTTTTTGTCATAACTTGACGGTTATGGAATCAATCTTAGGCGGAGTAGCGAGTACATGTTACTGAAGAGTTCTTAAATGGGACGAAACGGTAATCCAGTACTCTAAGAGGTCATGAATTCTGTGTTTAACAGTTACACAAAAATCGGTTCCAAAAATATTCTTCGTTTCATCCACCCAGTTTTACGTAACCTTTGATTCACTAAAATATCAAACGTAAAGCTGCATTTGTCCACGCCAAGTAAAATACCTAGCCGCATCATCCTGGGGAGAATAAAGGATGCAATGGATACAGAACTCCATCCACCGGAACAAGCCGACTGGATATAGGAAAGGCGAATCATGTGCTGATCAAATTGTAGTTCTACGAATCATCATCACAGAACAAAGGATAGAATGGCTGTCAAATCTCTAAATCAACTTCATCGACTTTAAAAAGGCCTTCGACAGCGCCGACAAAGAGGTTATTTGGAAACTGCTTCAACAATATGGCATGCAGTGATGAAGTCTTCATTAACCTAATTCAGCAGCTGGCTATATGACAGTGGCATGTTCAGGGGATTCACAACGGAAAACTTAGTGAGGTGTTTGGAGTGCATAAAGAGTGATACAAGGCTCCCTATTATCAATATATGTGAAAAAATTGGGCACTGTGGTAGTAAGTAATTCCATATTAGTTTGTTTATTAGGTGTATCACACAGTGAAACAGTATTATTTCCTGAATATTGACGTTTCAAACAAAATTTATTACTGTTCATAATCATATCAATTATAATCATGCGACTTCGAAACTTCAGTTTTATAGTTTTCTTTGTTTTCTCCTATTTGTCGTCGTAGGTGTGGTAGTAGAATGTTTCAGATATCCGACAGGACAGGTGCTGAATCATTCCTATTACACGTATTTGCAGTTGATTCCATAAACAAAGCTTCTGTTATCAATCTCTCCCTCCACCCACCCTGTTACATTAGATTTTAAAACTGTCATCTTATCTCATAATCCTATTTTACAGTTGGTCTTATGTAATTGCATGTAGTGCTTGAGATGGCTGAACTATTCTCCAGATTTCTTATCTTATTCGGGTCAACTAATCTAGATTTTGCTAAGTTTTTATGCTTGGCTAGTCTGACTGCCCCTGTTCTACTAGTTTGACTTATGTATTTGACCTGACAATCATTGCAGGCAGGGTATTAGATGAAATCAATTGTTTTGTTTTAAAGGCTCCACAGGATCCTTTAACTGACAAAGCTTGTTTCTAATTGAATTTGTGGGTTTGAACGCCAATTTTATTTCTGCATGTTTTGTTAGGAATTCGACATAAGGTGGTTTCCAAGGTTCCTTCTTTGTATGTAATTACTACTGATGATTTAGATTCCTTATTGTTGGTGTTATCATCATCTTGCGCATGTTTGACAGGCATGTCGTCATTAATATTACTACTGACATTATTTTCATTAATATTATCACTATCACTACCATCATTATTTATTTATTTTATTTTTACATTTCCCTACATATTTTCTGACCAATTTATCAGGGTAATTATTAAGTTTTAAAGCTTCTCTTATATGCCTCACTTCCTGTCTTAGATTTCCCTTGGTACTACTTAGTTTTTGTGCTTTAATATTTAAAATTTTCACCAATCCTGTCTTCACTGACATAGGATGAGATGATCGGAAGTCCGAATATATGTTTGAATGTGTGGGTTTCCTGTAAGCACACGAGTGTTTAACTCCTCATCTCCTTTCCTTTTTCCGCTACAATCTAACATTGGAAGTTCCTTTTCCTGACTTTCCTATTTATAAGTGAATAGAACTGCCTTCATCTTTGCCTTGATATGTTCGAAACTTAATCATCCAGTAAATAATAGTGTTTCACTGACTGTGTGATGTATCTAATAAACAAACGAATATGGAATCAACTTAAAACCTTATGTTCCGCTGGGAGCGAACAAGATCTATCTACATCCCGTGTTCTAAGTACAGTGAATGTGTCATCTACATATCTCCATCATACTTTTCGGATGGGGTTGAACGTTTCAATCGCTATGTTTTCCCACCTATTGATGAATATATATATTACAACCTGGGATATTGGTGATCCTATGGCAACTCCCTCAGTTTGTTTGTGTATTTTCCTTTGGAATCGTTTTAACCACAGGCCAGTGGAACTGAGGAGAGTGTCAAAGTTAGAATCAAAAGGGCAAGATACGCCTTTATCAACCTGAAACCAGTTTTAAAGTCTTCTGCTGCCACTCAGCCAGCATAAAGAACAAGATTCGGATTTTCAACACAAATGTGAAGTAAGTCAGTCAGTTCCTCTATACGAGTGAAAACTTGTACTATGTGTCACGAAAAGCATTTCCAACAGATTGTTGCAAACTTTTATCAGCCGCTACCACCTTCATTAGCTCCATACTGATGATCAAATGATCAGACGGCCAGTCAGAAAGAATTAGCAACAAGAAACTCTTCAGTGGAACAAACCAACCAAGAGCCAATCGCCCAACAAATAAGTAGGAGAAAATGGAGATGGTTCGGTTATACGTTGGAAAGGCTGTCGAAGGACATCACGCGCAATGCATGCCATCGCTCGAGTGAAATCCAAATGTGAAGCAATGAGTGTTTCGCCAGTACGAGGGTGACATGAAGGAGATCGTGTGAGTTGGAGGACACGATAGACTATAACTTAGCTGACGAAGAGACCAGAAAATGCAGTAAAGTCAAAATGTGTTCTTGAAGCTAGCCCTATTTTCCACTAGGAACCAAAGGGAACAATAACAATAATAACGACTTTTTCGAACGATGTCCACCAGTTTATCACGTGTACAGTCAAAGCCTTAAATGTATATAGGAAACAGAAACACTTTCCTGAATCTATTTTGTTGTCCATCTAAATTTCACTATATAGCGAATTTATTTAATGAATCTTTGAGAGAAAAGGAGTGCAAACGACAATTCGCCTCCTCTAATTAACGGTAGATGAATAATGATAACTTTGAATCAGTGTCTTTCAGCTTGATGATTCTTTGTGGTCCATTAACTGATACTTATGAAATTGGATCAAATTAGATGATTCTCATGATCAAGTGCCTTACTGAATAACCTTGTGTTATTTGCAAAGATGGCATCTTGGTTTAAAGAGTCAACAACCAATCAGAATTCAGCCTTCAGCAAAGTTCAAAAATACAAAAAAGGCGCCATGAATGCGCGGAAACAGAAAAATGTAGTCGGCGGCCTGCTTAAAACCTAGGCTACTAAAAAACTCCCATCATTATATTGAATGAAAACTTATTTTTCGTGATCAACATTGTTTTAATCTCTCAAATTATGATCTTTAATAGTGCTTTTTACTCTCACTAGTATTTAAAATGTTTACAATATGCTGATTCTCAAGTCTCTAGTGAACTTGAGAAAAAATTATAATTAGTTGTGGGTGGCAGCGTATCGCAGTACATGAGGTGACTGTTCCTAATGTTTTTACTGCAAACTGTCACTACCAGAGAAATTAAACTAACTACCTCCAGCCTCTAATCAACACGCATATACCAGTTTACTTGCTCGTGCAGAGCTGCGTACATCATCCTTACCATGTGCCAACTTGAAAAACGTGCTCGTGAACGCTATCCAGCCCGGCTCTTGAAAGGAGAACGAAAACGTGTACATAGTTCAGTGACAGAACATTTGGTCAATTCAAGACATTCAGTGCCATTCGAAAAAACCTTCAAAATAATATACAAGATTCGCTCAAACCCATCAAAAGGAGTAAAATCAAGACATCTGGACATTGCCGAGATACTAGCTATCCAAAAGCTCAAACCCACGCCATGCCCCTGTCGTGGTCATCATAAACAAGTAATCCTTTTAATAGTGACTATCCCACTTATACAAACTTCCTGTTTATTCATGTTATTTTGAAGTTTTACTTTATCCCTATTTACACTGCCATATTTTCATATCCGAACTTCCTGTTTATTTAGTCATTTCATTATTCCTAGATATTTAATCCCTAACTGCATAAACAATTATTCGTCACATTAGTTATGATCCCACTAGATTTCTCTTTATCTAAACATCCTGTCTATTTTTGTTATCATACAATGATTCCCTTTTCATAAATTTGAACAAACAAAGAAGAAACATTGTCGTAGAATAATATGGATCCGTTTTATTTCGTCGGTTCTCAGCATCTGCATACAACCTGAATTCTTTAATAAAATAAAAAAGTGTACAATTTTAACAAATTTTTGTCCATTAGCAAGCATACTGTCAGAGCGTCATAGTGAAATAAGGCGTTGCGATTTACAAGGTGTCTAAAGAGTTACGACATATATATCTATATATTCTTCTTTATTGTTCATCCTTATTCTTTCCTGGTTTGCTTGAAAAGGACTTTGTCACAATTCGTAGAATGCTGAAAACTGTCAGTAGGATGAGTGGTGTCCCAGTGGACTACATAGTTAACATCGTTGTCGATAGGCATTTGACTTCGTGCAGTAAATTTGCTAAAGGGATTTTGTCTGACTTGGAGCATCCACTTCACCCTCAGCTTTCACCTTGCATCTCCTCAGGTAGAACAAGAAGTAACTTCAGAAAACTGTATGCTCGCACGTCTAAGTATAAAAATTCTATGATACCATACTTGGCACGTATTTTATGTGATGAAAATAGCGTCAGGCAAGAATTGACTAACCTTTTTTCATCTAGTAAATAAACAATCTCCTCCATCCATCTTTATATACCTTCAAGTTTTACTTTTATTATTTCTATTATATTTATGGTCCTGTTGCTTCTTTGTTTTCACTTTCATAACTGCAAACACCAACTTATCTCTATGACTGCTGTAATCTTTGTTTTTTCCCTCACCATATCATGTAAAGAGAACATTATATTCAATATTTGTAATCATGTAAGGATTTGTATACCGCATCGACAATACTGTGTGAAATAAGCCCATGGCAATTTTCACTTGTATTACTATTATTGCCTTAGCTGTCATCATTATTATTATTTCCATTTTATATGCTGCATGTTTTTTATTTTTTTGTATATTAACCCTATTGTAAATGTAGAAAAATTTTCTTTGTGATTAATTTTATTTATAATTTGAGGAAATTAGATGCAATATTGTGATTAATGCTGAAAATTCCATTCTGTATCACAAGTACTGTTTTTGGAATAAAGTAAATCATTATTATTATTATTATATCTTGTTAGAGAGAAGTTTCTTGAAAACAATTATTTAACACTTGTGTTGTTGGGGTGATAACAAAAGAAAATTAGTAATACTTACGTAATTAGATAAGAGAAGATCAAAATTTCGGTGCACATGAGGTCACATGAGAAGTTGACGATGTAATACAGTGGGCAGAACTCAGAAGATCAAGAAAAATTATCTCTGAAGAGAGTTAAGCGAAAAATAAAGGTGGAGGGGAGTGAAAATATAAGTTAAAAAACTAGAAAACAAAGAGTTACTAAGACGTGAGTCAGCAGTGTAATTGAAGTCCAACAACGGATTCTTTTTGGACACATAAGTCAGGCTTCAATCGTTTTATTGCTATAGCTTCAGCCAACCTGAGACGACTTGAAGTACTTTGTCTGTTAATTATTTTGGATGATTCCAGCACATCTACTCGGTGGTTGACACAGGCCTCAGGTAATAATAATCTACTTTATTCCAAAAACAGTAAGTATAATACAGAATGGAATTCTCAGAATTTGTCACAATATTGCATCTGATTTACTCAAATTATAAATAAAATTAAAAATTAAAACAAAATTAACCAGAGGAATTTGTCCACATTTACGCTATAAAGTCAAAAATATTCCAAGTACGAATTGAGAATATTAAATATGATAATAATAATAATAACAGTGAGTTTGTTTCAAACAGCACTGTCGATTCAGCTTGAAAATTTTAGCATGTTACAGAGTATTGAATCCAATGTTCTGTTGTTATAGTATGGTGAAGGGAAAGACAAGAAATAACAGTTATAACACAGCTTAAATTATGTTTGCACTTTTCAGAAAATAAACAATTGAAAACAAAAAATTGAGAGGATTATAAATATAAGAAATACAATAACAATAAAGTTTGATGTTACAATAATAATAATAAAGCATTAGGCGTGACACCTATAATTCATTAAATAGTCATTAGTACAACTGGATCTCCTCTTTCCAACCCACTTCATCAATAAGTACAACATTTTCTTTCTTTCTGTTCCTTTTCTCTCTCTTCTTTTTCCGTTATGTGCTGCTTTGTCTCTTTCTCTCGCTTACGCCAGTTAATAAGACAGCTCCCACTTTTCTAACACCTTCAAACACTGTCTCAGCTTTACCTTTGCTACTGACATGCCAATGTATTGTTGTAATAATGAACTGTGGTTTCCTCAATCTATGTAGAATTCTATTTATTGCTAATGTACTAACTGTATGCAATACTGTAGTAAAAATGCTGAGAATTCCATTCTGTATCACAAGCACTGTTTTGGAATAAAGCAAAATATTATTATTATTACTCTTGTTTTACCAGAAGAGGAGACATAAGGTTGGAGCTGCGGGTGCTGTAGTGGATGCTCACAGTCTGTATTCAAAAATTATAGACACAATCAGATAGAGAAACTTTAGGGATTTGGTCTTATATGTTCTGAAGAAAACTCTGATGTCAAGCTTATTGAGTACTCTTCTGATATCTATTGTCCAACGTCTCCGGTCTAAATGGAATGACAACTGTTGAGGTCCATGTTTTCGGAATACTGTTTCGACCATACCTAATGTCAGTGTAGATTTTGTTGATGAAGTTCTTTGGGCAGTTGTTTTGCTTGAGAGTTTCAGTAATGTTTGATATTCCTTCTTCTTTTTCTTTTTCATGCGTTGAAATCAAAGAGTGTGCCCACCTAAGAAACCTCAGTAAAAACAGTATCGTTTTGTTTTTCATTCATTGGGAAATACAAGAAAACCTTTATAATAATGGATATCATATACCCAATGCCCAAATTTTTTCAAACTATTAAAAGTGAACTTGGTTTGGACTTATATAATAGAATGTAATCTATTCTAGTTTTTTATATGTAAGGTGAAACATGTGAATGACAACCTTTACAGTACTAAGTTAACCTACTGTATTCACCTACTTAAGGGTATCGTAGAAACGGAAGGAAATCATTTTTCCACACTTTATTATCAGGAGAAAAAAAGCAATGGCCTAATGAAAAGCAATCACTAATCCGAACAACATCTGTAGGAAATGTGTTCACAAAAAACAACCATATCAACATCTGGAAGAATCGAAATGTGCTTTAAACTCATAAAATATCAGTAAAAGATTTAAGTTATATATACACAACTAACTGGATTGGTTGACTCCAAGGTCACTTTTTATTGACTATTTTTCAAAAGAATGGATATTGAACAAAGAATATTCTTTTCGATAACCTGCTCTTCTTCATCAGGTTCGACAGTTATGCATCCATAACAGTGAATAAATTAGTGTTATGAACAACATTAATGTTGTTGTTTAAATAACATCGAATCAATAATATCAATAGATAACAGTTCAACAGCATCAACGCAACAATACACACTGAATATCAGAAAAATATTACAAATTCATGGGTGTATGGTCTCTACTGAAGACCGGCCAGGGCAGTAGTGCTGGCTGGATTCGCTTCTTTTGAACATAGAGCACTCGTTGTTTGAGGCGAATTGCAATAGCCTCTGCTGTTTGGAGTATGTCGTACTTCAATGATTTTGGCAATTTATTAGGCACTCGGTAGATGATAGAGAAGGCTTTTTCCACACTGGCTAGCTTTGTGGCCGGTTTGCACCAGATGGTCCAATATCGAACTGTTGATGCTTTTTAATACACCTTTATTTAGCCATACTAAAAGATGTTCTCGAACACTGAAAATCAAGTCCCTAGGGCAACGGTCAATATAACTGGCTGCAGAAGCGCAGTGGAAGTGGCTAGTCTAGGTACTTCATCTTTCAGTCGTGGAATCACTACTGGTCGTGCAGAGAATAAGACGTGTTGTTGGCGAGCATGGAAAGATCTTTGAACTGATTTTCCTTATTTATTCGTAATTACCTCACTTGGTATATCGCCCTTGAATTGCAGTCATATATTAACTAGCTTCTTGTTTACAGATAGTGAGTGGTCCTTTTCTGCCACCTTCTTTGTCATTTGTCTCTTGATAAATTTGCCAGGATAGCTATTTTCGATCAAAGTATTATATGCAATGATTAATTCATCTTCAATTACTTCTTGTGAGCATATAGCTCTAACCCTGTGGCTGAGGGTCTTCACTACATTTCTTTTGTACTTGCGAGGAACGGAGCTATGAAAATGTGCATATTGTCGTGTCCATTTACATTTCCTATACAAATTTCTTTTTATGCTAACATCTGGTTTTCTTGTAAGTAGAACGTTCAGGAAGGCAATACAGTTTTGAGATTCCTCTTCGCAAGTGAATTGCATTTCAGAACGTCCTTCATTGAATCAGTTATTATTGTGTTCCTATCCAAATCACCATCACAAAGAATGAAGGTGTTATCCATATACGCGCAATAAAATGAGAATTTTCTGATAAGGTTGTTGTTCAAAGGTCCATTTTCTAGCTTACTTAGAAAAAAATCTGCCAAAATGGGACCGAATGGGCGGCATCGCCACCCCGTCCAATTGCCTGTAAAGCGTGCAGTCAAATTTGAAATTTACATTCATGGTACAGCCATTTAACTTATCCTGTATAACTTTATGCTTATTATGTCTATTGTATTAATAAAAATCAATTGATAAAATGACAATGAAAGATTCAATTAGAATAGATGACTAACAAAACCACCCAGGCATAAATGAAAAATTATAATAAATAGCTCAGCAAAGAAGATCTTTATGACGACTTTATTTTCTTTGCCTGTTAAATCGGATTTATATACAGTTTTTCTACAAAATTGGTGATATTTATCAATACAACAGCACTCAGCATGAAAAATAAGATCTGCATTTTCAACTCCAATGTGATGTCGGTACTACTATTCGGATCAGAGACTTGGCGTGTCATGAAGAGGACTTAGAACAAAGTAGAGACTTTCATCAACAGCTCTCCTCGTTCAGTGCTACTCAAGATCAGATGGCCGGCCAGCAAACACAGGCAACAGAGAGGGATCTCTGACAATGAACGAAGGAACCAACCGACCAAGTCAGCAGGAAATCACTGTACAACAAATATGTAGGAAGAAATCTACTGCTACACCTTTGAGAATAGCCTTTACCAGTCGACCGTTACTGTTCAATAACCTGAAGGACATGATCCCGCTGTTGAACAACTCCATGTGCGTTTATCCATTCACCTGCTCTTGTGGAGCGAGGTATATCGATGGTTCGACCAGAGTTTTCTCCAACAGTGTGCAAGAACACTATCCTGCAAAGTTACGAAGAGGTGAAACTAGAGAAATAAGAAGCGCGATCACTGAATATCTGGTCGTTAATGATCACCCAATTTCTACAACCTTCGCCTTTAAAATTATCTACAAGGTAAAAAAGTATTTACCAAAATCACTACGTACCCGACTCGTCTGTATTGCTGAAGCTTTGGCTATCGAAACAGAAAAGCCAAATCTCTTTATACAGAAAAACGTTCGTTCAACCCCTTCCCTCCAACTGTCATGATATTAATCCCTCTATGCCAAAGTATGGTAATCCCTAGTCATATTTTGGCTCTACCAATATTTTTTCCATTTTGTCTATTCAGTTTGTGTACTCTCCCTTTATTGCGTCAATTGTTACTATTACTATTTTTGCTTTGAACTGTCCCTGGTATTATTTCACTTGTTCCACTTGTCATTCTAAATCAATCATGCGTTTTGCAACGTTAAATTCTATCAGTATTATCTAACTACTAGTTGGGTTGTCTAGAGAATGACAGACACCTGTTATCCAATCAAAAAATAAGCAAACAATGAACCTACCATGGTGATGGATAAACAGACACACGAATTATGTGTGAATATTAACCAATCACAGCTTTCCTACACTTTGTTTATGATTCATCTACTTTTATTTAAACGCAACAAAGTAAAAACCGGTAACACTTTTGCAATCTTTCGAAAATGTTCACTTATAAGGTTTAATATCATAAACACAAACTGAATAATAAATAACTTAATAACTACAACTTCAAATGCTTTAAAGTTGCTCTACAATCACCTCAAAATAATGTCTTTAAATTTTTCAAATGTACAAGTATCGCATGAAATTAAATTCCCGCCTGATGAATGTTCAATCCATGTGAAAAATATGGAACATGCAGTTGGATTTCTACGTGGTTATATTAGTCCTATAATTGTCCTATTCGGTGTATTTGGAAATATGTCAGCATTTTATTTATTTTTAACGCATAAACCATTTAATCGTTTTTCAATTTATGTTATGACACTAGCTATCTCCGACAGTCTTGTCCTCATATCGAATACATTTTTGGATGATTTTCTCGGTCGTGGATTATACTATCTAACAAATGAAAGAATTATGATAAAATTAGACACCTACTCATTAACATCATGTCGTATCATGGAGTTGATTGGTTGTTGGTTTGTATTCAATTCCGGTTGTCTACTTGTAGCATTCAGTATAGATCGAGTGAATTGTTTATTTTGGCCGCTGAGATGTCGATCAGACGGCGGAATTGGTATAGCAACGTTGGCTTGTAGTTTTATTATTGTCATTGGGTTTATTTTAAGTATCCCGTATGCAATGTTACAAAAATTAACTGATAAGACTTCATCGTCAACATCATCATCAGTGGAGACAACGATAAATACTACTACTACTACTTTTTATGCAAATATTAGTAGTACAGGTAATATTACTGCAAATAATGAGATGCAATTGTATAATTTATACTCATTTAATTGTTCAAATTGTACTACTACTACTCATCATATCGAAATGCCAATGAAACATGAGAGTAAGTCTTTAAAAGTGTTTTTTAATTGCCTGTATAATTTATTGATTGAATAATTTGAGATATTTGGTTCCCTAGATAATTTCTCAATAGGGCTTCAGTGCTACATCTTCGTTCCACTGCGTTTTTCGCAGGTAATTTTTACCTGGCTTATCGATTCCTAACAAGTATTCATCCCCCACTCACATGATCTCGTCTATGTCACTCTTATGGTTTCCTATTCAGGAAATGGTCTTCTTACAGCATGTCCATTCCAACTCCATTCAGCCTCCCCACCCCCGGAATGTTTGTTTGGCAATAGGTTTTTCTAGTTGGTTCTTTGACAGACTTCTGTGTTTAATTGAATTTCAGATTTTCACGTCGATTGATTGGACCGAAGTGCTCGGTCTCAGGTTGACATGTCGGCTTCTTGTGCAGATGTTTCGACGATGTCTGGGCATTTAATTAGAATTAAATTGGTAGATGGTGACTAGCAGTGGAATCCAGCCAGGATGCGCATTTCGTCCTATTTCGGACTCGTCAACCAGCTGGATGTACCTGCATTTTCCACTGAGTGGTGATGATGTTCCCACCGAGTCTCGAACCCACTGCTCACAGTTTCAAACGTCAAAGCGTTATCCACTAGACCACCTGACGAGTCACAAATAGGACGAAATGCGCGTCCTGGATTCCGCTGCTTGTCACCATCCAGCATTTAAATTCTAGAGTTCTGTGTTACCTATTTTTTCATACTGGTGAAGTGAGTTTTGATGGGGAGCAAATGCAGCTGTTAATGAAAGTCTAAAGTAGACTGTTGGAAATGTATTTTGTGACGAAAGTTCCAAATCTCTAAATCATAACGAATCACTGTCTAACCTGAAATCAGTGTTGAAAATCTGCTGTCTATTCCTTATAATGAGCTTAGTAAGTTTCAACAGAGATTTCAGAGTCACGAAGATCTATCTTGCTTTTCTAATCCGATCTTGCCTGGCTTTGAAACATCTCCATCTGTACTGCTGCTTGTAGTTGAAACGATACCGTGTAGTTGCGCAAGTGGAAGAGGTTTCCTTAATAAACTTTCGACAAAACAGCAAAAGACTGAATTCACGCAGTATAAAATGATATCACTGCTTTATTTCACAGGTTCCCTCTAATCTGCTGCAGACAACTACTTGACATTCTTTTTATTCCTTTACGTTCCCAGTGGAGAATAGGGGGCTTCAAGCTGAAGGTTTGAAGTTTCTGTAGCAGTGGTAATTATTTTTACAGGATGGGGTTGCTAGCCTCATACCCAACCATCCATCTTTACTAGTCTTACACCTAGTTTATCGAGGTTAAGGAGTGCGTCGGCAGGGGGTTGAAGCCCCGAACCACCTGCATGGTCGGCGAGCACTCTACCGCTGTGCCTCCAATGTAAACTTGAAATTACAATGGTAATACTAAGTAATGAAAATAGCACTCTTCAATGTTGGACTGGTAGCAGAGAAAATCTTATAAATTGAGATCTATAGGGCGTAAGCATCAAAATTTCTTTCAGTTCAAGTTATCACCAATTTACATGCATTTCGAGGGGTAGGAGAATACAAAAATTAGAGAAATTAATAAACAGTTTTAGCCCACAAAGGTCTATGGTCCATTAGATTGAGTTTGGCTCAGTAATATGGATGATTACGCAATCAGTATAATCAAAATCAAAATATGTTCAACAAAATAGTTAGCGACTGACCATACTCTGTTTCTGTATACAAAAGTTTGATTGAAAATTGTCTGATTACAATCGTTTTAGTAAATCGTAGTAAATTTACTGTCGTTTGTATATTTAATATTCCAAATGATTTGAAAATCTCGACAAAATGCTCGTACCTCCAAGATGTCTGATAATTACACTTTGTGAATGGCTACTTCTCTTTTGAGGCATGAATCCCTTGGAAAATGTTTAGAAAACTGTACATGCTACCGAAAGTGCATGTAAATCTTGAAACACTGAAGAACGTTATTTTCATTCGCTTATAACCACTGGAATTTCAGGTGTTGATCTCCACGTGATTAGCAGATGTCGGATGGATGTCCTAAACTTGCCCTTTGGGGCCCTCCATGTCAGGATGAAGAACAGGTCCATCCATAGCATTGGGTCATGGTAACACTTTATTGACAAATCATTAAGGTTTGAATTAACACTTTTTTAAAATTCCAGTCGAGTGGGGCAATAGTTAGCCAGCTAACCTTGCTACCTTCATTCACTCCCCGTTAAGGAAAGATTGGTGAACGCTTCTGCAGATTGCTAGTCTAGAACGACACAGCTCTGTAGAGCACTGTGGTTTTATTGTGATCCTCTTCTCACTGATACAGTGAAACCTCTAGAGGCCATATTATAAACAATAAGGTCATGTGATATTACCACGGGAACATCTTTTCATGTTATAAGACAACTTTTCATGACTGACATTCTGTCTACAAGAAAAAACAGTTAGGTGTTGTTTACAGAAGCACAACTACTGCAGATTGACAAACCCAGTGCCTGATTGGTCAACAGTTTGAATTTTTTACCTCAAATTCATAATTATAGTCTTTGTTTTAGTCGTGGGTGGGCACAACTGAGGAGTTCCTAACTGGGATGATTCACTATTAGTTTTAAGCGATTTTCTCAATGATGTTGATTTGTGGCAAAAAAAATATCCATACTTGAAAAGTGTACGAGCCACATGTCAGTGATGTTGTCATGTGACTGTACTACTACTGTGAAAGTCATTCAAATTGAAAATAACTTTTTGTGATTGACATTCCACTGAGAAAAGACAACAATACACGCTTGTATAAAAACAATCTTTTATAATGAAAGAGGCTTATTAATAAAAATATACCCAATGAAGGTAATTAATTATCTGCCATTGTTGTTTTCCTACGGAAATGTAACAGCTGTCCGGTATTGACGAAATCCGTATCACAGACCTTATGATAACTCTGTGATCATATTACTAGTAAATCAGTGGAATCAACGGACATGTGATGTCTAAGTTGTGATTGGGAAATGTCATCAAGGCGAACATTAATCTAGAGAATATCAAAACTCAAACAATTGTTGATGGCCAATAGACCAACATAGACGGAACTGAAATAGAAACCAAGTCGGAAATTAAATACCTAGGCGTCATTCTATCTGCTGATCTCTCCTAGTCGTCTCATATTCCGTCATACCTTCTACATTAAGAAGTTAAAACATTCTGTTATAACCCAACCCTTACTCTTACAATTCGTCAATTCTCGCATTCTGCCTATTATTCTCTATTGTTCCCCTTAGTTTTTCCGAGGATACTGAAGAAAGACTATAACATATTACGCAGGATGTTAAAGGTTGTCAGCAGGGTAAGCAACGTGCCACTTAACCAGCTTGTTAATATTCTGGTCGACAGGCACTTGGACTCATGTGAAAAATAGGCCAAGTGCATTTTATCTAACTCACACCACCCTCTTCACTCACAACTCTCCCCTTGCATCTCACCAGGCGAAACCAGAAGCCTATAAAGAAAACCATATGCTAGCACCAGCAAGTACAGAAACTCAACCATACCCTAATTAGCTCGTGTTCTGTGCGATAAAGAAAGCATTAGACGTGACACTTATAATTCATTAAATAGTCAGTAGAACAACTGGACCTCGTCTTTCCAACTCACATCATCAATAGGTACAACATTTTCTTTCTTTCTTTTCCCTTTCTTCTCTCTTTTCCTTCCGTTATATGCTGATTTGTTTCTTTCTTCCGCCAATGCCAGTAAATATGACAGCTCCTACTTTTCTAACACCTTCAAACACTGTTCAACTTTGTCTTTGCTACCGACATGCCAATGTCATAATGAACTTAGATTTCCTTAATCTATGTAGAATTTTATTTATTGATAATGTACTAACTGGATGCAATACTGTAGTAAAAATGCTGAGAATTCCATTCTGTATCACATGTACTGTTTTGGAATAAAGCAAATTATTGTTATTATTATTATTGAAAGTCTCCTGGGTGATACTCAACCAAAAAACCTTGAATGAAGCTAAATGTTACCACTCTGGCTACGGTACAACTCAGAGTTCTGAGACTTGCAACGTCGGATAATTCGTGATTTAATAAAGGCTATATAACATGCTATAATATGCTTTTGGTGGTCAAATAAGAGAATGGTTGCCAACCATGTATGTAAGCGTGGTTTGATCCCTGACCAACGTACTTCTTAGACTCACCTACCTTGCAGTAAGCCTACATGTCTTATAAAAGTTCTTTATAATGACTAAATTGTATTTATACTGGCTGTTTGGATAATGTTAGCAGAAGACAGAGATTATCTGAAAAAGGTGGTGCGATGCATTTGCGCCATCTACGTTTCGAACAATCTGATCCGCCATACATTTAATTGTCAAGTCAATTCAAATAAAAATGGACTCCATATTAGTTTGTTTATTAGATAGATCACACAATCAGTGAAACAGCAGTATTATTTACTGGATGACAAGGTTTCGAACAAAATCTATCATTGTTCATAATCATATCTTCAATTATAATCGCACGACTTCGAAACTTGAGTTTTATAGTTTTCTTTGTTCTCTCCTATTTGTCATCGTAGAGATACTAGTAAAGTTTTCCAGATATCTGGAACAGTTGTTGAATCATTCTTATTACACGTGTTTGCAGTTGATTCGATAAACAAAGCTTCTGTTTCAAAGTCGTGTGACTACAAGTGATATGTTTATGAACAACAAGTTTTCTTCGAAACGTCATCCAGTAAATAATACTGTTTCACTGTGTGATACATTTCATAAACAAACTAATATGGAATTAAAACAATTAGTCCCTTTGATAAATTTGAATAAGGCATTAAGAAGACAAATTTCGCGAGATGATATCTTCATTTCGCAGTTTCTTTACAACTAACATGGTTAACAATAATGAAATAAAGTTCATGACAATTACTCGGTTAAATAAAAAAAACAAAAGTACATACTAATGACCAATCATATTTAGATAGGTCATGTTGTCCATGGTAGGCGAAGATTGAAGTCTAATGTTTTTTGTACACACAGTTTAGGCTGTATGGGCTTAATCCCCAAAAGTGCTTCCATCACCTTCAATAACCAATATTGAATTAGAGTTATGTGAGATAATTGTGAAACAGTCATTAATATTGATTTTATGACCTGACACTAGTAAGTGCTTTACGATGTATGATGCTGGATTTCTATTCAGATTAATTGCATTAGGATTTTCTATATGATTTAGTAGCCATTTTGGAACATGTTCTTTTAGATGACATTGGACCATTCTCTTGGTTCTACCTATATAGGTGTCACCGCAGCTGCAGGTAAACTTGTAGATACAGTTCGAGGTAGAGTCCACAGAATTTCGTTCTTTAATCGTAGGTATAGATATCGAAAATGTTTGGAAAGTGAGAAAAAGAGATGCGGCGTAGAATGCGCGTCTGATGGCTGACCGAAGTCTTTGAGTTAGCTGTCAACTGCATAATCTGGTCACCCTTGAAAGGTAGGTTAACAAAGATAGCTTTCTTTGGTACAGAAGCTGTCTTTTCGAGATGTGGTTTTTCTTTACTGTAACAAGTGATAAAGTTCTCCGGATAAGTCATCCATCAATGTGTCACTTGTGCATATTTTCCCGGCCCTTTAAAAGAAACATTTCACTAGGGAACGTTTATACCGGATAGGAACAAAACTGGTAAAGTGAAGATATTGTCCACTCCATGTCTCTTTACGAAAAATAGATCGTTGGATCGTTCCATCATCTCTCCTAGTCATTGTAATATCCATGAAACCGAGTTTGTTATTCGATTCTAGTTCGTAAGTCACTCAAATATTTGGATGAATATGATTAAATAGGGTAATAAAGTTTTCAATAGATTTACTATTATTACCAATAATGAGAGTATCATCTACATAAGGTTTATGGAATTACTTACTGCCACAGGGCCCATGTTTTACACATATACTGATACAAAAACGGAAGCTTATTAAAATACACAAGGTGACAAAACGGATTTAAGAATAAGAATAAATAACATTTTGTCTGGCTACCTAATTAAATAAAGATTACCAAGGTGGGTTAACAGTAATAGGAAAATTGTTTTTGTACACACAAGGGGAGGAGGAGACTTAAGTTTACGGATAGATACAGCCTCAGCATATTTCAATTGACGCCCTTGACCATTATGATTAATGACCTTAAAAGCGGTGTTGACATCAATCTTATAATTCACATAGATTAGATGTTTGGCTGTTGGTAGTCTGCCAACTGCGTCTATTGATTTTCCAAAGTTCATTTGGTTGGTTTTTTAACTACTTGGGAATATGCTCTCCCACCTTCATATGCAAAACACGACTACTTCTCCCTATGCATGTGTCTTCACACACCCACACACACACAAGTAAATTATTAAATAGCGTGGGAAATGCCAGAATCACTTGTATACTCTTGAAGTTTATTGAGTGTGGAACATATTTTTGGCTTTTCCAATGATTATAACCCGAGCTGCATAACAGGTTATGTGGATGACCGAGTTTAATCTCTGTCTTAAAATGCTACTAATTCTTTCCCCACTGTACAGTAATTTGATGAAGACATTTCCCTTAGGGACGGTATAGATTGTAGGTTTGAAGACTAATTGACTTCTACACCTGTTTAAAAATTTTAAAGGACATCCGTTTTCAGCAAGAGTATCCATCAAATACGTTGAATTCTCTTAAATAGACATTTCACCAAGCCTCTCTTATACTGTAATGGACAGAAACTGTGAAAAGTAAGGTACTGCCCTGTCCAAGTGGGCTTTCTGTAGATTTGATCGTCTTATTGAACCATCGTCTCTTCGATTCAGCAGTATGTCTAAAAATGCAAGCTGTTTGCGACTTTCTTCCTCGCATGTAAAACTAATATGATTCTGTACAAAGTTAAGTCCATCTAATAGACGACTCACATCTTCATGATTGTCACATATCAAAATGATATCATCAATATATCTCCTGTAGAAGGGCAATTTAGCAATTAAATCAAGTGGCAAGTTTTCAACTTAAGGCACATAAACATCCGCCAACAAATGTCCTAATGGACTACTCATAACAACGCCATCCACTTGTCGAAAATGTTCACCTTCAAACGTGAAATGGACGTTGTCAGTACATAATAGTAATAAATCTTTCAAATAAGTTAAGGGAAAAGGGAATGAAAAACAACTAGAAGATATATAGTCACAAAGAATATCAACAGTCTTAACCAATGGTACATTAGTAAACAAAAAATTAACATCAAATGAATACATTTTCCTATCTTTTATGTTCATATCTACAAGACAGTCAATAAGTTCATATGTATCTTTCAAAGTAAACTTGAATAATTCATTGCGTACTGGACTTGAAATATCAGCTAACCAATTTCCCAATTTATGTGTAGGAGAGTGAAACATTGAAAGAATTGGACGTAATGGATTATCAGCCTTATGAATCTTGGGTAATCCATAGAGGTTTTGAAAGTCAGATTCCATGGGTTTCAAGGAATAAAACTCCTGTTTATCCATAACGTCTATGCCACGAAGTTTTACTAAATAAAATGTTACTTTTTCTTCCAATTTTATGAAATAGTCGTCAGAAGGGAAATCGGTCACGAATTTCTTTTTATCACTAGGAACGAAAGGGTTATTCGATACTAACGCTTCTTCTATCTGTTTTATTTCATCATTTAGGTCTTTTCTTGTACTACTTAGTGCTACTGCTTGGTTTGCTAGACACTTAACTAAGGCTGACTTAACAGATAACTGTGGATGAGATGAATGAAGCGTTGGTATCGAATAAGAAAATTGATTAGAAAGATCAGAAAAGGTCAAAAGCAAAATAAAAATAATGGTGAAACTAATAATGATAACATAAATAAGAGAGAATATAAGGCATTTACAGTGGTTATACCATATAAGGAGGGAACATCTGAGATCCTACGTAGGATTCTAAATAAAGCAGGAGTTAAGGTGGCATTCAAACATACAAACTCACTCAGGTAGGACAAGCTCTATAGCTTAAACGACCCTGTTGGTTGACCCAATTAGACAAAATAATATTATTTACAAAATACCTTGCAATGACTGTGGGAACATAACAATTTAGCTAAAGGAAGAATAGTTGATGCCGAGAAGATAAGCAATTTAGAAAAAGCTCAGCACTACATTGAACTGCATGCATTAACACACAACCACACAATGGGTTGGGTTGGACAGAGTTAAAATTCTAAAAAGTAATCTAGGTAGGTGGAGAGAGGTCGATTACTGAATCCTTGTTCATTGAGTAGACAGCCAACATATGCAATAGGAATGTCTCATCACTCATACCGGAAATATGAAAAATACTGCTACTAATCAAGTCAAGCGATGAAAAATAGTGATGGAATTATAGAAACGAAGTTAGAAAGTACCTTGAAATTATTTTTATTTTTTTTTATTTTGATTACAGTTTGATTCCACATCGTATTTTCAGTACAAGTATGACATTTTCAGCATGGATATCGGTAGCCCAAATTTCAGGCCGACCATAGATATCGAGTGTGCGTCGGTAGGGGTTCGAACCCCGGACCATGTGCATGGTCGGCGAGAGTCCTAACCACTATGTCACCGACGCATTATGAGGAGCAATAATTTGTGCTCGAAACATGGTCATCAGTAAATATCACTGTATAACAGTGTGAGACTTTATCAAAATAAATTTTTACCATAAGGATCAAAACGCTCTTTTCTCCCAGGCTTGAATTACGGAATTGCTGTGGTAACAACATTTTGTCAATTTTTATGCATTTCGAGTGAATGACGATTAGACGATATTTTTCACACTAATTGCATCATTTTGACTTCCATTCTTTAATCCTCACCAAGTTGTTTACGTCTGGACTGAGCTTCGCATTGCGTAATACATTTTCTAAGACACAGTTGTCAGATTTTCGCTGATTTTTGTTAATTTGTCTAGTAATAATCTTATAATATTGGTGACAGCTTGTTTTTTTCTAGACAAAATATTATGGAACTGTCATTGTATTTAAATTGTAAAACATGTACTCTTTGTATGGCAATTGTTTCGCCCCTGTAAAATGTAAAATGCTGCTACGTGACTGGACTACGTCAACTCCTAGCTTAGTGATAGGGAGTGAAGTGATAGAACATGTTGACCACTTCACCTATTTGAGAAGTTTTATCAGCACCAACGGAGTGATTGATGACGAAATCTCAGCAGGAATCCAAAAAGCTCGGACTGCTTTCGCTAACTTACACCATCTCTGGCGTAGGTGTGACATCCGGCTATCAACCAAGGGACGTGTGTACTGCACAGCAGTTTGCTCCGTCCTTCTCTATGGCTCTGAAACATGGCCAATACGAGTTGAAGACATGAAAAGGTTGACTGTTTTTGATCATAGATGTCTACGATCGCTTTCTCACGTTAGGTGGCATAATAAGGTAAGTAATGTTGACGTTAGGCGTAGAGTGTTGGTTGGGCAAAGAGGGAAAATCAATCGACGAGGCCATAAAGTTACATAGATTGAGATGGCTAGGTGACGTGCTGCGCATGCCTAACCATCGCCTCCCTCACCCGACGGGCATTACTAGCTGATATAGGTGAAGGTTGGAAAAGAGTAAGTGGTGGCCAAACAAAAACATGGCCTCATCAATCCATGAAATCCCTGACAGTTAAACTGAGTCAGGTAGGGAGGGAGATGCAGACTTCCGGGTTGGGGCCCTCGGGACTCTAAGAATCATGAGTGGCTGGAGACAGTAGGTGACATGGCTCAAAATCGTTGTCAGTGGCTTACGCAGATGTATTCAGTCTCTGTAATCTTCCATATTTTATTCTCTACCATTACTCATTCTGTTTCACTCTTATACTTGTCAAAACTCTATTGATTCTCTTCACGCATCTTCTTGTCTACCTTTGTGTGCTATTTGGAACGTGGCAACTCGAACTGCTACACTTCGGTGCCAAGTTCTATGTTGAATCCAGCCAGCATGGCAATTGTAAAATCGTAATGTAGTGTTCGGTGTTGCCTAGGGTGACAGTGTGTTTGTTGTCCCGTCTGAAGTAGTGTCCCGTTCTGTACAGGATTTAACCATGAGCTGACGACGGTTATGGAATCACTGGAAAACCTGAGAGTACTGGACAGTCGTTTCGTCGTAGTTTGGGACTCGTCGTAAGTACGTACCCGGAGGGGTTCAAATGCATGACCTTCGGATTACAAGAGGAGCTAGTAGACCATTAAGCCGCTAGGATCCGATCTACTGGCTCTGCATTATGTTGACAACAAACCAAAAGTGCACCCAAATTCATGCTGGATGGATGACTGTAGTTATTTAACTTAAATTTAGCTTAGAGAATAGTGGTGGTCAGCTTAAATCACTGAGCCACTGAGTTCCTTATGTATTAATGATGGTGATGATTTCAATAACAGCTGGA
Organism: Trichobilharzia szidati; assembly: GCA_944472155.2. NCBI lineage: Eukaryota > Metazoa > Platyhelminthes > Trematoda > Strigeidida > Schistosomatidae > Trichobilharzia > Trichobilharzia szidati. Next base: position 150,453,638 of record OX235273.1, read on the forward strand.
TTCTTGACAAAATATTTACACACTGTACAAAATTCTTGGCATACTTTATTGCGTAATAGTTACTCTTCACCAAAGATAATTCAGTGAAATAGCTCAATGTAATGCTATTCTGTCTGAGGCAGAAATTATTCTCTTATGATACTTTTTTTTCGTCTCCTTCGTTAAATCGATGGTCATGCCGTACAAAAATGAATCATTGAAACCATACGGTACGAAGCAGATTAAATGCAATGCAATTAATTAAAACACCTGTACACCGGGGAATAAAGCAGTTCTTTAGTATATTACATCAAATTTACTTCGTTTCTCTATTACTTCACTAATCCAGACATGCGTTTTAATCCCATTCTAATATAATTATTGTTCCCTCAAGTTCCTAGAAAAAACATAGGGCTTCTAATGCACGTCTCCATTGAGTTAGGTTTTCCGCAAACGTTTACGCCTGGCTCTACGTCTGCCCACATGCTGACCTCGATGAAGGTCTGTAGTTTGTTTGAAGTGCCCTTCGTGACGTGGCGCCAAGTTTCTGATCCGTATAGTAGCACTGCCTTCTAATTGGAGTTGAAAATCCGGATTATATTTTTCATGCTGAGTGCTGTTGATCTCCACACAGACTTGAGAGAAACGAAAGCTTGACTTGCTTTCCCGATCCTCTCACTTCGATATCGTCGTCAGTTTCGTCCGCCTGTAGTTGAGACGATGCTTCCCAAGTAGGTAGGTTGGTAGGTAAATGAGGTTGCTTCTTACAGATTTCTCACATTTATGCTGATTGCTGTCTGATGTTGTTACTGTTGCTGTAGGCCAGGAATCTTCATTACCTCTGTTTTCTCTATGTTCACCTATTTTAGTTTTATCTTCTGTGGATGCTTCTTCTGCCAACTTGTTGCTTTCCCTTGCATATTTTCCAGTTTGTGGGAAATCAGACAAATATCATCAGCGAAGTCCGGATCCTCCAAGTTGTTTTGTGTGCGTCCAGTTTATAGCTGTCTCCTCGTTTCACACCACTGTCTGTCGCTTTATCAAGTCTACTGCAACCCATTATGGATTACTTGGAATGCAGCATTGTCATACAACTTTTGGATGAGATGTATAATTGTTGGCGGCACCCCTTGGTAGTAGCGAAGTAGTTTCCAAATCACCTCTCGATCGACGCTGCGCTATCGAAGGCCTTTTCAGAGTTAATGAAGTTGAGTGAGGTAGAGATCTGACTGCTATTCCAATCTCTGTTCAATGGTGATACGTGATTTGGTTGATACATGACGTTTTCCTCCTGAATCCATTCTGCTTCGGTCGAAGGTTTTCTTCCAGAGCATGTTTGATTCTCTCCAGGATGATGCGGCTTAGTATTTTGTCAATTTGAATACGTAGCCTTCCTTTCAATCATCAGGTACCTTGCCCTCTTTGCACACCTTCTCCAGTAGTGGTGTCATCAAGTCCGCTGATGTCTCTGGGTCCATTTTCAATGCTTTTGCTGGGATTCCATTTGGTCCTGCTACTTTTCTAGTTTTAAGCGTCTCGACTGCCTTCAGGATTTCTCTTCTCGTCGGAGGGGTGGTGTCCACTAGTAGTTCTGCTTCCGCTGTCGGTATTATTGAGCGCGTTGTAAGTGGCAGTCGATTAAGAAGTCTTTTGAAGTGTTCAGCCCAGTGTTTCCTTTGCTCCACCTCTTTGATGATTGATCTTCCATTGCCATTCTTCACTGGCTTAATTTGTGATGAACCTAGTTTTCTGGTAGTGTGTAGCGAGTTCTCCTTTACCTGCAGCTTGTTCTGCTTTACTTGCCTTATTTTTAAAGTGAGGATGACAGCAATCGCTAAGCATTTCCACGCATAGTGTAGGAAACGTCACAATACCATGAAAATAACGAATAGTAAGCAACATCTGATAGAATTATGGAGTTCCTATATGCTTACAGTACAATATCACATAAAGCCAAATATCTAAGAAAATTCTGATCGTAAATGAACATTTTCATTCTACCCATTCAGGTTCCACTCGAGCAATGGCTTGTCTAGTGATGTCAGTTGATGCTTTCCTCAGAGTATGGCCAATCCATCTCCATTTCTTCCTGCCTATTTTTTCACAATCGGTTCCTGCTGTGTTGGTTCGCTCATTGCCAGAGATCTCTCTTGCTGATCTTTTCTGGCTGGCCATCTGATCTGGAGTAGTATTGAGCGAAGACAACTGTTAATGAAGGTCTATAGTTTGTTTGAGATGTTCTTTATAACGCGCCAAGTCTCTGATCGGTGTATAGTAGCACTGATTTCACATGGATTTAGTTCTGTCTGATTCCTTAGGTTTCCTTTTTTCATATCCTTTACCTTTTTTGCATATTCATTTATAAAATAAATATTATCATTTCAATTTGTTTCCATTCTCATCCTATTTACAACTTTTATTCATTAAAGAAACTATTTTCTAATCCTGTGTAATTTTTGTTTCCCAGCCCTCACCCTTTGTAATCTATATTTAAAACCTTTTTTCAAATATCCAGATCGCTGAGATCCTCGACCTATCACTGGTTTCAGAAGATAAAATAATAAATAAGTAAATAAATAAATAAAAATAACATAAATAGTGATTGTAGTCATAGTGAAAATAATAATAATGACAATAATAATAATAACAGTATTATTGATGACGACATGCATGTCAAAAATGCGCAAGATAATGACAACACCAACAATAAAAAATCTAATTCATCAGTATTAATTCCATACAAAGAAGGAACCTCGGAAACCTTAAGGAGGATTCTTACCAATACTGGCAGGAATAAAGGTGTCTGGCATTCAAACCACCCAGAAACTCAAATAGAAACAAGCATTCTCGGTCAGGGGATCATGTGAAGCCTTTGAAACAAACCAATTTAGTTTATCTAATACCCTGCCTGCAGTGATTGTCAGGTGAAACACACAGGTCAAAGTAGTAGAATGGGATTGGTTAGACTAGCGAAGCATCACAAAAACCCAGCGAAAATCTAGATTAGTTGACCTGAATACGATAAGAAATCTAGAGAATAGTTCAGCTATCATAAGCACTACATGCAGTTACACACAACGCAACCATACAACAGAGCAGGATAGGATGACAGTTTTAAAATCTAATGTAACAGGGTGAATGGAGGGAGAGATTGATAGCAGGAGCTTTGTTTATCGAATCAACTGAATACGTGTAATAGGAATGATTCAACACCCATCTAGCTGAACATCTGGAAAACCCTACTACCCCAACGACGACTAAAAGGAGAGGATAAAGAAAACTATAAAACTCAAGTTTTGAAGTCCTGTGATTATAATTGACGAAATGATTATGAACAGCAACAAACTGTGTTCGAAACTTTGTCATCCAGTTAATAATGCTGTTCCACTGACTGTTTGATACATCTGATAAACAAACTAATATGGAATAAATTACTATCACAATGCCCAAGTTTTACATATACATTGAGATGATAATTTATTCTTCAAGAGATAACGAAACAGATTTACAGTGACTGATCAGTGCTGAAGTCTGTAAAGAAACGTTAATATAATAATATACAGAAATACTTCTAATAGTATTTGACAGCTTTTTTGTCTCCCGCCAAATGAAGACCAGTTAGAACAAACAAACAAACAAACCGTTCAATGTTCATCAATATTAACACCTTCAAACTTTCATAACAAGTTGAAAATTATTGTTATCATCGCCTTTCATCTTCTTAGTCGTTATGATGTTGAATTATGTAATAATAGTTGTATCTATGTAAACTAATGTATATAAATATGATTATAAAGCAGCTTTTGAGACTGAAATCACAGAAACAATTGTAGTTGTGTTCTCTGAGCTGGATAGTTATTTCGCGAAGCTTTCATCGCTGCCCTACTAGGCAACATCTTCAGTGCATCCTTCAATTTTAATTGAAGGGAGCTTTTTGATTTCTTCACGAGTGCATTAGTCATCTATCCTGATGGTGACCTTCAACGTGACTCTTTGTTTGTCTTCGTGTGTTTCCACACCTTCTAGGTTACTTGTATTGGAACTGATTGTTTCTTTGACTTGAACTTTGACCCGTTGTGTGTGAGATTTCTTTCTTATCAGTTGGTAAATTTTGTTTATCTCGATGTGTCTATCGATTGAAGACTCACAGGAATACCAGACTTCTAAAAATTCTGCAGCATTCTTCATGTTTCCTCTTTTTAATGTTTGAATTCTGCTTGTCCCAGTCGAATTGATGTCCGTGGTTGTCTGTATGCGGTGATATGAGTGAGGAAGGTATGTCATGTTTTTCGACGGTTAGCTTATGATCATGGATACGAAGATGAAGGGGACGTCCACTTTGGCCAATGTAGTGTTTTTCGCAGTTATTACAATTTATTTTGTAGATGATGTTGGTTTTATCTTATTTCTCTGTTGAGTCTTTTGGTTGACACAGAGCCAGATGAGTGAAGTGATTTTGTTGGTTTGTGTGCAACGTCAACTCCTCATCAAGGTTTGAAGAGTCTTGCAGTGACTTCTGACATGTCCTTTATATATGGTAGTGTAAAGAAGACAAGACTGAGAAATTCAAAAGACATGTTCATTTGGAGAAACGTATGGTACATAGCTAAATTTGGAATACCATATTCTAAACCGGCCATTTGCACATCTATACCACATCCACGACGAATTGCTCGAATATCATCTTATTCGATAGCTTCTTGGATTCTGCATCATATGGCCACATTCTTCTCATGGTTCTCTTCTTTGATCGCTCTTTTCGGTGTGCCAAACATGTTGTTACTTCGTTCCTGATATACTACTTATATCGGATTATAAGTAGCACTCACCACAGTAGGGCGATTTTCTTTGTGCTTTCCTCGGGGGGCCTTTGATTTGGTAGGTTGGCTTCGGGGTACACGTCTTTCGATGAAATTCCATGGATATCCACTTTTTGGAAGACGTCCATGAGATATCTTTCTTCAATTTACCTCAAGGAAGGTAAGAGTGCTACAATGAGTCCCTACCCTCTTGAATAGTGTTTGAATACAATTCCTTGTGTGTGTTATTGAATTGTTGCTATTGTAATTGAGTATTTGATCTGTGTGAGTTGATTTTCTATAAACTTGAATTTCTAATTCTCCTGTGGTTGTTTGCTTGACTAAGACGTCTAAAAATGGGATTTCGCTCATGGATTCCTCTTCTCTTGTGAATTTGATGTCGTTGAAGTTAAAGAAACAATCAGTTCCATTACAAGTAGACTAGAGGGTGTGAAAGCTTACAAAAACAACCAATCGCGTTCAAGGCTGCCACCAGGAGAGATGACTAGTAGTGAACTCAGGGAGAAATCGAAAAGCTCACTTCAATTCAAATTGAAATATGTACTGAAGATGTTGCTAGCTCAGAGGACACAAACAAATCAAAATCATCCACCTGAGCGACAAATCTTCTCCATCATATCTACATAGTTATCTATACTGAACTTCTTGTGCGTTTCTTTCTAATATCCTGATGGGTATTTTTTGCAGTTTCCCATTCAGTTTTCATTCACGAGCCTGGCTCACGATGTCTCTTCACTGAATGTCCAGTCTATCTTCATTCCTTTGAGAAATTTTGTTGAACAGCGTATTTTTGAGTGGTTCGTTATAGAAAGACATACTTAAAATTCTCTACAAACACTGTTATAATTATTGAGTTCAGAATAAAGCGATACTTATTATAATTGTTATTATTAAATCTATATTTGTGTGATCAATATCCTCAGGAAAACTGAACCTTAGAAAAAGCCGCAGAAAACTCCCTGTATAATTTTCAGTGGCAAATATAAAATCTCTCTGCCTTTCACAATAATAATGATAATAATAATAATAATAACAGTTAGGCCAAGGTAATTCGATAGTTTTAAACTCTAAAGTTCACCTCACTTCCTGGACTAGGTCATTTTTGATCCCTCTAAGATCAAATAACTAAATAGATAGACAGATAGATAGATAGAAAGACAGACAAGAGTATGTTAAAATAGCCACAGACTATATGTATGTATCCTTCTCTTTTCATCACTAGGGACAAGGCAGGACACATTTATTTGATTAATTACAATAATACTAATAATAATAATGACCCGAAAGAAATGTGTTTTTAAAAATATGTCTCACCTATCAGTTTGAAGCATGATTGACACATTGGGAGGTTTTTCAATTAGAAGTTAGAATTCATGATACGGCCTACGGGTCTACGAGCTAGCTAACCTTGTAACCAGGAGGTCCTGGGCTCGAACCATAGCGGTGGGTGCGAACTGGTGAAGAGTTCCAAACTAGGACGAGACAGCTGACTATCCAGTACTTCCATGTGGTTTTCCAGTGGTTCTCTAAAACTGATGTCAGCTCATGATGAAATCCTCCATACAATTAGAATTAGCTAATCATATACAGCTAATCCATATGTGTAGCCAAAAATAATTCGCGTCATATAGTTGTGTTATGAAAGCGTTCCGAACACTGAATAGGGGCCGTTTTCGCTGTTTAATTGAATTGCGTTTTTCCCTTTGATTGGTTGAACTGAAATGTTCAACCCCTATTGATATATTGGCTCACTCCTAGGAAGGGACACCTTGACGATGTCTAAGGATTTACATAATGTTGTTAACTTGGTTGGTTTTGACTAGTGATGGAATTCATGATGAACATTTCGTCCTATGTGGAACTAGTCATGTGCATGTATCCATAATCCCCTGTGAATGATGAATAACACCTTGGTGTTTCAAATGAGTGGTCCAGGGATCTAGTCTCATTTAAGGATTGCAGTTACCTTCAGTTGAAGAGTCCCAAAGATTAATCTACTTCTGCTAGTCACTATCCACCAAAACATAACTGTTTCCCTGGCTTTCCGCTGACCTCATTGGCAGTGTAATCGGACTAACTCAGTCCAGAAAGTTGACGTAGCTCAAAAACCACCTGAATTCTTGCTGCTTGGTCATGTAATTTTGCAATACATGGATGAAATGATATTGGCAATTTTCAAACTGTATGTTTCGATATGAAAACTTGCCATTATTCCCACTAGAAAACTAAAATATTTAGATAGCAAATGCATGACAGAATAGGCTACAGAGTGATTAATATCCTCATTCGGAATTACTGTACCGACGGAAACTGACTTGTTGCAGTCTGAACGTAGAGAACTGATCTTTGAATCCTACTGTAAAATTTTCCGAAACTTTCTTAAAGGGCGCACAGTTGCAAAAAGTTTCAAAGACATAAAAAATGAGACGATTATTTGTAGATTAATCTGTGTGGTTCTACCCTGCTGCTGAATTGCGCTGTCTCGTATTTTGCGTTTGGGAGTAAAAGATAAACTGCCTAATTTCGCCTCTTCTATGTGTGTGTATCTACCAATTTTACTGCTCCTTTGGGATGAGGCGCATTTCTCGTCAGATTTCCGAACATCACCCTGCATGGTTCGTTAAGCAAAGGACAAACAAAATCTATTCGTAAAGCGCTATTCTATCTCATCTTGAGGATACAGAACACAAGACTGATGTTAACGAGGCGGCTTTCAAAGTCATCTACAGCATACCAACAAATCCTCACTTCGCCTTAAGAGTTCGTTTACTAAATATTGCTGAGGCCGTTGATATCCACATTAAAAAGTCTAATTTATGTGTTCAAAAGAAGCTGGTTCAGATATTATCCTTACCTTAGCCGTCTAGGTTTGAATGAACCTCAATTTTTGTAGAAATCTCCCTAATTTTAGTTGATACTCTATTTGCTATTATATTTTTATTATTATTATTATGATAATTTAAGCATCTTTAATGAACTGTGGTAATTCCATTATGATCTTAATTTAGAAGTCGAGAATATTTAAAAAGCACACCAATACTGTTATTGACTACTATTCTAGAATATTCTATGTATATAAACATATATATGCATAAATGTAGAGCCAGAAGAGGTGGAAATTCTCGAAAAGGATATTCTTTGCTGGCTCAATTATTTTGTTTTGTTTTCTTCAAGATGTCTGAATGAATATTTTCGCAATAATAAAAACATCATAAACTCAAATTACCTTAACAGTACCCTTAGGCAGCTATACCGTTAAGAGAGAACGTTGCAGGCACAAAACAAGTGCTGTAGAATAAGATTAGTTAGCCAAAATTCAATTCTTAGAATCAAGTGGGATATTCCCAACAAGGTGGTGGGAGCAAAAACTCCATCCACAAGGATCACATACCGAAGCTCCCCACAGACAGTCTACAGTTATAATCACCTTGACATAACTCAAAAATAAATCTCACTCTTATAAAACAACAAACTATCATTCGCATCACACAACCGAATAGAAAAAGGTAAACTTCACACTAGTGTTTATTGAATACCAACGCATTCTAATAGATATTTAGATTTTAATTCCTCTCATCCGTTAACTGTTAAGGCAGGGTTGGTTAAGTGTCTAACAAACAGAGCAAAAGCAATAAGTAGCACAGAAAAAGACCTAAATGACGAAATAAAACTGATAGAAGAAGCGCTGGTGTTAAATAACTATCCTTTAAAATTCATCAGGAAGATCACTAAAGGCCAAAAACAAAATAAAAATATTTGTGAAACTAGTAATGATAACATAAATAAGAGAGAATATAAGGCATCTACAGTTATACCATATAAGGAGAGGACATCTGAGACGATACGTTGGATTCTCAATAAAGCAGGAATTAGAGTGGCATTCAAACCTACAAACTCACTCAGGTAGGACAAGCTGTGTAGGCTAAAAGACCCTGTCGGTTGACCCAATGAAACAAAATAATATAATTTACAAAATACCTTGCAATGACTGTCGGTTAAGTCGACAACATAGATCAAACTAATAGATAGGAGGTGGTTAGATTGTAGAAACATAAGAATTTATCTAAGGTAAAAATGATTGACCCTGAAAAGATAAGTAATTTAGGAAAAAGTTCAGCACTACATTGCACTGCACGCATTAACAAACAACCACACAATAGGGTGGTGGGAGAGGGTTAAAATTCTAAAGAGTAACATAGGTAGGTAAAAAGAGAAATTGATTACGGAATCCTTGTTCATTGAGTCTACACCCAACACATGCAACAGAAATGACTCAATGGAAATACCAGCAATATGGAAGATATTATTACCGCCGGTCAAATCAGAAGAGAATAATAAATAATCCTAATATTCTATTTCAATTCAAACACATCACAACATCCTAAAAAGTAACTTATTATGACCATAAAAACCCTCATTTTGTTTCCCATCTAATTGTAATCGATCAATAACACTCATATTACTATTATTTCTGAATGTACATTCTCTCATATTGAATTTTATTCCAATATCTAATCGATTCCACACATGTATATAAATGAAAGGAAAGAAGTTGTGTGAGTAACTTGATATGATTGATTATGAGCAATAGTTTGTGCTCGAAATGTGGTCATCAGTTAATATTACTGTACAACGAACACTGTGTGATTTATCAAAATAAAATCTTATCCATAATGGAGTTATACTCTACCACCACAGTGCCCAAGCCTTAAACTTATATCAATATTACACACTAGACAGTTAGTTTTCTCGTTCGTAGGTCAAGTTCTTCCTCTAGCAGACACTACTTTTTCTGGATTTCATCATGAGCTGACATTAGTTAGAGAACCATTGGAAAACCTGGGAGTACTGGACAGCTGTTTCGTCCTAGTTTGGGACTCTTCAGCAGTACACATCCACCGGGATTCGAACCCAGGACCTTCTGGTTACAAGGCGAGCTCGTATACCATTAAGCCACTGGGACCCGATCCAGTGGCCAATTCATGAATTCTAACTTCTGCAGATTCACGACATAGCGCGACCCCTAGCCAATGTCTTCGGCGAGTATTTGTCCTCACTCCCGACCTGCTGCACCCTACTGGTCACGACTTCTCACTAGAACCCCAGGTAACTACCTAGTTGAATAGGGCAAGTCACTAGTGAGCATCTCATTGATCTTCAAGTGTTGGTTTGTAGGAATTTGATAGGTAACAGGATTTCATCATGAGCTGGTGGGTGCGTACTGCGTACTGGGACGAAACAGGTTTTCCAATGGTTCTCTAACTAATGTCTGCTCATGATGAAATCCTGTAACCAATCAAGTCCCTACAAACCAACACTTGAAAACTGCTGTTTCTATTGTGAGTGAATTGTGAGTGGTTTCTAACATCTTATGTAAGTTATTAGAGCATAGTGTATTCCCGAAACTACTTGTTTCATTGACTGCTATTTATAACTTCATGTAAATCCTACATACTGTGATCGAAGGCTGAAATGAACAATAAATAACACAGTTATAATTCAAGAACAAGCTACTGAAAAACCTTTTTCATAGAGAATTTTTTTTGACTTGCTGTATGCGCACACGCAAAATCGCATGACTTTCGAATTTTGAAAGGACTACCTGCTGTGACTATTCTCTTTGCCTCATGTTTACTTACGCTATGAATAACTAAATTATTATAGGCTTTTTTGTTGTGGTTGATTTGAATTTACCCCCCTACTGATTTGCGTGTAAAACAATGGATGTAGGGCTTGATTCTCAAACAGAAACATCAGCGTCACTCCTGTAGGAATGGTAGGTATATCCAGCTAACGCCTGAGTCAGCCAGCACTAAACCACAGAACCACAGACAGGAATCCTTTATGTCATGTCGTTGAAAAAATCAATAAGTTGTGTCTTTCACCGTCTTTTAGGCAGTTTAAGATGAATTTGACTCTATCCTTAGTCCCGGGCTACTCCATTGAAAACAGTCTACCAAATCCAAGACGATCTAGAGCAGTTTTACCATGAGTTAACAACTTGCTACTTTATAGACTTTGAGAAGGCCTTCGACAGCGTTGACCGCGAAATAATTTGGAAACTACTCCAGCACTGCGGCGTACCCGAAATATTCATCAACCTTATTCAACAGCTGTACAACAACGGCACATGTCAAGTGATCCACAACGGAAAACTCAGCGAGGTGTTTGGGGTAAACACAGGAGTCAGACAAGGGTGCTTATTATCACCAATGATATTCCTAATTGTGCTGGACTGGATTATGCGTCAGACAGTGGGAAACGAGAAGACAGGGATATCCTGGACCGACATGAAGAACCTAGAAGACCTGGATTTCACGCGTGGATGATTTATGTTTGATGTCACAGAAAGTCGAAGACTTACAAGCGAAAACCGACAAACTGGTCGAAGAAGCAGCAAAGACAGGACTGCAGGTGAACATAGACAAGATGGAGGTTGTGAAAATAACCAACCAACAACAACAACGACAGCAACATCCAGCGCCAATCACCATCAACGGGAGGGATTCGAAATATGTTACTTCCTTCACTTATCTAGGGAGCATTGTCTCAACTACAGGAGGAACGGACGAGGATGTCAAATCGAGAATCGGGAAGGCGAGAAACACATTCATCAACCTGAAACCAATCTGGAAATCTTCGTCACTCAGCCTGCATCAACAACAAAATTCGGATTTTCAATGCAAACGTCAAGTCAGTCAGTTCTTCTATACGGATCAGAAACTTGGCCAGTGTGTCACAAAGAATATTTCCAACAGCCTGTTGCAAACCTTTATCAACAACTGTCTTCGTTATAAACTGAAGATCAGATGGCTGGAAAGAATCACCAACAAGAAACTATCGGAGCAAACAAAGCAAGAACCAATCACTCAACAGATATGCAGAAGAAAGTGGAGACGGATTGGACACTCACTGAGGAGGAGGCCGCTGGGTGACATCACGCGTCAGGCCAACGTGCTAGTGGAACCCGAAAGGGAAGTGGCGAGTGAGACGTCCAAGGGTGCAAGGAGGAGATCGTGTGAAGAGGAATTGAAACAGTATGGAACAACATGGATGCAGGTGGAAAGTACAGCAGAAGACAGACGCAGCAAGTGGAGACGTGCAGTTGAAGCCCTATATTCCACTAGGAACCCAAGGGAACAAAAATAATAATAACAACTTGCTACTCTGTTTCCAACTCAGAATGGTTAGGAATAACGGAAGAAGATATTGCTGAACGGACAATGGGATTACGTAGAAAGGTCAGTTACATATTATTCATTCCCATGACAGTTGGGCATTACCCTCTGGTCGCTGCAGTAGAATGATTATCCAGCTGACAGCTGGGTCTCCTTACCCAACTAGTAGAACGTTGGACTAGTATGTCGGAAGTGACTGGTTCCAACCTTACCGCAAACCTTGATCATTTAACAACTCAATAATTTCACTTGTTATATTTTCGTCATGAACCAGCATCAGTGCAATGAACAACCGCTTCGTCCTATGCTGTGACTCCTCATGGGCACGCACCTACGCCCCCTCTGAAATTATGACCTGTGAGTTTCAGGTTACGAAACCAAGCCCATTGACTGTTCAGGCAGGCACCTGTGCTGGAATCCAGTCACCATCTATGATGTAGCACTGCTCTCACTGATGCCTTCGACAAGCATCTACTTCTCCTTGACATGTTGAACCTCACTAGTCACAACTTTCCACTGCATCTTCAGGAATTCCATCCAGGAGCTATCAGTGAGCTGGTGATTGATATTCAGATTGTAGGATTTTCATCATGAAACAAGGTCGTTTAGAGAGATCACTGAAAACCAGGGATCACTGGAGTGCTTATTTAGGAATGCAGCACTATATCATGAGTTGACGAAGTCAGAATTCACAGGTCATTGAATTGCAGCCCGTGTGGCTGTGTTGTCAGCGGGGTTGGTTTCGTAACCTGCGGGTCCTTGGTTCAATACCTGGTGGGTTGAGCTCTGCTGAACAGTCCCGATACAGGATAAAAACAGCTGTCCAGTGCTTCCTGCTTTTTTTCAGTGATCGCTCTAACAACTGAGATTAATCTTAAATCGTCATAAATCCAGAATACAGAGCTTCTGGAGAGTGAGAGAAGGGGGGAGACTCTATGAAGCATTTCTAGACACAGGTAACAGTAGCCGCTACTCTAATGTTGACGTAGTAGCGGATGAAGAACCCTAAACTAGGACGAAACAGCTGTCCAGTACTCCCTGCAGGTTTTCCAATGGTTCTCTAACCGATGTCAGCTCATAATGAAATCCTGTAACCAACCCTAAAGTGTTTTGTTCTTACCCTTAACAATATAAGAGTGTTTAGAGAAGAAACGCTGAAAATTTCACAGAAATAAATTTTCATTACATTTCAGTCTATTTTAGCAGAATAAAAAATTGATATTTGTTTTAGTGGCGATAGAAGAAATTTAAATAAATAAAACATTGATAAAAGTGTTACCATAGTAACATGATGAATAGAAAAGATGAATTCAGTTTTACTTTGGACATTGATAATTGACACGAGTAAGATTACAATAACATGGGAATTTGTAAAATTTATTGTTTTAACAAGAATATTTATTATTTTAATGGAGGGATGTTTAATTTTCTCGTTATTTAAAACCATGAAATTATTGACTGCAAGCAAAGATAGAAGTTCAATTGAACACTGAGAAGATAGTGGTGATGAGGATACATAATCAATAACCACAGCACAGTTTCTGTGACAGAAGAAATTTGGACGAGGTTACTTCTTTCACTTATTTAGGCGGCATTGTTTCGACTAAGACAGGATTCCTGAAGAAAGATAGACCTTTAATACTGTGAAATCAATGTGGAAATATACTGCACTCAGCGTATTATTTAAACGCAGAAAAAACTTGGTACAATATGGCACCAAGAAAGATGCGCCATACAATAATAATAAAACAACATAGATCAAAAGTAAAAAAAATAAGTAGAGAACGGATAAAGAACTTCATCTGGAAGGAAAACAGTCATACTTAACAAGTTCAAACAGTATTCGTTAACTATCATCAGGAAGGGAAAAAGAAGGAAATTGCAACACGTTCGCCATTGATTACGATTCTTGGCCATATTCGATAACCTTTCGAGCCATCGATTCGAGCTACCTCGTGGACCCCAACCAGGGAGTCGTGACATACCAACTGATGCTAATATAGCACAAACATCCTTCATCCCACGACGCCATGTCATGGACTGACCACCTCTCCGCCTTTTCCATCCCGTCCCAAGGCTAGCAAACAGAGACCTGTACGGAAGCCTCTGGGATGACATTCGCAGCATATGCCCAAGCCATTGGAGCCGGTGTTTCCAGATGACTGTGTTCAAACACACGCCGCCGAACCTCAGAATTACTCACGCGATGATGCCATCGAACGCAAGCAATCCTGCGGAGACAGCGATGATCGAACACGCAGAGTCGCCGCACATCCTCAGCTTGGAGAGGCCAGGTTTCACAGGCGTAGAGCAAGACAGCCCGCAACGAAGCATTGTATACCCTAATTTTGACAGTCAGGCTAACGTTATGACGGCGCCAGAGGTGGCTGAAGTTGATGTATGCCACCTATTCGGATACTCAACATTGATGTTAAGTCAAGTAGTGTTTTAATATGGTATAGAGACTTGATGGGTCATCAGTATTTTTTCAAATCGGCTACAGACAGCTTCCTCCGGACCATATTTAGGATCCGTTGGCGAGACAGTATTGGCCTGTCGTCCAACCGACATGTGGAATGCGATGCAGATGGATTGTACATAGGCTTACGAGAGAGTGGAGTAACATCGAACACCAGGCAGATGCTACAATGGAAGCCGGATAGGGAACAACATTTTCTTGTTATAGGTGCAAGTGTGACATGGAGAAGGTCAAGTGAGAAGGAGATGAGTACTTACGAGCAATCATGGCTCCAGTTGAAAAAAGATTGCAGAGAAGTGAGTGAAGTGGAGGTGTACTGTTGAATCCCCATGTATCACTTGGAGCTCGCTAACAACGAATTCATTATCAAGCTGTACAATCGTATCTGTACACATATGGCTTTTAAGAAATTACATCCGGTCAGGGAATCACATCAAAGGTGTGAATACATGAAATAATAATAATAGTAGTAGTAGTAGTAGTATGAAATGCAATTAAAATATTTGTGATTATAAACATAGTTTAATGTCAAATGGCAAGAAACAATCAATGTCATATATAGAATAATGCATAAGATGGATGGATGTATAGATGTTGTTGGGAGGGGGTGCATAATTATAGGATTAGTAGGCGAATATAAAATGTTACATAACATGGTGTGAAATTTGATAAGATAGAATTCAATATTGTAAAAATAAAAAAATTAAAATTCTGGATTTAGAATGACAAGTGTGACAAGTGGAAACAATTCAGAGTGAGAATAGTAATAATAATTGTAGTAATAGCAATAACAATCCTAATAATGAGGGAAAGGTACATAGAATAACGAAATAAACAAAATACATAAATAAATGTCTATCTGTCTACGGCCAAGACAGAAGTAGGCACTGTACATACTTCTTTTATACACAAAGGTCTGGCTTAAAGTCATGAATTGTCAAGGCCTCCTCTGTCTTTAGAAGTCTATAGCGAAGAAAACGCCGCCTACAAGTTAGCATGGATTCGGTAGATGATCTTAAAATCATGGTCAGGATTGGGAGAGTGACAGAAGTCGATCAGGTGTTCTAGAATAGAGCTTCGCACACACTTCCTTTCTCCCTTGTAATAATAAAAGCAAACTGACTTGAACTAACCAATATCTTGTTGGTGAAATTGTCAGAAAATAGTCTACAGGAATCAGATGAACCTAGAGGAGATCCCAACTACATACTTGAAAAAAGATATTCCAAAACTTTACAATAAATGCACACTTGACGTTCCACGAAATCTGTATACACAAGAAGTTTGAGTTGTCAACGAATCTTTTTTGGGTCTGGTTCTTTCCGACTGTTCTATGACTATTTAATAGAATTTCAGATTTTCCCATCTACCGATTGGACCGAACTGCCTGGTCACAGGTTAACATATGACCCATTGCACAAGATGTGGCTCTCATGGCCCATGTGGTCTAGTGGATAACGCTTTGGCGTTTGAAACTATCGGCACTGGATTCGAGCCTCGATGGGAACATCACCATCACTCACTGCGGAATGCAGGTACATTCAGCTAGTTGACGAGTCCCAAACAGGACGAAATGCGCATCCTGGATTCCACTGCTAGTCACCATCCACCACTTATGTCCTATGACTAGTCTAAAATAGAATGGTCAGTTGAAAACAAAAATTCACAAATATAAATTCTTTAATGCTTATGGTGGACGAGAGGTTTATATATGTGTAAAACTTAGGCACTGTGGTAGTAAGTAATTCCATATTAGTTTGTTTATTAGATATATCACACAGTCAGTAAAACAGTATTACTGTTTACTGGATGATGTTTGGAACACAATTTATTACTGTTCATAATCATATCGCCAATTATAGTCACACAACTTCGAAACTTGAGTTTTATAGTTTTCTTTGATCTCCTATTTTTCGTCGTCGGGGTAGTAGAATTTTCCAGATATCCTACTGGACACGTGTTGAATCATTCCTATTACACGTATTCTCTCTCAGTTGATTCGATAAACAAAGCTTCTCTTATCAATCTCTCCCTCCACCCTGCTGCTACATTCGATTTTAAAACTGTCATCTTATCCCATCCATCCTATTGTATGGTTGTGTTGTGTGTAAATGCATGTAGTGCTTGCGATAGCTGAACTATTCTCTAGATTTCTTATTTTATTTGGGTCAACTAATCTAGATTTTTGCTGGGTGTTTGTGATGCTTCACTAGTTTGACTGACGCCATCTTATTATTCTTACCTATGTATTTAACCTGACAATCACTGCAGGCAGGATATTAGATAAACTAAATTGCTTCGTTTAATTGGCTCCACAAGATTAGTCCTTTAACCGACAAAGCTTGTTTCTAATTGAGTTTGTGGGTGGTTTGAATGCCAGCCACTTTTATTCCTGCCAGTATTGTTAAGAATTCTCCATAAGGTGGTTTCCGAGGTTCCTTCTTTGCATAGAAGTACTACTGATGATTTAAATTCCATACTGTTGATGTTGTCACCATTTTGTACATGTTTATCATGCATATCGTCATTATTATTATTGTTATCTAACAAGCAAATCAATATGTGAGGGAGGATAGGTTGCTTAATATACTCTTAAATGGAAAAGTGACATGTGTCATTTCCACAAAAAAGGGAACCTGGGTGCCACCTTAACTAACATAAATACTATTTGAGGTGTTCTTGATAAGAACATTTTTGTACACTGAGCACTACTGATATAAACAGTGGGATAACAAGAAAAAACACGAGTAGATACATTGTACTTCAAAGTAGATTTTGAATAATTCACAATATTTCCTGCATACCTGGGTTTAAGTTATTCATTCAGTAAAGGCTCAATGGAATTGCTTTTTATTAGATAGTTGGAGGGAATCGGACAAGAAGCCTTCCTTGACAAATGTTTCGTGCTTGTTGGCAATCACCAGTCAGCAAGGAGCGTCTACAACCTTGAAAAAACCCATGTCTCTCCTGAGATTCTAACCCGCATCACCCAGTAAGTGCTTCATTTAGAGACGTCACCACTGAGCTAGTCTGGTTTGCCGCTGACCTCCTGTAGGACCGTATTGGATACTTTGATTTGAAACTAACCATTTCATGAGTCTTGTCGCTTATTTGCTTCAGACTGAATTCTATCAGTCGACCTTGCTGACGAGTGCCAGTAAGCAAGAAACCTATGTCCAAGGCTTCCTATTGATTGCCTCTAACCATCTTATACAAACAAATTTGAAGGTATCCTGATGGCGAGCCATCTAGCATGGTGGTCACATTGCAAATGTGACTGATAGAATTCATTCTACACCAAACAAAGGACTAGCCAATCGAAGTCAGAAAAACTACCGAGTTGTCCCAGCTGAGATAATTTGAGTGAGATTGTAACGCGTTATGCTGAAAAATCAAAATTATTTCAGTTTAGCTGTATAGATTTCGTTCAGATGATATTAAGATCTTCACCTCTTTCTCTGCAATACTTTGTAACTGACCCGACGATTGAATATAAGCTTTCATCTCCACTTACGCGGTCTTCTCCATATCAATATCGGACCTACGCCTAGCTTATCGTTACTCATTCAATTTTCACTTGAGACGCTTTCTGACTCAACGGTCTACTCAGAACAGCATACCTAGCAATTCTGATACAACAACATAGAATCTAGGATACCAAAGCGAGGATTGGGAAGGCAGGCTTTCATTTCTCTCAAGTCTGTGTGAAGGTCAACTGTACTCAGCATGAAAAATATATAATCCGGATTTTCAACTCCAATGTGAAGTCGTTGCTACTATGCGTATCAGAGACTTGGCGCCGCGTCACGAAGGCCACTTCGAACAGACTACAGACTTTAATCAACAGCTGTCTTCGTTCAATACTGCTCAAGATGAGATGTCTAATCAGAAAAGATCAGCGATCGTGAAGGATCTCTGTGAGCGAACAAACCCACCAGGAACCGACTGTGCAATAAATATGCAGGAAGAAATCCAGGTGGTGGATTGGCCATACCCTTGAGAAGTGACATTCATCACATGCCAGACCATCGCTCGAGTGGAACCCGAACAGGAAGCGGA
This sequence comes from Trichobilharzia szidati, assembly GCA_944472155.2. NCBI lineage: Eukaryota > Metazoa > Platyhelminthes > Trematoda > Strigeidida > Schistosomatidae > Trichobilharzia > Trichobilharzia szidati. Next base: position 150,472,153 of record OX235273.1, read on the forward strand.
TAGTTGGTCGTCAGTACGAGGGTGACATGGAGAAGATCATGTGAAGAGGAGATGAAAGCATGTGGGCAGATGTAGAGCCAGGTTATGAAAACGTTGTCGGAGAACCGAACGTAATGAAGACATGCGGCTGAAACCCTATATTCTTCTAGAAACTAAAAGAAACGATAATAATAATAATTCGTGAGGCATTTTTAAGTTCTCTAGTGACGTAGTTATTTGAGCAGATTACTCCAACGTTTGTAAAATCAAAAACCTTACTATATATGACGTTTATCTCTTTGATGGATACAAAAAGAACTCATAAGATGATTAGACTAATATATCGCTTCAATTCTTAAGTGTTACATCTAATTGTCTATTCATCAAAGTATGAAAGGATGAGACAATCAATCTCGTTACTTTCTTTCTCATTGACTTCATACTATCTATCTATCTCCTAGTAATTAGATGGCGCTGAAGACGAAAAATCAAAGAGAGAAAAAAAAGCTATGTGACGTCAACCATTGATGTAGCTAATATGCTATTTAAGCTATATATATAAATGTATACTATAGACAAAGCATATATAACGAGACGTTTTCTATGACGGCAGGGGGGGAGGGGAGGGAGAAAAGAGAATAGATTGTCAAATTATATGTAACTATAATGCGTGAAATTCATTCAATACTGGCAAATATGAAAGATATTCATCACTTGTTTCTTTTTTATTCTTAAGATATTCTTTATTTTTAGAGAACAAAAAGAAACAATTCTTTTGATGTCTTATTTGACATATAATGTTACTTTGAGTCGACTTCTTCATCGTTTGATACTTTTTCAAGTATTGATTGATAGGGATTTGATTGATTGATTGATTGGTTACAGGATTTCATCATGAGTTGACATTTGGCCTGGACAACTGTTTCGTCCTAGTTTGGGACTCTTCATCAGTACGCACTCAACAAGGGGCTTTCGAACGCAGGACCTTCTGGTTACAAAACGAGCTGGCTACGAGTCGTCCTGGTTGAGAACCCCAGTGAGTGTGTACTGATGGAGAGTCCCAAACTAGAACGAAACAGTTGTCCAGGACCAATGTCAACTCATGATGAAATCCTGTAACCAATCAATTAAATCCCTATAAACCGACACTTTTAAGTTTTCAAAGTTAACCAGTAATGGGATTTTATGGTTCGATTCACAGAGGACAAATTTGCTCCCATTACAAAATGATATCATTTACAGAGAAGAATCGAAAACGTTGATTGGACAGTAGTTCCTAACTAGATGCGTGATGCCTTTAGTCCTTTGTTTGGTGCAGGCTAAATTCTATCAGTCATGTTTGCAATGTAGCCATCATGAACTAAGAATTCGGTTTTATTTGGTACTAGTTGCAAACTATTGTCCAATCTATTTCTTTTTTATTCCTTTAAGTTCCCAGTGGAACATAGGGCGACTTCAAGCTAGAGGCCTGCAGTATCGGTAGCAGTGGTGTTTATGTTTACGGGATGAGGTTGCTATGCCTCATGCCCAACCTTTCCTCTTAACCAGTCTTATTACTAGCTTAGAGAGGTAAAGGAGTGCGTCTGTGGCCGGGAATCGAACTCTGAACCACTCGGGGGCGTGGTTGGCAGCGAGCATTCTACCGCTGTACCACCGACGCACAGTGTTCAATCAGAGTATCCATTTCAGTCCTACAGGTGGTCATTCACGAGCCCGAACAGAACAGTGGTAATGTCTTTGACTGCAGCAGGTTAGAATCTCAGAAGGGACATGAGTCCCTTCAAAGTTGCAGACACGCTTTACTGACTGGTGAGTGCCAACTAACACGAAACCTAGATCCAGGCAAGACTTCTTACTGACTGCCTTCAACCATCTTTTGAAACAATTCAAGTTTGGAACTGTTCATTATTGTGAAAATATTGATCTATCAAGGATCGAATCCTATGACTTTAAGATTATGAGGTGTGAGTGTTGTCCTGACTACAGTCAGATGACAACCCAACTCAGCTGTTCATCTTTTAACCTAATACGTTTAATCCTACTCCAAAAATATGGTGTAGATATGTGGATGACACTTTCACAGTGTTAAAAACAGAACATATCTCTAGCTTCTTGACACACATAAACTCACTGGTGGAGGGAATAAAATTCACATTTGAAACCGAAAATGAGCAAGGAGAATTCGCTATGTTAGATTGTAAAATAAAACGAATAGAAGAAGGCAAACTACACACTATTGTTTATAGAAAACCAACGCATTCTAATAGATATTTAGACTTTAATTCATCCCATCCATCGTTATCTGTAAAGGCAGGCTTAGTTAAGTGTTTAACAAACCGAGCAATGGCACCAAGAAGCAAAAAAAGACCTGCATGATGAAATAAAACAGATAGAAGAGGCGTTGGTGTTAAATAACTATCCTCTAAAATTCTTTAGGAAGATCAGAAAAGGCCAAAAGAAAAATAAAAGGAATTGTGAAACTGGTAATTATAACATAAACAAGAGAGAATATAAGTCATCTACAGTTATACCATATAAAGAGGGGACATCTGAGACCCTACGTAGAATTCTAAATAAAGCAGGAATTAGGCTGGTGGCATTCAAACCTACAAACTCACTCAGGTAGGACAAGCTCTGTAGGTTAAAAGACCCAGTTGACCCAATTAGACAAAATAATATACAGTTTACAGTTTACAATTTATTTAGGATAGTAGGCTATATGCCTGTGTTAATCCTTTCGATTTGTTACACACAGGAGGTCCAATCTCGCCTTGAATGAATCAACGGATGGCGCTGATACGACGTGTTCCGGTAAGGAGTTCCAATGGTTCACAATCCAATGCGAAAAACGGATCTCCAAACGCAGACGATTCGACCGTGGTTTTTGAACCTTGAGGTGATGTCCTCGCAATTGGTTGGTGCTAGAAGGAAGAAATAAATTAGATAAATTTGCTCCAAAATCATTTCTTAGGATACGGTATGCTAGTATTAGGTCACCCCTAAGTCGTCTGTATGACAGTGTAAATAAACCCAGTCGACTTAACCTCTCTTCATATGAGAGGGTTGAGAAACCTTTTATTAGCTTAGTTCCTACTCTTTGCACCCTTTCTAATAGGTCTATTTCGTATTTGAAACACGGGCTCGCTGCCTGGATCCCATATTCCAAATGAGGTCTGATATAAGTCGGATATAATATACGAAATATTTCAGCGTCAAAATTCGCAAAAGCTTTGCGTATGGCCCATAATATTCGAAAACCTTTAGTGGCTGCAGCTCTACAGTTTGTTGCTGTTTTCAAGTCATGCTGCACAACCACCCCCAAGTCCCTGTACTCAGTGACCACTGGAAGAGTAATGCCATTCATTGAGTAATTGTGCACGTGACTATGAGATACATGCATAACTACACTCTTGCTTAAGTTAATCTCCAAGGCCCAGTGCTTACACCAATCACTTAACAAGTTTAAATCTTCCTGCAAAGCAAGTTGATCACTGTCATCGTGTAAAGCCCTCCATATCTTGATGTCGTCAGCAAACAGTAAGCAGGATGACCTAACTACCGATGGAATCTCATTAACATAAATCAGGAAAAGAAGTGGGCCTAGAATTGTACCCTGAGGAACGCCACTCTTAACCGATTCCCATGTTGATAAAACCCCGTTAACTCGTACTCTTTGTCTTCTGTCCTTTAGAAAGTCTTGAATCCAGTCGGCAACCACTTTATTGATTCCCATACTACCTAACTTTACTAGAAGACCTGGATGAGAAACCCTGTCAAACGCCTTGCTAAGGTCGATGAATATGGCATCCACCGGTATATTAGCATCAGCTGAGCTTGCCCAACTTTCTCTGGCCAAAAGAAGGTTGGTCAAGCAAGAATGACCTGCTCTAAAACCATGCTGTTCCACAGCGAAAAGTTTGTTCCCTTCAATGAACTGAATGATAGCATCACGAATTATTCTTTCTAGTAGTTTAACAACAATACTGGTCAAACTAACAGGACGATAGTTCTGAACCAAGTTTCTAGATCCGGTTTTGAAGACCGGACTAATGATGGCATCTTTCCAGTCTCTTGGACATTTAGACTGGTCCAGAGACATATTGAAGATTACCGACAATGGCTCGGCTATGTTTTCAGCCAATGCTGTTAAAATACGTGGGTGGAGTTCATCAGGGCCACTGGACTTACCAGGATTGAGCCTTAGAAGGTACTTTAGGACAGTATCCTTTCCAATGTATAAGGGTGCCATTTTCAAGTTACCTTCTGGAAAAGTTACAAAGCTGGTATCAATATTATCAGAGAATACTTGACTAAAGTGCTTGTACAAAGCCTCAGCCTTAGTCAAGTTATCCTCAGCCATGTTTGTCTGGTCATCTTCAAGCATAAGAGGTGGGATAGCATCACTCTTATGTGTTCTTCTCTTGATATATGAGAGGAGTCTTTTTGGGCAGCCTGGTGAACTTTTAACTAACTGGGTTTCGTAAGCTATCCTTGACTGGTGAATCAAAGTTTTACACTGGTTTCTGGTTTCACAGTATTTCAGCCGGAACTGCTGTAGCCCAGTAGAAACAAAGAGATTCCAGAACCTTTTTCTCCGTCTTAGGAGTGTTATAGCTTGTCTATTTATCCATGGTGGCCGGTTTGTTGGTCTTTTAGGAACCCTCCAGGGAATGAAATCAGTGGTAACCTTCTCAAGTGTATTCTTAAATCTATCCCATTCATCTTCAATGGATGAGAGAATATTGATTGACCAGTCGGCAGTTGAAGCACGCTCCTTTATAGAGACTATGTCAGCATGCCAAACACTAGGTCGGGATTTGGGTTGAAAACTGACTAAATTGCCAACCCTTAAGTTAAAATCTAACACCCCATGATCACTGTTTGCTAGAGGTGGATGAATAACTAGACCATCCACGTCGTCGTTGTCATGAGTAAGCACTAAGTCCAGCAAGGAACATCCTTGGGTAGAACCGAATCTTGTACTACCTAAGACATGTTGTGTCAGGGCATTTTCCATGGTAGTCAAGAGTAACCGGCTGTCAAACTTATTAGTGGATCCTGGAGATGTGCCAGCTATCCAGTCTATATGAGGTGCATTAAAGTCACCTAGAATAAGACAGCTACTGTGTTTACTCCATTGTTTGAGGTGATCTAGAATAAAGTCATCACACTGACAAAAGGGACTTCTATACAGAACACCAAGGAGTAAAGTGCCAGTTGCAAAGCTTAATTCACAGCTAATTACCTCACTTGTCCCACGTTCATGCGCTTCAGATTTCACGGAACGAACATGTAGGGAGTTGTTGATGTACAGAGCAACCCCGCCACCTCTACGACCCTTAACTCTGTCGCTGCGCAAGCAACTAAATCCGCATAGCTCAGGTGTGTCATCTAATCCAGAAATCAGCCATGTTTCAGTAATGGCCACAATACTTGGGCTAAGGTCTTCCACTAATACACCTAGCTCATGAAATTTGTTCCCGATACTACGTATATTAGTGTACACTACCTTCAGGCTTCCTATGAGGTCCGGCTTATCCACACAGGTCTTGGAAGTATACGTTTCCAAGACCTGACTATTTGAAAACCCACCAGTTTAAGGTTAGTCTCACCATTTTTACGTCTTGTTTCTAGCTGGGACAAAACTTCTTTTCGTTTTAGTCTGTCTTCAAGAGATAAATCAGGTCTGGCTGAAATTCCTGACCCGGAAAGGTTGTGTACATTAGCCAGTAGATGATTCCGTTCATCAGGAGAACCTAAGACTACTTTAAGCAATCTACGCTGATTAGAACATTCATCATCTCTTTTGCCTATTCTGATCAGCTTTTTAATCGATACTCCAGGGAAATTCGCTGGAAGCATCTTCCTTATAATGCTACTCACTAATATGAGGTCGTGATCGTGCCTTTTTACGGGATCAGATTCTTTGGACTCTTCTAAGTTTCCAACAATTATGTTAGAGCCTAAGGAGAGCTTATCGTGTTTAGCAGTGGCTACGTCTTTTCTCACCACTACTGATGCAGCCTGGCTACAGGTAACAGACGTTTGCTTACCATTAGTATTACTATGTTTCTTTCGATTGCTTATTTTCGTTACCCACTTATCATCTGTCTGCAGTTGCTTCTCAGGGCTGCTGCAGTTTTTGATGGTACAATCGAGATCAGTGTCTGCACCACCTTCATGGTGAACTTCGCTTACAGTGTTCTCTGGTGCTGAGATGCTGTTTGCAGCTTCCGTTCTGTTACCCTTTCGCTTACTAAGACGCTTCGAACGCCTAGTAGGTTTTACTTCCGGGGTAACTGGGATAGTAATCGCCGGTGTAGTAACATTCATGATGGCACTTGCAGCGTCATCTTCAGACGGGCAGTCTGTGTCACTATTACTCGCCACGCTATCATCAGGAAGTTCCATAGCCTTAGACAATAGCTCGTGAGCCTCCCTTATCAAAGTCATCTTTGGGGAGCAGCACATTCTGCACATCCAGTTGGATGTTGGAGCAATACAACGTTTGTATGCAGCTGGACGTAATCCAGTACACATCTTATGATACCACTTTTTACAGTTATTACACTGTATTCCATCATCTACCAAAAAGTAACACTCCACCCTATTACATTTATGTGGTACTTTTGACATAATGAACTAATGGAACTGCCAAGACAAGTTACCCAATATAGACTATATAAATGTTTAAAATAAAAACTTAACAGACAAAAGTCAAGTTAAGGTTTTTTAAATGTTCTCGAAGTGAATAACACAACAAAAACAGCGATTTGTCAAATACGTGAAAATACGTGAAAAAAGCACTCCCTTTTTCAAACAGCGCGCGAAAATACCCTGCAATGACTGTGAGGTCAACTGCACAGGTCAAACTAGTATATAGGGGGTGGTCAGATTGCAGCAACATAAGAATTTAGCTTAGTTAAGAATAGTTGACCCCACTCGCGAAGATAAGTAATTTAGAAAAAAGCTGAGCACTACATTGCACTGCATACATTAACACACAACCACAAAATACGGTGGGAGAGGGTTAAAATTCTAAAACGTAATTTAGGTGGGTGGAGAGAGAGGTTGATTACGGAATCCTTGTTCATCGAGTCTACACCCAACACATGCAATAGGAATGATTCATTACTCATAACCGAAATATGGAAAATACTACTACCAATCAAGTCAAGCGAAAATTAAGTGAAAAATAACGGAACTATATAATGAATTTAGGAAGTCGTGTGATTGCCTTGATATGATTATGAGCAATAAATTGTGCTCGAAACATCATCAGTAAATATTACTGTATAATACTGTGAGACTTTATCAAAACAAAAAAATTACCCATAATGGAATTACACTCTACCACAGTGCACAAGTTTTATTCTTATATCATCTCTTAACCTAGTTTCATTACTCTTAATATTCTCTAGGCTTCCGAGTGAAACACTGGGCCTCAGCAGTACACCTCCATATAACTGTGTCTACTACGATCAATCGTTTCCTCCTCATAAGATATCCTCCACGCTACTTTTAGAAGTCCAACTTCTCAATTGTCACTTGATTTCCACTGAATCATTTACCGTGAGATAGATCAGTCAACGGTCTCCTCAGAGCATCTCCAATTCATATCCATTTTTGAGCATACTTGTTGAGAGATGCGTTCTTCGTTGGTTCGTTGGCGGAGTTCCTAGTTGACTGTCAATCCTTTTTAACCGACCATCTGATTTTCAGTTTGAAGTAAACTGGGCAGCTGTAGTCTGTAGAAAATATGCATTACTGTGGTGTCCATAGACAGGAAGAAATGAGTATCTTAGACTCTTTTTATTATTATTATTGTTTCCTTTAATTCCTAGAGGAACATAGGGCTTCAGCCACACGTCTCCATTGCTTTCGGTTCTGTGCTAGAGTCTTCACCTGGCTCCAAGTCTGCCCACACGTTTTCATCTCCTCTCCATATGACCTCCTCCAAGTCACCCTTGCACTGACGACCAACTCGCCGCTTCCTGTTCGGGTTCCACTAGAGCAATGGATTGTCTAGTGATATCACTTGATGGTTTCCTTAGAGTGTGGCCAATCCATCTCCATTTCTTCCTGCTTATTTGTTTCACAATCGGTTCCTGGTTAGTTCGATCCTAGACATCTCTATTGCTGATCTTTTCTGACTGGCCATCTGATCTTGAGTATTGAGCAAAGACAACTGTTAATGAAGGTCTGTAGTTTGTTTGAGATGCTCTTTATGACGCGCAGTGCAAGTCTCTGATCCGTATAGCAGCACAAGACTCTCTCTGACTATCATCATTTACTTTTCAATTAGATCCTCATCTCTCTCTGGCTCTACTCTAATATATATTATGTATAGCATTTTTATTACAATACACAACAATTTACCAATCAAGTGGCACTAATATGTTTGTTAACAATAATTAGTCAGTGTCAACATGTCAATGGGGTGATAATTAACGAAGAAAATTAATACACACAATTGCATGCTAGAAATCTTTACAACGCGTGGATTGCATAGTACATGATTTCGGGAAAAATGAAGAGTAATTAAGGAATAAGCGTGTGCACAGGTTGATTACGTAACAGATCAATAAAGAAAATAAAACGATTTGAACAATGATAACTTGTAACTAAGGCTGAAGTAGTTATAAGAATAAATTAATTTTACTAGGATAACACGTAATTAAAGATGAATTAGTCAGAAAAAATAAAATAATTTGGACAATTGCAATTTTTAAAGGTTTAGGAGTAGAGGGGCGAACTAGTCCGGTTTATACATTCATGTAACGATGGCCATGGTAAGGAAAGTGACTGTACAAACAAACAGGTTTGGCTTCTTCAGGTGGATTCCTATTGCTTCAGCTGTTGTATGTAGAAGACGAACTCATAGAGCAAAATTAAGGTTAGTAGGAATGCGATAAATAATTTTAAATGTAGCATTAACATCAACCTTATGCTCACTATCTACAAGGTGTGCTAAAATAGAGCTACACGCTTATTCCTTAATTACTCTTCATTTTTCCAAAATTATGCATTATGCAATCCACGTGTTGTTGTAACCATTTCTACCTTTTAATTGTGTATACTAATTTTCTTCGTTAATTATCACCCCATTGGCTTGACATGTTGACACTGACTAATTATTGTTAACAAACATATCAGTGCCACTTGATTGGTAAATTGTTGTGTATTGTAATAAAAATGCTATACACCATATATTAGAGTAGAGCCAGAGAGAGATGAGGATCTAATTGAAAAGTAAAAACATTTCTTCACTGCTCAATCTTTCTGTTTTTCTAAATATCTAAATGGGGGGGGGACTATTTCTATATCATCATTTCATCAGTGAATGTATCTTACGGACTTAGAGTCTCTGCAATTTTCGTCTTTTTTTTCTCAACGGTATCGACTGACGTAAGCAAAATTCAGACAACGTATCATTAAATCATTACGTCATTACTTACTTATTTTATTACTGTGGCTTTCACTTTCATTCCTTTTTTGCTTCTGAAATTTTACTGCCAGTTAACCACCTGTTGTCTGGCTAATACTTAATAACGTACCTACTTCATCAATGAGTAGGGAGAAAAAAATAGAGAAAAATCAAGAGTACTTCTATAATTTCATTCATTTCAACCTTTAATTAGAATGTCTGGTGAATAAAGAACTCTTCTGGCCAATTACTCCCATAAACCTGAAGAATAACTAATGCTTCTTTGGAAAACAGAAAGATTGAACGAAGAAAATATTTACTTTTCAATTAGATCCTCTTCTATGGCTCTACTCTAATATATATAGCATTTTTTACAGTAACAACAATTTATCAAACAAGTGGTGATATGTTTGTTAACAATAATTAAACAGTGTCAAAATGTCAATGGGTTGATAATTAACGCAGAAAATCAATACACATTTAAAAGGTAGAAATGGTTAGAATAAATTAATTTTACAAGGATAACACGTAATTAAAGATGAAGTGGTCAAGATAAAAATAAAATAATTTGAACAATTATAATTGAATAGGGAGAGGGGGCGACGTTGTCCTGTCTTGTAAGGATGGCCAAGGTAAGGAAAGTGGCTGTACAAATTTCTTCTGTACACATAGGCTTGGTTTCTTCTGGTGGATTCCGATTGCTTCAGCTGTTTGTAGAAGACAAACTCGTATAGCAAAATTAAGATTAGTCGTAATGCGATAAATAATTTTAAATGCAGCAAGGGACAAACAAGATCTATTCGTTGTTCTATTTTAGCACACCTTGTTGATACTGAGCACAAGGTCGATGTGAATACTGCATTTAAAATTATTTATCGCATTACGACTAATCTTAACTTTGCTATACGAGTTCGTCTTCTACAGACAGCTGAAGCAATCGGAATCCACCAGAAGAAACCAAGCCTACGTGTACAGAAGAAATTTGTACAGCCACTTTCCTTACCGTGGCCATCGTTACAAGACAGGACTACGTGGCCCCCTCCCCCTATTAAATTATAATTGTACAAATTATTTTAATTTTATTTTTCTTTTGACCACTTCATCTTTAATTACATGTTATCCTTGTAAAATTAATTTATTCTATCCATTTCTACCTTTTTAAATGTGTATTGATTTTCTGCGTTAATTATCTACCCATTGACATTTGACACTGTTTAATTATTGTTAACAAACATATCGCCACGTGTTTGGTAAATTGTTGTTATTGTAAAAAATGCTATATATATTAGAGTAGAGCCATAGAAGAGGATCTAATTGAAAAGTAAATATTTTCTTCACTCAATCTTTCTGTTTTCCAAATGTCCACATCCATGTGTATTTACTCTTTTACCTGCTCTTGTGGAGCTGTTTATATTGGACGTTGTAAGCGTAATCTCTGAAAACGTGTAGCTGAACACTATCCAGTCTGGTTAATGAAAGGCGAACGTAGAACTGCGAAGTCGTCTATCTGTGATCACCTGTTAGAGTCAGGTCATTTAGCCCCACTTGATTCATCTTTCAAAGTTATCTACATGGCAAAATCGAATCGCTCCAAATGTTTACGTTTTCTTCACTTATGCATAGCGGAAGCTTTAGCTATACATGAACAGAAACCTAAATTATGTGTTCAAAAACGTTTTTTCAAACCTCTTACTTCACGTTGGTCATAGTAATGTTCTTTCTAGTTTTTACTTTATTTTATTTTACCACTTGAATTCTTTCCACTTCACTTCACATCTTCATTCTTATCGTAATCGTTCTCTTATTTTATAAAATTTTTAGACAACACTTGACATTTTTAAAACATTTTTGATTTCAATCCACTTATAAAACAATCTTTAATAATTTTGTAATTTATCCACTTCAACTCTACCCCTTATAACATTTTAATTATCGTTATTCTTATCACATATATGTATATTGACTGAGCAATTATTTAGTGCCACTTAATGACCTTTTCTGTTATATATATATACGACTGTACAGCTTGAAAATGAAGTCGTTGAAAAGAAATTTCTTCGCTGAACAAAAACTGTGTTTTTACTTATGAATAAATGGGTATTTTCCGGGATATTTTCTATAATGCTTATTTGTTATAACATACTCACCAGTAAGATATCTTTCTCGGTTAACATGCTATGAACCGAATAATGCGGGATGATGCCATTCAGATGTCTATCTCAATGCACAGGGCATGTATGGCGTGCGCCAAACCACTGCCTTCCTCCACAGGTACTGTCAGCTGGCATAGGATTTTGTTTGAAAAGAGTTGTCGGCGGGTGGGGGGGGCATGGCCAATTCATTGTCAATGTCAATCACGTTGGGTTCCTTGGGACGATAAGAACCAATGGCTGCAGATTAGTTGTGATATGGCTGAAAACCGTTGTCATTGACGCAGACACATTCACTCTTTATAACCAGCCAGGTCCATTAATTCTCCATGTTTTCCACTTTAATATTCTTTCTCTAGTGAATGCCTGTTCATTGTAGTTCTTTGCAGATTTTCTCTACCTTTTTGTACCACATGGTGTGTGCGGCGATGGACTGGTGCATTTCTGTGCAGAGTTCTTCGCTGTAGCTCATCCAGTCAGTCAATCATGGTGAAACAAGAGTGTGACAAATAATTATTGCTGGTATGGCTCATCGATCCAGGCTGTTGACTTACAACAAAACCGTACCCTGCTGAGGTTTGGACAGCCAGGTAGTATCACTAGTCCTGAAACAACAGGTTTGGCTTATTGTAAACTTTTAGGAATTGCCATTGGTTGTTGAATAGTAGTACAGATTACAAATTCTGAGTCTTAGGATATTACACAATAAGAAAACTAATGATAATCTAGGAGTGATTAGTACTCGCCAATTTTAAAAATCAATAAAATTGAACGGGATCACATATTATTATTATTATTCCCTTGGGTTCCAAGTAGAACATAGGGCTTCAACAATACATCTCCACTTAATTTCACTTTCTGTTGTCCCCTTCAGCTTGGTCTACTATTGCCCGTAATATCTCATTTCCCCTTCCTCTTCGCATGACCTCCTCCATGTCACCCTCGCACCGACGACTCACTCGTCGCTTCCCAGTGGGATTCCACTCGAGCACTGGCCCGCATTGTTGGCGATGCCATTCGACAGTTTCTTCAATGTGTGCTGAACGATCGGCGCTCGCCTGTTGGTTTGTTCCACTTCCGAGTTTCTTGTTGCTAATTCTTTCTGACTGGCCATTTGATCTTCTGTATGGAATCGAAGAAGGCAGTTGCTGATGAAAGTCTGCAGTGGCCTGTTGTAGATCCTTTTCATGACACACAGTGCATATTTCTGACCCATATAGGAAAAACTGACTGACTTAACATTTCTGTTGAAAATCCGAATCTTGTTGTTTATACTGGCTGAATGAAGCAGGAGATTTCCAAATTTCTTTCAGGTTTATGAAGGCGTATCTTGTCCTTCTGATTCTGAATGCCTATGACATCTTGATCCATTCCACCGGCCTGTGGTTGAAACAATGCTATCTTCCTAGATAAGTGAGTCAGGTAACCTCTGTTAGACGTCTCTAGTTGATAGTGATTGGTGCTAGTGTGTTATCCTCGCTCCCAACAGACAGTCTGACGCATGGTATAGTCAATCACAATTAAGAATATCATCGGTGATAGTAGGCAAACAGCCTTGTCTTACCCCTGTATGCACTTCGAACGACACGCTTGTTTATATAGTACTGGAGTCAACTACAAAAGACGGAAGAGAATATAATACGATGGAGATGTACTGCCCTATTGATAACACAAGGGATGAATACTACATATAATAATAGATATTTCATACACCTTATTTGATTTTATATAAATTTACTCCCCGATGTGACCTGAAAAAGTTAATTAAACCACTTAACTTGTTTTTAGAAATTTTCCATTCAAAGTTTCTACTTCATCAATGCGTCTACTCAAAAGTAATATATACTGTTGCTTAACATTTAGAGCTGACATTTCATTTACCCAGCTGATTTAAATCAGACATAGATGACTTCTGATAGTTGTCTCTATCACTTACATAAACAACAGCATTGATACAACTATAGGCGGCACAGGTTAGGATGTTATGGTTACCCAGAGTCAGGGGAACAAACCAGCCATTCATTATTCTGAAATCAGTGTGGAGATCTACAGTGAATGGTAAAGCAGTGTAAAGGGTCCGAATATTCAACAATAATGATAAGTCAGTAGTTCTATTTGGTTCAGTGACATCACATACCACCAAAACCATTTTGAACAGGCTACCGGGGATTTTTATTAAAAACTGTCTTCGTTCGATATTGAAGATTAAATGTCTACCCGGAAAACATACGTGATGAGTAATCAGCCAGTCAAGAATCTATTTTCTAACATAAATGCTGAATAACATTGAGACAGAAGCTAACTAGACTACTGAGAGACATCTTCCACCAGCATCTTGAGTTGAACTCAGATGAGAACCGATAAATTAGAAGTTCGTACGAGTGTGATATAGTGGCGATCACGTAGAAAAAGAAGCTATTGCTAAATAGCACGAAACCTAGGTCCAGGCAAGGCTTCCTGCCGATTGCCTCCAAACCTCCAGTATCATTAGATCAATGTACAACGTGATGGTGGGTGAGCTACGTAGAATGGTGGCCACATTGAAAACCTGACTGAAAGAATTTAGTCTGCGCCAGAGAAAGGACTAGACACATCACACTAGTTACTAGTGTCCAATCAAAAATATCCACTACAGTCCTACAGCAGGTCAATCGGGAGGCCCAATAGCTCAATGGTACCCTCTCTGACTGTAACATTCACAGGGAGACGCGGGTTAGAATCTCAGAAGGGATGTGAGTTCGTTCAAGGTTGCAGATACGCCTTGTTGACTGGTGAGTGCCAGATAGCACCAAATCTATGTCCAAGGCTTCATTCTAATTGCCTCCAACTATATAATATCATCGAAGTTATTGTTTGTTTATAGTTGTGGAGTCACCTACATAAGATGGAAGAGAATATATTACGATGGAGATGTACTGACCCAGTGATAACACAAGGGATGAATACTATAAATAATAACACATATTGTGGACACCTAATTTGATTTTTAAATTTACTCTGCAGACCTCATGTACATAAAACTCGATGTCACGTGAAAAAATTCACTAAACAACTTCACTTGTTTTCTTGAAACTTCCCATTCAAAGTTTCTTCTATTCTGTCAGTGTGTCTACTCAATAGTAATATATACAAACTGTTGCTTAACATTTTGAGCTGACATTTCATTAATCCAGCTGCTTTGATCCATTAACAGAAATACCTTCGAATATTGCAGGAAGAGAAAAATCACCTACAAAACTACATACTACTGACGTGATTCAAATGAGTAGTTCTACACCACCCACATCAACTATCAGCAGTTGCCAGGTAGCCAGATCGAAGTGGTCTTTTAGCTGAGTCAAACTGGGTACACCAATCATAAAGCTCTGCATCTAATCTACGAAACGACTGTTTAGTGTTGGTAGTAAATTTTGTTTAATTGGGTCAGCCAACATGGTCCTTTATCCTACAGAACTTGTCCCTGCCTGAGTGAGTTTGTAGGTTTAAATGCCACCCTAATTCCTGCTTTATTTAGAATTCTACGTAGGGTCTCAGATGTCCTCTCCTTATGACTTATATTCTCTCTTATTTATGTTATTATTACCAGTTTCACAATTCTTTTTATTTTTCTTTTGGCGTTTTTCAATCTTCCTAATGAATTTTAAAGGATAGTTATTTAACACCAACGCCTCTTCTACCTGTTTTATTTCATCATTTATGTCTTTTGTTGTGCAACTTAGAGCTAAAGCTCGGTTTGTTAGACACTTAACTAAGCCTGCCTTTACAGATAACGATGGATGGGATGAATTAAAGTCTAAATATCTATTAGAATGCGTTTGCTTGCTTTGCTGATAACCACAGTGCTTTACGCCTTGAAGTTGCGCTAGCGATGATTTTTTTTTACACCATTGGGTTTTATCCCCTAACATTCAGTCTTGTCACTTTCCCAGGCTTACTCACTATCCGCTAGTAAATAAGGTGAAGTGTAGGAGTGCGTCAACCGGGAGTCAAGCTCCAAACCGTGTGAGTGCTTGGCGAGCCTTCAACCACTGAACAGACGATGCATAAAGCATTATTCATTCCCGTTTCATAATTTGAATCAACTAGTTACTTTTTTATAAAATTTTGACAAAAAAAGAAACAAGGAGACGTAAATTTTACAAGATTCTGATTGTTTCTGTTCGACATTATTCATTCCACTTAATAAAAAGGTTACATAACCCACTGGATTGTATTCATTAGTTGAATGAATTAAGTAAGAAATTTAAAATTAAAGTGTGTGTATGTGCGTTAGCACATGTACAACGATACCTAAATTTCCTCCCAAGTTAGCAAGTTTTTAGGCTCCATAATTCTACACTTTGCTGAATTCTTCTCCTCTGTTAACCTATCTGACTTGGATTTATTGGTTCGACCTGGTTTGAAGTGACGCCAGAGTCATTCAAGGTATCTAATAAATTAGGTTATTTCATGTAGTCGGGTAAATAA
Organism: Trichobilharzia szidati; assembly: GCA_944472155.2. Classification (NCBI taxonomy): domain Eukaryota; kingdom Metazoa; phylum Platyhelminthes; class Trematoda; order Strigeidida; family Schistosomatidae; genus Trichobilharzia; species Trichobilharzia szidati. Next base: position 150,488,176 of record OX235273.1, read on the forward strand.
GATCCTTCTGCTCACAAATAAGCTGAATTCGAAATGTAGTCAGCAAATAAATTATCTTGGCATTACTTTGCAGAGATATGGCTTGCTAGTTTATGCACTAGGCTGCTAATTGAACTGGTCTCTTGGTTACAGGATTTCATCATGAGCTGACATTGGTTAGAGAACCATTGGAAAACCTGGGAGTACTGGACAGCTGTTTCGTCAGCCTAGTTTGGGACTCTTCATCAGTGCGCAGCCACCGGGATTCGAACCCAGGACCTTCTGGTTACAGGGTGAGCTCGTATACCATTGAGCCACTGTGACCCGATTCCATGGCCCATGAATTCCAACTTCTGCCAATTCACGACATAGCGCGACTGCTAGCCAATGTCTTCGGCGAGTATTTGTCCTCACACCCGACCTGCTGCACCCTACTGGTCACGACTTCTCACCAGAACCCCAGGCAAGTCGCCAGTGAGCAACTCATCGATATTAAAGTGTTGGTTTGTAGGGATTTTTTTGATTGGTTACAGGAAGTTAGAATTCATGGGCCATTGGATCGGGTCCCAGTGGCTTACTGTCTACGAGGTAGCTCGTCTTGTAACCAGAAGGTCCTGGGTTCGAATCCCAGTGAATGCGTACTGTTGAAGAGTCCTGAACTAGGACGAAACAGTTGTTCAGTACTTCCAGGTTTTCCAATGGTTCCCTAACCAATGTCAGCTCATGATGAAATCCTGTAACCAATCAATAAAATCACTACAAACCAACACTTAAACTGGTCTCTGTTTTGAATAGCGCTCAAGTTGGTAGTATCATCCACTTTCATACCCTACGGGTGAATACAAGTCTGGTAAACGAAAGACCTATTCTAAGTGAGTTCAATAAAACCATTCCAATTCAGATTCCTCTAGAGTACCTGATGGGTACTGTCAGTGAAATGTCTCCTCAGTGTATGTATTTTTGGTTGCTTCGTATCCAGATTTCCTTCCTGCTTATCCTGTCATCTGATCTTGAGTATGTAGGTCTGCAGTGGCCCGTTAGAAATGCTTTCGGTAACTTTCGTACCAAGTCTGTGGAACATAGAGAAGTACACTGACTATCATGACATTATTTCATACATTTATTCCCCTTAATGAATTTGAATAAAGCAAGAACTACAGTTTTAGCAGAATAAAGTGGCACCATCCTTTATTTCGTTGCCATCTCAACAGCTGCTTACAGACCAAAGTCACTATTAAATATATCTACAGAAACAATTTTAACATACTTGCACAGAGTTCATTTTAAACAAATATCAATCGATCAATATATGCATACACTAATAATATATACTCATATATATATATGCAATATTAAACACAATTCCGAACAATAATAATCATACACAATGGAAACATTTCAGCATTACGTATTCAGATGAAAGACAGATGAAAATATCCAGTTACCAGTGCAAAGAAAGACTGATAACCGCTTCTTTCTTGACGCATAAATCAGGTTTCAGGCGCTTGATGGAGATGGCTTCAGCAAACTTGAGGAGAATTGAGCTCTTTTGCCCCTATTGATAATTTTGAACGACTTTTCGACGTCCACCTCATGACCCGTGTCAAGGAGATGACTGGCGATGGCAATGCTTAAAGCATTTGTTCCCTTTAGACGTAAGCTTTTTGGTACATGTTCAGAAAATCGTAGATATGCCCTTCTTATCTGTTCTTCCAATGTAACTGCTCCCGCAGATACATGTAAATTCGTATACACAGTTGGAGTTAACATGAGAAGGATATCTATCGATTTTTGATAGCACCAAAGAGCAAGTTGTTTGATAGACGGGAACGAGCTTAGCTGCAGGATAGGCTCTGTCTAGTGACGTACTCAGTCTTCTGTTGACCATTGCTGCAAAGTAATCAAGCTGAATGTAGATGGGCTTTTGCTCCACTGTGATTTGTTTGACATTTGAGAATTCAGATCTTCCATGCTTGTTAATGAACCTTTGAGGGTAACCGTTGTTTTTCAACATCTTCCCGAGAAACATAAATTCGTCCTCTAATTTCTCTATAGAGCATATTCTCCTCCCTCTATAGTACAGAGTCTTGACTAGTCCGCGTTTAAAGCTATTTGGACAAAAACTATTAAAATGTTAGTATTGTCCTTTCGAAGTAGGCTTTCGATAAATTGACTTCTGAAGACTACTGTCCTGTAGACGTTGCATGGCAATGTCGAGGAAGTGGAACTTTCCATCATTTTCATGTTTCATAGTAAACTAAATATTGGTATGTGCGTCACTGAATAATCCGAGTAAGTGTTAAGCATGACTTTCACTGTTGCACACTATAAATGTGTCATCAACATATCGACGGTAGGAAGTTGTTTCGTCGATTGCATGCTTCAGCTTTGTTGTTTCAAGGTTGGACATGAATATGTTGAAAATCCTAATCTTGTGCCCTACATGGCTGGAAGGAGTAGATCTTCGGTAGTATTTTCCATACTTCTGGTATGAATGATGAGTCATTCTTATTGCATGTGTTGGGTGTATACTCGATGAACCAGGCAGGATTCAGCAATCAACCTCTCTCTCTATCTCCACCTAAGTATATTACCTTTTAGAATTGTAACCCGCTCATTCCCACCACATTGTGTGGTTGTAAGTTAATGCATGCAGTGCAATATATTGCTGAGCATTTTTCTAAATTACTTATCTTCGCGGGTGGGGTCCAGCAATCTGACCACCCCTCCCGATCTACTAGTTTTACCTATGTAGTCGACTTAACTCACAGTCATTGCAAGGTATTTTGTAAATTATATTTTGTTTAATTGGGTCAACCGACATGCTACTTTAGCCTACAGAGCTTGTCCTACCTGAGTGAGTTCGTAGGTTTGAATGCCACTCTAATTCCTGCTTTATTGAGAATCCAACTACGTAGGGTCTCAGATGTCCCCTCCTTGTATGGTAGAACCACTGTAGATACCCTCTACTCTCTCTTATCTTACTTACTTACTTTGCTTCGGCTATCTCCTACGGAAGGATGAGCCGGCTTCACGAACTTCTCAAATCATCACTACCCAGGCGCAGCGATCTGATGAAGAGAGTTTACGAAGTTTCATGGGAACGTGGTACGAGTGATGTCCCCAGAACCACTCGGCCTTTTGTTTGAGAGTGCAGCTCTAGCCTTTACACAACCAAGTGTGACCTACAAGGCAGTAGGAGTGGAGTAGGGAGTCCACTATCCATTGGCAGCCGGTGACCGGAGTTCGGTTCATACGCCTTTTTGAATGGGGCCAGACATCCAGGACATCCAACAAGCCCTTTGTCCATACGTCTGCCAGTGAGCTCCAGTGAGCTTCATACGCCAGTCGTTGGAGGTTTGGAATCAGGGTTTAGCCATCTCCCCTAGACTGTCATCCAATGGACAGTCAACCCGGTGAAGAGCGCCGGGCATCCGCTCTCTCTTATCCTCCTTGTCTAACACTTTATGCCTAACTTCAGTATTGCTGACTATATGACACCACTTAACTTGGGAGAGATACAGCTCAAACATCTGTGATGAAAGACACAAATGACCACTTCATATTTTCTCATTTTTAATGGCCATCTCTTACCGCCATCAAAAAGGACAAAGCGCAACATGCCTACAGATATATACATCGTTTTTAGGTCAAAAACATATTTCAACATTTAACTAGACCAACGGTAAATATCTTTTATCTGAATACTACAAAATTTTAATTTTCTTGACCTTCAGTTTTCCTTCCTTTTGTTTACCTGTCAAAATTGCTGTTTTCCATTTTTCAACTTGTTTGTTTTACCTGACTGAAAGGACACACAGATATATATATTATGAATACTCTGAATAGAATACGGACCAGTGATCCATTTCAAGGCTAATTATCATTCTGTCATTGAAATCAGGTCACCGATGTAATCCGTTGTTCGCCTTTCATCAAAGCCTGTCAGCTTATTCCAATGATTATTATTATTATATATTAACTACAAACACTGAAATATTCTTAAACACAATAAATATAAACAGGATATCCGTAATGGATAAGATTTTATTTTGATAAATCACACAGTTTTTGTTGTACAGTAATATTTACTGATGACCACGTCTCGAGCACAATTTATTGCCACTCATAATCACATCAAGTCACTCACTCACACAACTTTTTTTCCTTCATTTATATACATGAGTGGAATTGATGATTAGACATTTGAATAAAAATCAATATAGGATAATGTACATTGAGAAATAATAGTATGAGTGTTATCAATCAAATACAATCAGATAGGAAATAAGACGATATTTTTAGCCAGCGCATTCTAACAGATATTTAAACTTTATTTCATCTCATCCATCGTTATCTGTAAAGGTTGGCTTAGTTAATTGTCTAACAAACCGAGCAATAGCACTAAGTAGCACAACGAAAAGACTTAAATGATGAAATGAAACAGATAGAAGAGACGTTGGTGTTCAATAACTCAACTATCCTATAAAATTCATTAGGAAGATCAGAAAAGGTCAAAAGCAAAATGAAAATAATGAGGAAACTAGTAATAAAAACATAAATAAGAGAGAATATAAGGCATCTACAGTGGTTATACCATATAAGGGGGGGGACATCTCAGGTCCTACATAGGATTCTTAATAAAGCAGGAATTAGAGTCGTATTCACTCACTCAGGTAGGACAAGCTCTGAAGGCTAAAAGACCCTGTTGGTTGACCCAATTAGGCAAAATAATATAGAATTTACAAAATACCTTACAATGACTGTGGGTTAAGTCAACCACATAGGTCAAACTAGTAGATCGGGCGGGGTAGCCAGATTGTCGGAACATAAAAATGTAGCTAAAGAAAGAATGGTTGATCCCCTCCGCGAAGATAAGCAATTTAGAGAAAAGCCCAGCAATTGCATTAATACACAACCACACAGTAAGGTGTGAGTGAGAGGATTAAAATTCTAAGAGGTAATATAGGTAGCTTGAGAGAGAGTTTGATAACTGAATCCTGCCTGGTTCATCCAGTCAACAGCCAACACATGCGATAGAAGTGATTCAGCGGAAATACCATAGATATGCATGGAAGATATTATTACCACCAGTCAGTCAAATCAGAGCAGAATAATAAATAATCTCAAAATTCTGTTTCAATTTAAGCACATCACAACATTCTAACAAGTTACTTATTTATTTTCACTATAAAAAAACTCGTCTTATTTCCCATCTGATTGTATTTGATTGATAACACTCATATTATTATTTCTGAATGTACATCATCTTATATTGATTTTTATTCAGATGTCTAATCATCAATTCCACTCATGTATATAAATGAAGCAAGACAGTTGTGTGAGTGACTTGATATGATTATGAGTGTCAATAGTTTGTGCTCGAAACGTGGTCATCAGTTAATCTCACTGTACAACAAACACTGTGTGATTTATCAAAATAAAATCTTATCCATAATGGAGTTATACTCTACCATTAAGTGCCCAAGTTTAATACTTATAAGAATTAATGTTCTTTTCATGACTTTGATATATTACCGCGGTAAAAGAGTAGAGTTTTAGTGTTTTCTTACAGATTTATCCTTGGCGGTTTATTTAAATCACTGCGTTACCGACAACTATATTCGACAAAATGTATCAAAACTTTTACTTAATCGAATCATGTTGTTTCAAGTGTGACAACGTTAACTTTTACTATCTGTCGTCGGTTACAGACTTAATTGAAGATCTTATGCAGGGAGTAAATATTTTGCAAGTAGTTCTTTTTTTAAATTTTCCGTATTATTATTTAAAACATTACGTCCGCGCCTCAGTAGTTGAATTCTTGCCAACGATTCATAGGATTATGAGTCCGATTCCCGACCGACACACTTCGAAATCTCCAGTATTAAGCCAGTAGTAAGACCAATAAAAAGGCATATTTCGGTATAAGGCTAGTAACCTAACCTTGTAAAAACAAAACATCAAGGCTAAGGAGACCTCAAAGCCACATAGCTTGATGCCCTATGTTCCTTTCGGAAAAGAAAGGAATAAAATAAGATTTTAAAAAGTAGTATCTGCATGAGAACACAAGGTAATTCAGAAAAAAATATGTATTAATTAACAAAAACTACAATTGTAAAGTCTTATGAATCATATGGGCAATGTTAGCTGTTCTGAAGTTAAGCTCAATAGTAAGTCTTAGGGGACAAAAACATTTTGAGCAAACTGTGGTTCCCAACAACTTCAGGTTCTACAGTTGACAACAATTGTCTACTGAAAATATTTATTTTACTGAGCAACATTTTAGTAAACTTTGCAATCTGAGCAGTAGCAGGATGTATCGCATGGGTGTTTTGTGGGTGATGTTAAAGAAAATCGATACAAGCGAAAACAAATTCGCGATTGGCTATGAAATGACCTGTTGATTTTGAAAGCCAGATTCTGGTGGTATCTTATACAGCCTTAATCTCAATGTTTTCATAAATAATCATAACTTATACCTTAACTAACTCTAACACTCATCTTCTTGTAATTTAATATCAACGCCAACTCCTGACTTATTCTCCCCATAATTCTAACCGCGACCTTCTTTTAACCTAACTCTAAACTAATGATATATTTTTCATCATTCCCCTATAAATATATTGTCTTTCATTAATATATGTGTAAAACTTGGGCACTGCGGTAGTAAGTAATTCCCAATTTATTTGTTTATTAGATATATCACACAGGGAAACAGTATTATTTACTGGATGACGAGGTTTCGAACACAATTTATTACTGTTCATAATCATATCAATTGTAATCAGACGACTTTGAAACTTGACTTTTACAGTTTTCTTTGTTCTCTCCTATTTATCGTCGTAGGGGTAGTAGAAATTTCCAGATATCCGACTGGACAGGTGTTGAATCATTCCAATTACACGTGTTTGCAGTTGATTCGATAAACAAAGCTTCTGTTACCAATCTCTCCCCCATTCACCCTGTCACAATAGATTTTAAGACTGTCATCTTATCCCATCCATCCTATTGTATGGTCAGGTGTGTGTAATTGCATGTAGTGATCGCGATAGCTGAACTATTCTCCAGATTTCTTATCTTATTCGGGACAACGAATCTAGATTTTGTAGAGAAGCAAGCACCGTTCAATGGTAAAGGGACAGAAAACGTTTCTACGTTTTTCTGTCAAGCTTGCTGGGGCTAATGCAAAGATTTTCTTCTCAAATAATTGTCTCGAGAAACATGAAAATCTCAAAGTGTTGATTTATTTTACAATGTGGATACTGATATATTAACATAATTGGCTATTTTATTAAATAAAAAGTTGTTTAAATGTCCTTCAAGTCACCTACAAGTTCATGAGTACTTGTCAACAAGGGAACAAATAGTTGAAACGACTAAAATTAGTTTGAAACTGAAGCATTGCAATTTTCAACGAAACTTTTAAGTTAGTACATCTAATTCGACTCAGAAATTTGACTGATAGGTGACTAAAAGTATTTTCAGTAAACTACAAACCTTCATCAATAGATTTCTTTGCTCTGTTCGCAAGATAAGATGATCTGTCGGAAAGAATATTCAGCAAAAAACTCTAGGGGGACATTCAACGAAAAATTTAAGTTAGTACATCTAATTCTGTTCAGAAATTGTCATTAACAGCTAAGTTCGCTCTCAACTTAAGATCAGTGGTCGATCGGAAAAAAAATAAACAACAAGGGACCCTAGTGAGACATTCAGGTCTGATCACATGCCAAGCAGAACCTAAAGTGGACCCAGGATTTGAAGTGACAGGTTGTACATCCGGTGGCAACATGGAGAAAATCATGCAATAGGGAGGTGAAAGCCTGTGGACAACTTTGAAGCCAGCTGAAATGATAACAAAATGCTGAATGTATTAGGTATATGCCACTGAAGAACTGTTTTACACCCTGAATTCCTCCAAAATGCCCGTTACCCAAACAAAAAGTGTAGTAAACAAAAACGTAAGCCACTCAAAAGTTGATTTATAATCTGTGAGTACTGGACAGCTGTATGCACCCAATGCCAGGGTTCGAACCCAGGACCTTCTGGTTGCAAGGCAAGCTGGCTCGTTTACCATTCAGCTCCTTAGAGTCAAATCAATGGCAACACCAGCAAACAATGTCACCAACGGGAAATCCCTTGATTATTAATCTGACTGGCTACAGGATGGCGTTTCCTGAAGTTCTAGTGAGAAGGCATAACTAGTGAGGTCCATCCAGTTGGGAGTCAAGATGGATTTCTTTCCATTGATACTGGCTGGGGATGGAGCTAAAATCACGAATTGGTAGAAGTTCAAATTCATGCGTTGGCCACTGAATCGGGTTGGCTCCCAGTGGCTGATTAGTATTCCAGCCAGCTTGCCTTGTAACCAGTAGGTCCTGAATTCCAACTCTTGTGGTGGGTGAATACTGCCAATGATCTCCAATAATTACAAACCACATCTTGAGAACTCTTCATATATATCATACTTTTGATTGGAATCTCAATATCACTGGAAAATAATTCACACTTGTATAAAATAATCTCCATTATGTTTATATAGGTTAATCGACAAATTTTCTTTTCTCTAAAAATGTTTATTGCTCAAAAAACTGTAATAAACATAAACGAAAGCTATTCAAATTCAATATTTTATGACGTAAAACAGCGTGTGTATGTTTGTGTGTTTTAAATGACTGTCCCAGTTTTTCTTTTCTTCTCAGTTGCTTTTCTGTTTGACTTAGAGTTGTAAAAAAATTGAGTAAATTATAAGTTTTACATAGAACAGCAGAAGAAGAGCTTGATGATATTTAGATGGTGACGATTTAAGAGTGACGTTTAAAGATGTATGTTTTGTCCTATCTCTCATTCGTCAGATGGATATACCTGCATACTCCATGACTCTTGATGTCCTGCCTGAGATGTAAGTAAATCTAGCAGTTTTTGATGTGGTTGTGTTCTCTGAGCTGGATAGTTAGTTTGCGAAGCTTTCATCACCCTACTAGGTGACATCTTCAACGCATACTTCAATTTGAATTGAAGTGAGCTTTTAGATTTCTCTACGAGTTTATTAACCACCTCTCGCGGTCGGTGACCTTGGACGTGATTGGTTGCTTTTGTGTGTTTTCACACCTTCTAGGTTACTTGGATTGTCACTCATTGTTTCTTTGACTAGCACTTTGACCCCTTGTGTGTGAGGTTTCTTTCTTATCGGTTGATAAATTTTGTCTATTTCGATGTGTCTTTTGATTGATGATTCACTGGAATGCCAAGCTTCTAGAAATTCTCTAGCATTCTTGGTGTTTCCTCTGTCTAATATTCGAACGCTGGTTGTCTCAGTTGAATTGATATCCGTGGTTGCCTGTATGTAGTGATATGAGGGAGTGGATGTCGTGTCTTTTGCCGGCTAGCTTATCTTCATGGATACGAAGACGAAGAGGACGACCACTTTGGCTAATGTAGTTTTTTTCGCAGTTGTTACAATTTATTTTGCAGATGATGTTGGTTTTATCTTCTTTCGCTGTTGAGTTTTTTCGTTGACGTAGAACTGAGTGAAGTGATTTGGTTGGTTTGTGTACGACGTCAATTCCTAAAGGTTTGAAGAGTCTTGCAGTGACTTCTGAGATGTCCTTTATATATGGTAGGCCAATTTTCTTTGTGCTTTCCTTGGAGGCCTTTGATCTGCTAGATTGGCTTGGGGGTTTATGTCTTTTGATGAAATTCCATGGATACCCATTCTTTTGGAAGACGTCCATGAGATATTTTTCTTCAATTTTCCTTAAGGTGGGAGTGCTACAGTGAGTCCTGGCCCTCTTGAATAGTGTTTGTATGCAATTGCTTTTGTGTGTTATTGGATTGTTTATGTTGTAATTGAGTATTTCATCCGTGTGAGTTGATTTTCTATAAACTTGGGTTTCTAATTCCACTGTGACTGTTCACTTGACTAATACGTCCAAAAATGGGATTTTGTTCTCGGATCCTTCTACTCTTGTGAATTTGATGTCGTTGAAGACGTTGTTTATTAAGTTGTGTTTGTTTTAAATATCACTGCTGGTCTCAAAATTACGGAGTCACGAGATCCACTTCCTGTGTGAGGCGTGGGATGTTCTGAAAAACGCATTGATTCATATCATTGGGCTGAAATGTTCGATCGTTGCTGAAACATCGGCTTGTAGTAAGGATGCTTCCATGGTTATCCAAAATGGTATCGTGTAAGTCTTCGGACATCATTAAAATCTCTGTACCAGAACACAATGTGTTAGGAACAGTTGGATAGTTCAGTCTAGTAAAAATTAGTTAATGAGGAATTCAAAACTAAAACCTTATTCCCCAGATATCAGTCATATGCTGAAACCATTAGAATGATCCGTATAACTGAAGCACATCTAATTCTTGAAGGTAACAGAATCTGTATTTGCTTTTAGAGGTTAATTGGTGGATGGTGACAAGCAGTGGAATCTAAGATAAAGCGTATTTCGTCCTGTTTGGGACTCGTCAGCTAGTGAGTGATGATGCTGTTCTATTAAATAATTAATATGACCCGTTGCATAAGAGGTGGTGGCTCTCGTGGCCCAAGTAGTCTAGTGGACGACGACGCTTTGGCGTTTGAAACTATGGACACTGGATTCGAGCCTCGTTGGGAACATCATCATCACTCAGTGCGGAATGCAGGTACATCCACTGGCTGATGAGTCGCAAGTAGGACGAAATGCACATCCTGGATTCCACTGTTAGTCACCACTCACCAGTTAAATCCTAATTACATGCCCAGACATCATCGAAACATGTGCATAAGCAGCCGACATTTCAACCTGAGACCTAGCACTTCGGCCTAATTTGACCACTGAGGATAAGTACATTATTGATAAAAGTTTTCATTTGCTTACGAATAACTCACCAGGTTGATGAAATGTCCATAGTTGAATAAAGGAGAAGAATCCTAAGAATGTACTTATTTGCCATAAATTCTTCCTCAAAATATTGAATCGGGTATGTTGTAGTACCTAAGGATAAATGATGTGGCTAGATGGGTGGCCTTCAGTTGAGTATATCGTTTCAATTAAATTTCTGATAAAACTTACCGTTGAACATTTTATTTATGCAATGAATTTCCACTCTCTGTAATGCTGTAATAACTTTAGGTGATAGAACTTAACAAGATATGAATGCTTATATAGGGGACGTCACTAGTCGTCACCGAACTGAAAGATTTATCTACACAGTCTTCAGAAAAACCATGTTACTGACAGGCATTAAAATTTTTTTCATTCTTGTCGGTTCCTCGTGGAACATAATGTTTCAGGTTTAGGCCATTGATCCCATATCAGTTTGTTTATTAGATATATCACACAGTCAGTAAAACAGTATTATTTACTGGATGACAAGGCTTCGAACACATCAACTCAAAGGTGGAGGCAATTCAATTCACTTATGATGAATCGGAAAGTTAGGAAGGGGAACTTCCAATGTTAAATTGTAACGTAAAAAGAAAAGAAGATAAGTACTTAAACACACGCTAGTGTTTACAGGAAATCCACATATTGCAAAAGATATTTGGACTTCTGATCGTTCCATACTATGTCAGTGAAAATAAGATTGGTGAAATGTTTAAATAATAGAGCACAAAAACTAAGTAGTACCAAGGAAAATCTGAGACAGGAAGTGAGGCATATAAGAGAAGCTTTGAAACTTAATAATTACCCTGATAAATTAGTCAAAACTAATGTAGGGAAATGTAAAAAAATAAATTTTGATAGTGATAGCGACAATAATAATAATGGTAATATTAATGACGACATGCATGTCAAACATGCCCAAGATAATGACAACACCAACAATAAGGAATCTAAATCATCAGTAGTACTTCCTCCCATACAAGGAAAGAACCTCGAAAAACACCTTACGGCGGAGAATTCTTAACAATACTGGTAGGAATAAAAGTGGCTGGCATTCAAACCACCCACAAACTCAATTAGAAACACACTTTGCTGTTTGAAGGATCCTGTGGAGCCTTTAGAACAAAACAATTTAGTTTATCTAATACCCTGCTGGAATGATTATCAGGTCAAATACATAGGTCAAAGTAGTAGAACAAGGACAGTCAGTCTAGTGAAGCAGCATAAAAACCTAGCTGCGAAATTTAGATTAGTTGACCCGAATACGATAAGAAATCTAGAGAACAGTTCAGCTATACTGCTCACTACATCCAATTACGTCGAAGCGCTTTTCGATACAATTTCCGAAATTGCTAATTCTGAATGCATTTAATCACCAAGAAGAATTTCTGCATTCACAAGGACAAGTTTAATAGAATCGCAGAGAAACCCATCAAGTTCCTTTACTGTCTAGGGATCTTAGCCACCTTTTAATTAGCTCCCAGTTATAGAATTTCTGCATCCCAAACAGAGATTTACACATTATACAATATTTAATAAATTATATAACGTAGTTTGTTGACTTGATATTTAACTAGGACTATAGTTACAAATATTTTGTCGTAATTCACCTTAATTATTTAAAAAACTAATGTATATACGATGGCAGAGCTTGATAATAAATCCGTTGAAAAGAGTCCTTTTTCGCATCACTTTATTTTAAAACTCTTGAAAACGAGTAAATTATGTTATTATTATTCCCTTGAGTTCTGGGTGAAACATAGGGCTAGCTACAACAACACATCTCCACTTTCTTCCATTTCTTGCCATCCTCTTCAACTGGGTAAACGATTACTCATAATCTCTCATGTCCTCCTCCCCCGCAAGATCTCCTCCTTGTCGCCTCATACTCACAACCCACTCATCTCTTCCCACTTGGATTACACTCAAACCATGGCCTGCATTGTGTGCGATGTCATTTGATGGCCTCTTCAACGTATGCCCTATCCATCTCCATTTTCTCCTACATATATGCTTAGCAGTTGGGTCTTGGTTTGTTTTGTTTCCAGCCAGAGTTTCTTGTTGCTGATTCTTTCCGGCCTACTGACTGGCCATTTGATTTTAAGTATGGAGACATTGGTGTTGAAAATACGAATCTTGTTCCTTCTTCTGAGGGTAGAAGATTTCCAAACTGGTTCAAATCGATGAAGGCAGAAATACCGTGTCTTTCCGATTCTTACTGACTGGCTTTGACATCTTCATCCGTTTTGCGTGCCTGTCTGCATTTAAAACGATGCTACCTGGCTGGATAAGTGAAGAAGGTAACCCCTGTTAAATCTCGTTGGTGATGACTGGTGCTGGTTGTTGTTACAGTTACTTACTTCTCTTCATCACCTCCATCTTCTCTATGTTCAGCTGGAGTCCTATCTTCACTGCATGTCTCTTCACCCTGTTTAGTGATTTTCCCCTGTAAGTCTTCGAATTTGTGTGTTATTAGACATATATCATCCGCCTCGAAATCCAGACCCTCTAGAGTCTTACTTTTGGAAGTAATCAGTAAGCTCGACTCAGAATCTAAACTTCCTTGGTTCAATACTCGGTAAGGTCATTAGCGTGCACTGTTGAAGAGCTGAAGATAAGAATGACACAGCTTTCAAGTTCATCCTGGTTACCACTGCTTCTTCATTTTCCTCAAATTCTAAAATTTGAAGTATATGTAAAAGTAGTATCACAGAAATAAAAACAATTTTCTTAGATAATCCATTCAAAGATTCAGATATAAATTTTTGTTTTTTCCTTCACGTTTCCAGTGGAACATAAGGTGGCTTCAAGCTAGAGGCTTGAAGTTTCTGTACTAGTGATGATTATTTTTACAGAATGGGATCGATAGCCTCATACCCAGCCTTCCCTCTTTCCCAGTCTTACTACTAGCTTAGCGAGCTAAAGTAGTGAGTCTGTGGCCGGGGATCGAGCCCCGGACCATATTTATGGTCAGCGAGCGTCCTAACCTCTGTGCCACCGACGCACTGTAAAAATTGTAAAATAAGCGTTACATTCAATGTCGCTAGTCAGAATTCGGATGATTTGAACTACTGAGACTCTCTTAGCTGACTCAAACCAGGCACACAACTGATGAGTCCAATTATAAACAAGCGAAACTGCTGCCCAGTGTTTAGATCAGTGCAATTATCTGGCTAGCAAGCACCACTAATTTTTGTTCCGAGTGGATATCAACTACTTATTTCACTCAATCAGTACTATGTATGTATGCCGTCATGCATTTATAGATGACTGTTATGTTGCGGAATGGTTCTTTTAATGTACATTGTGTTTTGTCTTCTACCATCTGTAGTTTCTTTTTTCCTTAACATTCAGAAAAATGATCAGTGTATAGAGGCATAAATCTTATTTTCAATCTGTTTTCAACCTAATTTTTAATATCTCAGGAGTGTCTTACGCTTAATGTGCAACATTATGTAGACTAAACAAAGTTTTAATGAAGCTAAGGTCAATACATAACTGATACTAATAACTAAAGTCTATGAACATCAGTTTCAATTAACCAGAGATGAAGGTTTCGGCTAACTGGTGAGAGTTAACGATATATATATATATATATTTCTTTACATTCCCAGTGGAACATAAGGCTTCAAGCTAGAGGCTTGAAGTTTGTGAAGCAGTGGTGATTGTTTTTTTACAAGATGAGGTTGCTAGCCTCATGTCCAACCTTCCCTCTTTACCAGTCTTACTACTGGCTAAGAGAGGTAAAGTAGTGCGTCTGTGGCCGAGGATCAAACCCCGGACTACAAGAAGCGTGGTTAGCGAGCACTCTACGCTGCGCCACCAACGCACACCACCATTCATATATATATATTGTAAAAATGAAATCGGTGCCAGGTTTTACAGACCTTTACCTTTACATCTAAATGAGGCATATTTGCTCAAAGTCTGACAATGGTGTTAACCAACTGTACGCAGCTCTCTCCTTGCATTTCATCTGGTAGAACTAGCGGCAACTATAGGAGGCTATATGCCAGGACTACCAAGTACAAAAACTCCACAATACCTTATCTGGCACAGCTGTTATGTGATGAGAAATCCGTTAGGTATGACACGATCAACTTACTGTGGCACTCTAACAAATAGTTCCCATTAGCTTTTGTTCTCCTTTCTTTGTTACTATTATATTGTTGCCCACATCTTCTATTATACACTAATTTTATATTTCATATCCTGTGGTGTATTGTTTAAATATGTGAATGCAATGCCGTTCTTTTTTATTTCTTTTATTTCTCTTTTTTTCTTTTTGTTGTTGTTGCTTTTTATTTTTAAAATCCTATAAAATTTATTAGGTAATTAGATGCAATATTGTAATGCACGCTGAAATTTCCATATCTGTACCACAAATACTGTTTGGAATAAAGCTATTATTATTATTACTAAAATAAGACAAAGGCATCATACTAGCTTGAGACTCATCGGCAGTAAACACCCACAAATCAGATCCCTCCAAACCAACTCTTTAAAATTAATCTGATGCTTGTTAATGACTTGCTACAGGACGAAGTCTCCTGGGGTTCTAGTGAAAAGTCGTGACCAGTGAGGTCTATCCAGTCGTAAGTAAGGATAGATTTCCCGCCAATAACATTGGTTTGTGGTTGCGCTAAAATCACGAATTGCTGGAAGTTAGAATTCATGAGCTGGCCAATAAATCGGCCCCCAGTGTCTGAATGACATACGAGCTTGCCTTGAAACTCGAAGGTCGTGGGTTCAAAACTCAGTGAATGTGTACTGCCAAAGAGTTCAAACCTAGACGAGGCAGTTGTCCAGTACTGATATCAGTTAGTGGCCAAACTCGAGAAAAAGCATATTACGAAGAAATTCGAGCCTGAAGAACACTCAGTTGTCAACCACCCATAAAAATTGGACACTCTCTGAAGAGATCAATAGTTGACATCACACGCTAAACCTTCGAGTGGAGGGCGAATGCGAACCCGACGTCGGAGGGAGAAATTGAGAGGATCATGTCAGGAGGAGATGTAAGCTTATGAAATATCAATGAACCAGTTAAAATTGTCTCCAGAGGACAGGATAATAATGATAATAGCCTAATAAAATGTACAAACTGCATAACATTTTCTCTTCGCCCAAGTTCTTCATGTAAAATAGAAACTGATAGGAGATCTCATGACGGAAAGTCCTCTGACCTGAAACACAAACTAATCCCTTTTGATGTTTCTTCTTTGTCTCCTTCAAGAAATCCACGACATTTGACTGAAAGCCAATTTTAAAAAAGTGCCGGAGCAAACAGGGTTGATAGAAGTACAATATATATATATACATATGGTGTTATAAGTGGTCTATAGAGACACTAATTACATTGATAAGTTAAAACAGTCAGTCAACCAATAGGATTCCAAGGTCATAAGTGACAGGGGCGGGAAATACGAACACACATCATATGGAATTAATGAGAACAGTGACAGCTTTGTGATTTTAATTTCACCATTGGTAGATTACATCATACTTTCTATCCCTATATTATTATTATTATCATAACTTCTTTCAAATTTTCAATTTTATTGAAAAAACATTTTTTCTTCAGTCAAATTCATTCATTAATTTTTCACGGTCTACTGATTTCGAAACAAATTATTCATGAGATAATTAAACTTAGGTTTAATCCTGTCTAAATTTCTGTTATATTTTTTTGTTGAGCCATTCGCATTAGTATTAATTTTTCGAAATTATCATGGAATGGCGTAATATATATTCATTAGATGTGTTGCCATCCCGACTGATGCGAGTTACCTCGCCACGATGGTTAAGCTTTTGTATTACACTAAGCCTAAGGGATACACTTATTGGCTGGAATAAATGTATCTGCAGGTCCTACCATTCCACTAAAAGTGGTCAGCGGTCATGATAAAAGTCGTCTACATGATGCAGTGGGGTCTGAGGTTTAATTCTTACTCATAGTAGATAGGGGTGCAACCACCTACTTACCCTGGAAACAGGGATTAAAAAAATCTTAATTTAAAAACTTCCACATCCTGATTTACGCCGTGGTTTTCCGTTATTTGGCGGTAACGCTAATGTCACTTCTATTCTACATACTCATTTCCTTCAGATATGAGAATCACGATAAAGAAAAATATCTTTGTAAAATTTCCATTCCAAACTGATATTCGCTAAATCAACTACTGAAATTCAAAAATCGAATAGTGAGGCTTTTTGTAGGAATTTAGAACTGTTCAACACATGAGTATGAACTACTGTCTTAGAGGATAAAGAGGAAGTACCTTGAAAACCGGCGAGTTGCTTTCAAAACCGACAGTTCATGTTTTCCGTATTCTGTTGATTTTGGAGATATCAGTCCATTTGTATAAACAGCCTTACTTAATACGTGCTTTTGGTTCCATAAAACAATTTTACCCTGCTTTAGTCTTTTTATATCAAAATAAATAAACTGGAACATTCTGCTAAAACACAGAGAGTACAAAAGTCAAAAGAACTTAAAAATTCCCATTGAGTCACACATAAATGCAAAGACATCCAGTGAAGAGTTACTCTTTTCTGAGATATCATTCTCAAGCGTACAATAGCATATATATATATATATTAGCGACGGGAGGGATTTGAAAGAGATTACTTCATTCACTTATCTAGGGAGCATTGTCTCAACTAGAGCAGGAAAGGACGAGGATGTGAAATAGATAGTCGGAAAGGTGAGAAACACATTCATCAACCTGAAACCAATCTGGAAATCTTCGTCACTCAGCCAGTATCAACAACAAAATTCGGATTTTCAATACAAACGTCAAGTCAGTCAGTTCTTCTATACGGATTAGAAACTTGGCCAGTGTGTCACAAAGAATATCTCCAACAGCCTGTTGCAGACGTTTATCAACAACTGTCTTCGTTCTATACTGAGGATCAGATGGCCGGCCGGAAAGAATCACCAACAAGAAGCTATGGGAACAAACAAAACAAGAACCAATCGCCCAACAAATATGCAGGATTGCGTGGAGGATTTCATCATGAGCTGACATCAGTTAGAGAACCACTGGAAAACCTGGGAGTACTGGACAGCTGTTTCGTCCTAGTTTGGGACTCATCATCAGTACGCACCCACCGGGATTCGAACCCAGGACCTTCTGGTTACAAGGCGAGCTCGTAGACCATTGAGCCACTGGGACCCGATCCAATGGTCCTTGAATTCTAACTTCTGCCAATTCACGACATAGCGCGACCATTTCGCAATGTCTTCTTAGATGAGTTACTGCCTCATCTCCAACCTGCTGTACCCTACTGGTCACGGCTTCCCACTAGAACCCCAGGTTAACTGCCTGAATAGGGCCAGTCACTAGTGAGCATTAGATTAATTTTCAAGTATTGGTTTTGTAGGGATTTTGTTTGATTGCGTGGAGGATTTCATCATGAGCTGCTGATGAGTCCCAAACTAGGACGAAACAGCTGTCCAGTACTCCCAGGTTTTCCAGCGGTTCTCTAACTGATGTCAGCTCATGATGAAATCCTCCACGCAATCAAACAAAATCCCTACAAAACCAATACTTGAAAATATGCAGGAGAAAGTGGAGATAGATTGGACACTCACTCGCTAAGGAGGCAGCTGGGTGACATCGCGCGTCAGGCCAGTGCTCGAGTAGAACCCGAAAGGGAAGCGGCGAGTGGGACGTCCAAGAGTGACATGGAGGAGATCGTGTGAAGAGGAGTTGAAACAGTATGGATTAACATGGATACAGGTGAGAAGTACAGCAGAAGACAGAAGCAAGTGGAGACGTGCAGTTGAAGCCCTATGTTCCACTAGGAACCCAAGGGAACAATAATAATAATATCTTAGCCACAAAGTGAATATTTCCAACGATGAATCGTTAGAATTGTAAATTTCAGACAACAAATTACTTATTATGGAAATGGCGCTGATCGAGTAGAAACTAAAATAAAACTAGATAAGTAATTTGAGCTGTGTAATATAAATGACGGGATTGAGTGGAATTCAACTGTAATTGAACGAAAGTCGAATTGCGGTAAGCGGTAATGATTTGCAAGTTCGTGAGGGGTAAACTCCTGCTGCTGGCCATCCCTGCATTCCATTATGGGTAAAGATTTATTTTGATAAAGTCTCACAGTGTACTTACTATACAGTAATATTTACTGATGATCACGTTTCGAGCACAATTTATCATCGCTACCCATAATCATATCTAGGCTTTGACTTCCTTTATATAATTCCATCATTTTTTTTCCTTCACGTTCTCCAGGGGAACATAAGGCTTCAAGCTAGTGGCTTGAAGTTTCTGTAGCAGTGTTTGTTTTACAGGATGTGGTTGCTAGTCTCATGACCAACCTTTCCTCTTCACCAGCATTATTTCTGGCTTAGCGAGGTAAAGGAGTGCGTCGGCCGGGGATTGAACCCCGGACCATGTGCATAGTTGCCGAGCGTCCTAACCACTATGCCACCGACGCCAAAAATATAGAACGCTTCACGATTTTGTGTGTCATCCTAGCGCAGGGGCCATGCTAATCTTCTCTGTATCGTTCCAATTTTAGTGTATATACCACCGAAGCGAGTACATCATTTTTATTGGTAGTAATATTTTCCATATTTTCGGTATACGTGATGAGTCATTCCTATTGCACGTGTTGGGTGTAGACTCGATGAACCAGGTAGGATTCAGTAATCCACTTGTCTCTCAACCTACTTATATTACTTCCTTAATTTTTAACCCTCTCCCATCATGCTATTGTGTGGTTGTGCGTTAATGCATGCAGTGCAATGTAGTGCTGAGCTTTCCTCTAAATTACTCATCTTCTCGCGGTCAGTCATTCTTACCTTAGCTAATTTCTTATATTCTGATAATCTCAGTACTCCTGATCTATTAGTTTGACCTATTTAGTTGGTATCAAATAACTATCCTATAAATTTCATTAAGAAGATCAGAAAAGGCCAAAATAAAAATAAAAATAATTGTGAAACTAGTAATAATAACATAAATAAGAGAGAATATAAGCGATCTACAGTCGTTCTACCATATAAGGAGGGGATATCTGAGAACCTGTGTAGGATTCTCAATAAAGCTGGAATTAGAGTGACATTCAAACCTACAAACTCACTCAGGGACAAGCTCTGTAGGATAAAGGACCATGTTGGTCGATCCAATTAAACTCAGCACTATACTGCACTGCATGCATTAACGCACAACCACACAATAGCATGATGGGAGAGGGTTAAAAATTTAAGAAGTAATATAAGTAGGTTGAGAGACAGGTGGATTACTGAATCCTACCTGGTTCATCGAGTCTACACCCAACACGTGCAATAGGAATGACTCATCACTCATCCCGGAAATATGGAAAATATTACTACCAATCAAGTCAAGCAATGGAAAATAATGATGGAATTATATAAACGAAGTTAGAAAGTTGTATGAGCAATGCCTTGATATGATTATGAGTAGCAATGATAAATTGTGCTCGAAACGTGATTATCAGTAAATATTACTGTATAGTAACTACACTGTGAGACTGTATCGAAATAAATTTTACCCATAATGGAATTATGCTCTACCACAGTGCACAATATTTATTCTTATATCATCCAGGCATATTTAATAATTCTCCGGCTTCAGCTGTGGAGCTAGGTATGTCAGTTGTATCCAGCGTTCGCTATCCGAACGGTTCATCGAACACTTACCCTCACGATTTTATAAAGGAGAAAAATCTCCTGCGAGAGATCTATTCTGAAACACCTGTTCGAATCTGGGCGCCAAGCAAACACACAAATTAACATCTAAGTCATCTTCCTGAAAGAGTACGAATCAAACTTCTTCAAACTGAAGCAGAATCAGTGGCAATTCACATTGTTAAAGCCTGAACTCTGTATACAAAAGAGGAAGTTTGTTCAGTCATTAAATCTACAGTGATTCTGACCAATCTTAACACGAAATACATAATTCTGTCTCGTCTTTTTCTTACCAACCTCTGTTGGTAACTTGAGTATCGTTCAATTGTAGCTGAATTCTACTCACTCCCGTCAATTATATTACGCAGCTTTAATTTGAGTTTTTACCTAATTAATGCTTCTTCAATATTACGCAATTTGTTGTCTGAAATTTACAATTCAAACGATACATCTTTGGAAATATTCCTTTTTTTGCTAAGATAATTTGTTGTTGTTGTTGTTTCCCTTAGTTCCTAGAGGAACATAGGGCTTCAGCCGCACGTCTCCACTGACTTCGGTTCTCTGCCAACGTTTCCACCTGACTCCACATCTGCCCACATGCTCTCATCTCGTCTTCACATGACCTCCTCCATGTCACTCTCGCACTGACGACCAACTGACTCCCCACTTCCCGTTCGGGTTCCACTCGAGCGATGGCCTGGCGTGTGATGGATGTCACTTGATGATGGTTTGTTTTCTCAGAATTTGGCCAATCCACCACCTGGATTTCTTCCTGCTTATTTGTTGCACAATCGGTTCCTGGTTTGTTCGTTCATTGCCAGAGATGCCTCCCTGTTGCTGACCTATTCTGGCCGGCCATCTGATCTTGAGTAGTATTGAGCGAAGACAGCTGTTGATGGAGGTCTGTAATTTGTTTGAGATGCTCTTCATGACGCGCCAGGTCTATGATCCATAAAGTAGCACTGACTTCACATTGGAGTTGAAAATCCGGATCTTAAGATAATTTACTATATATATATATATATATATTGAATAGTTCACGTTTTGTCTGTCTCTTGTATTTCCACACTTGACGTCCACTCACCGCTTCCCTTTCGGTTCCACTCGAGCACTGGCCTACGCTGTTGTCCTCAGCGAGTGTCCAATCCATCTCCACTTTCATATCAGTTGTTTAGAAACCTGTGGAAATATTCTTTGTGATCACAATTTATCGATATATATATATGCGTTAGTACAGCTTGAGAATGATTTCGCTGAAAAGAGCAGTAATGCTTCACTAAACGTCTTTTCTTCCGTCAAACGAAGTCTAATAGACAATGTGGTTTAAAAAGTGATTTATAAATTTTACTTGTGAAAAAAAAAAAACGCAGAATGGATAAATAAAACGTTACATTTTCTAAAAGGTGTTATCCTGAGTTTTTTCATCCATCTGTCTTCATTCTTGTTCAATCGACCGCCAATTTTTTTTAAAAAGAAAATCAAGACAAACGATACATTGCTATAAAATAAAATTTTAATTCTTGTTATATAGTTATATTAAAAAAAGCAACATGGCTTATGTTACTGTCAGACAACGGGATAATCTACTTAAAAATCAGCTTTTTCCCGCCATATTTAAACGTCTATGTTAAATGTCCAACAGATTGAACATTGTAACACTATTTGTTGACAGCGCATGAAGGAGATAAGCTTGCATTATGCTTGTCAGTGTTAATTACTATTAAATTCTACCTTAATTTATGGTGAATTTTGTTACATTCGTTTGAGGGCTATTGAAGAAATCAAGAGAACTTTGGATATTTGATTCCTTCTCAGTAGGACACTTTCGGTAATGTTCAACTTTACTGAGAGGTGGATTCCGCGAGAATCTATCTCGCAAATTAAATCTGACAGTCATTAAACAGCAACAATCAGTTAGGCAACTTTTGTTTCGTCTTAACCTAAGACTCTTCTGCAGTATGCACCCATAATCTAGAATTAGACCCAAGAACTTCACACAAGGAGGAGGCTAGCTTCTTCAGCATTCGCATATTCGGACGGAATCAAATTGACCATGAATTCTAAATTTCTACACATTTCTGAAAAATGTAACCACTGCTGACCATTGTCATCAGCTGGTAACTGTTCTCACATCCAACTTGCTGGACCCTTCTGGTATCGATTACTCACCGGAATTCCAGGTGACTTCAGCCACTAGTAAGCGATGGTTGACATTAAAATACGTCATAGGATGGCGTCGATTATAAGACACATAAACATCAAGGAGTACTAGACAGATGTTTCGTCCCAATCTGAGTCTCTTCGGCACGAACTACCCAATTTTTCAAAACCACGACGAAACTGATTTCCATTCACCCCATATTTTTCAATGATTCCTTAACTAATTTCTTCCAGTCATATTGTCGAAAGGAAGTGCAATCCTTGCAAACCAACAACTGGGGTAGAAAGAAATGAGCTTATTTCAAACTGAGGATAGAAGCACAAAACCTAAATTCATAATTTTCTTCCCAAGCTTAATTTTACAATTTCAGTCAGCAAAACGTTTTTTGTAAAAGTATCTTGTTACATAAGTAAGCACATTTTTTGATAAGGAATAAATTTTGCTCATTAATTTATCCTAGTAATCAAGTTTTATCAACAAAAAACAATTTCACCTTACACGGAATCTAATTACTTGACCTAGATTGAAAGTGTAAAATTTATATCACCATTCGAATTATCATCTTTACGGGTTGAATGCAACTATGCTGGCCAACCATGCACGGGTGGCCAGGGTTTATTCACTCACAACATACTCCGAAATCTCACCTAGCCCATAACAATCTCGATAAAGATGAGGGGGGGGGTCGGTGTTGAGACTAGCAACTCCACTTTGTCAAAACAAAACACTAGCCTTGCTGGAACTCCAAAGCTTGAATCACTATTAGAGGTTAATTGGTGGATGGTTACTAGCAGTGGAATCCAGGACACTGCGCATTTCGTCCTATTTGAGACTCGTCAGCTAGTGGATGTACCTGCATTCCGCAGTGAGTGATGATGATGTTCCCACCGAGGCTCGAACCCTCTACGTTTCTTCTGATATCCAGCTGATAAATCGTGAATAGGGTAAAAAAAAACGGTTTCCAAATCCTACTCCTAGCCATCATCTCTCTAAATTTCAAATTTTATTCATTGGCGATGAGCTTTATGAAGGGATTAATGACTCTTTTCACATTCAAACGGAAAACTCAGAAGAAACAAAGTATGGATGAACACTGACATCGATTAGTTACTTGTAAATTCACACATCTTGGGTTTTTATTTATGATGCTGTCAGCATTTCTGCATGAAAAGACATAATTTGTAAATATGCCATATATATATGAAATTAGTGGATTGAAAATGATATGTGGAAAATACTTAATACACTACAAAATTTAACCAAAATTTAGTTGAAATGTCAGCGTTCATTATTTATGATTTTCTAAATTATTGACAAGCAGGTGTGTGGCTTCTGTGTTAGTTAGTCAACTGAAATTTCAACTAAATTTTGCCGTTTAAAGATTAAAAAATTCAACAACAGAATCACTGAAAGCCAGGAGGTGCTAGAAATCGTTTCATCCTCCTTTGGAAATCTTCAGTGGTATGTACCTATGACCCCCCTCCCGCCCCGCCCAGCTAGGGATCAAATCCAGGCCGTCTAGGTTACAAGACGAGCTCGTTGATAATTCAGCCATTGGAAAGAAATCCAATGGCGATACATAACCGTGTCTTCCCTGTTAGGGAGTCCTCAGCAGTTCGCACCCATGCTCCCAGCAGGGAACGAACTTTCATTCCACAGAAATACATGACATGTACTCGATGGACACATAACTGTCGCTGACATATTGTTATCAGTGGTTTTGAGGCTTTTCACTTATATCTTGTTGCATTCTTCGAAATAAAATGAGGGAAAACAAGCATTTTAATCCATGAACAGCTTTCTGATAATTCAAAGTACTTAATTCGGTGAAATATCAAGTGATCTTTATGAATAGATGAGTTAGGACACATCCAAAATACGCTGGTCCAAATGGGTTATCCTAGTAGATCTGTAAGGAGACACATGAACACCAGGTACAATGAAGAGAAACTGACAACAGTTAAAAAAAGAAACAACTGTTCATGAAATTGCAATTTAATGGGGACGTGGCTAGTGAAGTCTTACATCTGAGATTATCGAGAGAAATAATAAAACGGACTTATACTGCCGCCACCCTTTGTTTGTCATTTTCCAGCTGCCGACCAATTATGATTGCTCAAGTGAAAGACAAGCTACCTAGCTGTGCCACTTCTATGTGTATCTATAAATTTAGCTGCTCCTGTGGAGAGAGCTATATAGGGCGAACAACTAGACAGCTTAACAAACGCATCATTACTGAGCATCTTCCTTCATGGTTCGGAAAAAGGTCAAATAAAATCTATAAGAAGTTCTATTTTGGCTCATTTGATTGATAGTGGTCACCAAGTGGACAGAAATAGTGCCTTCAAAGTTATCTATCGCATTCCATCGAGCCTTTCGAACGGAATTCGAACCCGTCTTTTACACATAGCCGAAGCTATGGGAATTAATTCGAGAGAACAATCCTAGTCTTTGAATACAACAAAAGAAGTTTGTTCTACCTTTGTCTCTCCCTTGCTTGCCTAGGAGGTAAATTCTAATCAAAACCCTCCCACATGCTTCCTTATTTTCCATTTCCTTCGTACTTTTATGATATTTATTTAAACTCTGATTATCTGTCCACTTCACCTACCTTTAATATTACGTAACCTCTAAGATTTGATCTAATTTCTCTATTTATTGAATTGTCTACATATACACGTGCATATTACTACCATCGTTATTCTTATCACCACCTGCATAAACCTTATTATCAATATTTCTTGTTATCATTATAATCATCGTTATTAATCACGTTCAAAACACTCACTACATTAAATTTATTATTTGATCCACAAACTCACCGTCATCGGTTAAAATCGTTATACATAAATCTGTGTAAATTAGAGTAAAGCCTGAAGAAGAAGATCTAATTGAAAACCACAATATTGTTCGCTTTTTATGTCTTGTTCTAATATTAATAATGAGAATATTTAAAGATTTGAGCTTTATGAGTAGTTAAACCACTGGTGTCAAGCATTAGTGCTTACCAAACTAATTTTCGGCGTGATTCGAATCGACTAGACAACCTAAGTTTAAGTAAGTTCAGACACATGAATGATGAACTTACCTCTAAAAATGAGGGGGAAACAACAGCCCGATTTTTAGATCCCTTCAATCTGCACAATGGTATATTTCACTTCTTTTATTTATCATTTAAGCTATCAAGTAGTTCACATTTTGTGACCTGAATGATTTTGGATTTTCAGAAGCAAAACGTTGTGATTACTCACCTTGAACTGTGTTAACCCCCTGCCAACAATAAACTCTTTTGCTCCATATATTATTATATTATTGTTCCCTTGGGTTCCTAGTGGAACATAGGGCTTCAACTGCACGTCTCCACTTGCTTCTGTCTTCTGCTGTACTTTTCACCTGCATCCATGTTAATCCATACTGTTTCAACTCTTCTTCACACGATCGCCTCCATGTCACCCTTGACTGACGTCCCACTCGTCGCTTCCCTTTCAGGTTCCACTCGAGCACTGGTCTGACGCACGATATCACCAAGTGGCCTCCTCAGTAAGTGTGTCCAATCCATCTCCACTTTCTACTGCATATTTGTTGGGCGATTGGTTCTTGTTTTGTTTGTTCCCATAGTTTCTTGTTGGTGATTCTTTCCGGCCATCTGAACTTGAGTATAGAGCGAAGACAGTTGTTGATAAAGGTCTGCAACCTGTTGGAAATATTCTTTGTGACCCGCCAAGTTTCTGATCGGGTCCATATTTTTAAATCAACTTTGACTGGATTTTCTCTCGATGTTGTTGTAGTGTCTAGAAGGAATTACTAAGCGCATAAAAAATGTATCACTTGTGAATGCAATATTGTAGAATATGTTATGACGCCATTTTATGTCAAAATCGCAGCTGTCTATGTTCCACGGCTTCATATTAAACAAATTTCACTGCCAAGTGTTGGTTTTCAGGGATCTGATTGTTTACAGGATTGATCACGAGTAGAGAGCGGTTGGGAAACCTGAGAGAACTGGACAGGTGTTTTTTCCCAGTGTAGGACTAAGCCCGCCTGTGACACTGCAGTTGCAGTATAAACATATATCGCGAATGTGCAGAAGCTGGAATTTATGGGCTGGTCATTGGATCGGCTTGCAGTGTCTGAATCGTCTACAAGCTCGCCTTGTAACCAGAAAGCCCCGGATTCGAATCCCGGTGGGTACGTACTGATGAAGTGTCCCAAAATAGGACGAAACACTTCATTGCATTCACTTTAAATACAGTGATAGTATGACGACAGTATGATCTGTTGAATTTGTCTACTACTTTATGAAACAAACCCCTTCATTAGATCGATTATTTATGGTTTGCATTTACAAAATGATGATGATAATTGCACGTATTGTGATGATATTAAATGGTTGGAGGCAATCGGCAGGAAGCCTTGGACCTAGGTTTCGTGCTAGTTGGCACTCATCAGCAAGGCGTATCTGCAGGTCCAAGGCTTCCTGCCGATTGCCTCCAACCATTTAATATCATCACAAACAATGTACACCGTGATGGCGAGCTACCTAGAATGGTGGCCACATTACAACCTGACTGATAGAATTCAGTCTGCACCAAAGAGAGGACTAGACGCATCACACTAGTTACTAGTGTCAAATCAAAATTGCACGTATTATCGACAATATTAAAGAAGGCAAGTGGGGGGCATTGAAAATGTCTGTCTCTCTCGTAGATTAACTTACTGAAAATGGTATCTCATTGATCTTGAGTTCAGATAAAATATCGGTATAGTAAAATCTCTCTTTGTATTCTCAGGAATAAAAATGCTCGGCAAATGTCTTTCAAAATACGCTTTGAGTTTTATGACAGAAAATGTGCTTACTAGCGCTATAAAGACAGGATTCTGAAGAACTGTATTTCCTCTGACGGCATTAATTCTCCCTCGCATTTAGGCCACTTGTATCTCAGAAGAATCCTCAGAAACAATTATACCCCAGTTTTTAGATGTTTAGAGACAATCGCCACAAAACCCTCTGCCTAGATGTTGTGCTTATTGACACTCACTAGTCAGTAAGGCGTATCTGCAACCTTGAAGGAACTCATATTCCTTCTGAGATTCGAACCCACGTCACGAAGTGCTGCAGTTGGAGAAGTTACCACTGAGCTTTTCATGCTGACGATTGACCTCACAATCGAGGTCTCCTATTGTTTCTTCTTTGTATCCAGGCATCCTATCTCCACTATGGTGTGATGACAGCTGTTAACAGACGTCTGACGTGTGTTTCAATTCCCTCAACCATATAGAAGGACTAAGTGACTGGACATTAGAGTCAAGAAGCCGGACCTTTTTCCTTAGACTGAGCGCAACAGATTTTCTCACTGATTTCAGGGTAAAGAAGTTATGCCATGCTTGTTTATGTAAGCAAATGGCCACATATATTTAACAACATAAAATGTCGACATTTAAATTTGTATGTGGGGGGAAATTCTTTTTCCAACAAAGTGAAACATAACAAATTTACGGTATCAGATTATATAATCACTGGATTCCAGGCGTTCTTATCATTTGAAAAAAAGGCCATGGTTACACACCTCTGAAGAGTCGTGGAAAAGGACGAAACGTCTGGCCAGTGCTCAGAATGATTTTAAGTCACTCCCTTAATGATCTGAGGTCATGATGAAATCCATCGTGTTCATCTGGGTATCAAAGAGAATAGTGTTTCATTGGGAGTTTGCGGTTCAAAATGCATAGGTAAGAAAAAAGTGGCAAGCGGTGTAAGAAAAAGGGAAATGTCTAACCAGTACTCATTTAAGTGACAGCATATATTAGAATAAAGAAAATTAGGTCGATGAGATAATGCGATTACCTGAGACAAAATGGAAATACAATTGTCAAGGGAGTAATTAGTCTCTCACATCTGAAGAGACCAAAATACCCCGCAAAACTAGGCATATTTCAGTAGCTTTCGCTTAAAAGCAACAGCAATATGATTGAAAGGGAATCAAAGATAATTCTGGTAGAGTAGAGTTAACAACTGATCAGAACCCATTAGCCATATGGTCATTATGTGATTATTTAGATTAAATTTTACTCCCCTGATTAGTAAAGTTGAGAGTACATTTTCGAATAAACTTATAAATGAATTCAATATATTAAATATTCCTATAGTAAAATTTATAACAACACATTTAAGCGAACAATATTGTGATTTCAATTAGATCTCATCAGGCTTAACTCTAATACACCTATATAACTTTACAAATAAAAATTCAGTTATAAACCAGTCATGGTGTTTTGTCTATAGGATAATAAGATGGTGAATATAAATTGTGCAACTAGTCATAATAGCAGTGATGATAATAATAACAGGTACAATTTAATGGTGACTTATCAAGTGAGATTTTATTCCAAAGACTTTCAAGGAGTATACGAAGAAGATTTTATGCAGCACACCTATGTTTGTCATTCTCTAGTCGACGAATGATTGGGACGCAACCGAAGGATAAGCTTGATAGTTTTGCCACATCTATGTGCATTTATCAATTCAACTGCACCTGCGGTGACAGTTATGTTGGGCACACTACTACTAGACAGCGAAGGACAGACAAAAACAATCCGTAGCTCAATTTTGTCACATTTAATTGATAGTGGTGATGTAGTGAAGAAAACGAGAGCTTTCAAAGTAATTCATCGTATCCCACCGAATCTTTCCAATAGACTTCGTATTCGTCTACTGCACACACACACATACAGCTGAAGCGATAGGCATTCGAACTATTAAACCTAAACTATGCATGCAAAAGAAGTTCGTACAGCCATTATCCTCCCCTTTGTTGGCCTATTAAGACATAACCAACTAATGACTTCTCCATCACCCCTTACTTATATTTTCAACACCTCTCTTGCCATCATTTAATCTTATAACATCTTCATTAAAAACGTGTTTCATTTACTTCCCTTACAATTTAACATTACTTAATTGGTTCATTTGTTTTTACTGGCCTTTATCGACTACTTCCACCTGAATAGTTGTTTGTTTAATCATGCTGTTTTTCGTTTTTTTTTGTTATCACAGACTGCGTCACTTTTTAATCTTTATTATTGATAAAACCACTATTATTATTATCTTCTGACTTAATTTCTAAATTGCCTTTCTATAAGAGATATGTAGACGATATCATTTTGATATGCGATGATCATGAAGATGCGAGTCGTCTATTGGACAGACTTAACTCTGTACAGAATCATATTAGTCTTACATGCGAGGAAGAAAGTCGCAACCAGCTCGCATTTTTAGACATACTTCTGAGTCGAAGAGACGATGGCTCAATAAGACGGTCTATCTACAGAAAGCCCACTTGGACTGGGCAATATCTTAATTTTCACAGCTTCTGTCCATTACAATATAAGAGAGGCTTGGTGAAGTGTCTATTTAAGAGGATTCAGTGTATTTGCACGGCTGATGTTATAGACAAGGAAAACGAAATATTGATGGATACTCTTGTTGAAAACGGATATCCTTTGAAGTTTTTAAACAGGTGTAGAAGTCAACTAGCCTCTAAACCTACAATCCATACCGTCCCTAAGAAAAAGGTTTTCATCAAATTACCATATAATGGGGAAATAATTAGTAGGATTTTGAGACAAAGGTTGAATTCCATCATCCGTAGAACCTACTATGCAGCCCAGCTTGTAATTGTCGAAAAGGCTAAAAATATGCTTCACTGGAAACCTCAAAAGTGCACAAGTGATTATATCACATCCCATACAATTTACCAATTTTCGTGTGTGTGTGTGGACATACATACATAGGGAGGAGTAATCGCGCGTTGCACGTGAGGGTGGGAGAGCATATCCCAAAGTGGTTAGGAAAACAGATGAATTGTGACAAGCCCATAGATGCAGGTGCCAGACTACCAACTTCGTCTATAGCTAAACATTTAATCGAGATGAACCATAAGGTTGATGTTAACTCAGCCTTTAAGGTCATCTATAAAAACGGTCAAGGACGTTTACTGAAATACGCTGAGGCTATAGCCATTCATAAACTTAAGTCCCCCTTGTGTATTCAAAAACAGTTTGTTATTACTCTTAACCTATCTTGGTAATCCTTATTTGATTGGATTACCAAACGTTTGCGTTAATTATTCTTAATTCTTTTTTTGTCACCTTGTTTAATTTAACCTTTCCATATATATTGACTTGACAAGTAAATGTGTGATCAGATTGTTCGAAATGTATAGCGCTAATACATCACATTTTTCAGATAATCTCCGTCTTTTAATAATACTACTATTATGACTAAGTGCACAATTTATATTCACCATCTTATTATCCTATAGACAAAACACCATGATTGGTTTATATTTGAATTTTTATTTGTAAAGTTATGTAGGTGTATTAGAGT
This sequence comes from Trichobilharzia szidati, assembly GCA_944472155.2. NCBI lineage: Eukaryota > Metazoa > Platyhelminthes > Trematoda > Strigeidida > Schistosomatidae > Trichobilharzia > Trichobilharzia szidati. The sequence continues at coordinate 150,519,261 of OX235273.1, forward strand.
TAAGCCTGATGAAATCTAATTGAAAGCACAATGTTGTTCGCTTAAATGTGTTGTTATAAATGATTGTAAAGTTTGTTTGGAATTACTTGGTTGCAAAAGTATTTTTGCTTACGAGTGAAGATTAAAAATTTCGGTCGATAGATATAGAGAGAGTTTCTCTTATTCATATCGTTTTGCATTATGCAAATATCCATTAATCCCTTGGTTTTGATGATATTAGATGGTTGGAGGCGATCGGCCACAGGAAGCCTTGGACCTAGGTTTCATGCTAGCTGACACTCATCAGTCAGCGACCTTGAAGAAACTCATGTCCATCTTCCTAAGATTCTAACCCGCGTCATCCAGTAAGTGCTGCAGTCAGAGACGTTACCACTGAGCTACTCGGCCTCGTGATTGACCTCCTATAGGTGACGCGGGTTCAAATCTCAGAAGGGACATCAGTTCCTTCAAGGTTGCAGATACGCCTTGCTAACTGACGAGTGCCAACTAGGATGAAACCTAGGTCCAAGGCTTCCTGTGGCCGATCGCCTCCAACCATCTAATGTCATCAAATCAATTTGCACCGTGATGGCGAGCCACCTAGTGGCATAGTGGCCACATTGCAAACATGACTGATAGAATTCAGTCTGCACCGAAGATAGGACTAGGCGCAAAACACCAGTTACTAGTGTCTAATCAAAGTATCCCTTGGTTTGTTTGTGGAACATAAAGTTTCTGCAGCATATTGTCATTCCGCTATGTTCTCTCCGGTGTTTTTCAATTGCTCTTCACGATTGCCTGTCAGCTTTCATTTATTCGCCACACGTTCTCCTCCAAGCCACTGTCGAACGCTCGACTCGTCGTTTCACATTCGTGTTCCACTAGATAACTTTCAGTGTTTTCTCACTCAACGAACGGTCTTATGAAGACATTTGCAACCAATTTCCTTTTCCTTATAGCCTTAGTAAGGTGTCTTTTCAGCAGAATCCAACAAATATGTACTGGAGACACACTTGATGAAGAAGAAAGAAAGTTGACCCAAACTCTGGTTGATAACAATTATCTAGACAAGTTCATCAGGAGATATAAAGTAGTCAGAACATCAAGACCCATTCTGCAACTCGCCCATAAGAAAGACTTGTACATCAAGCTACCCTATATGGGGCATCATAGCAGCTTGATAACTAGACAAAGATTGAACATTGCTGTGGTTAAAAAGGCTGCTTATGCAGTTAATATCATAATAATTGAGAATGTGAAGCCAATATATCGATCCATCTAAGCCCTTTGAACATGCAAAAAATGATGTCACATCCCACTGTATTGTCCAATTCGAATGTACTTGTCGACACACAAACATAGGGAGGACTCATCGATCTCTAAAGCAAGGGCTGGCTTCGCAGCATATTCCAAAATGGCTCCAGAAACAAACAGAATCTTCAGAACACATTAATGGTGAGAACAGGAGACCTAGCTCCTCTATTGCTAAACATATTATAGAGACAGGACATAAAATTGACGTTTACACATCTTTTAGACCTATCCCTCCATAAAACGTGTTTTGGGGCGTGTCCTAAAGTTTGTGGAGGCGCTAGATTGCAATTAGAAAGTTTAAAAAACGTTTACGGGTTCAAAAATAATTCGTCATTGCATTAAACCTTCCTTGATAAATTTTGTTTTGATACCAGGGTAGATATACTGTTATCTCGCTTCTTTGGCTTAGTGATGTGCACTGTTATTTTGACCTTCAAGACGTCCTTTTAACTCGACCTTAGTCTGTTTTCTCACCTCTTAACTCTTTATTAATTTCAAATATGTATTCCTATGACAAGTTCGTGTGTGATCAGATTTTTCGAAATGTGTTGCACAAATACAACATTACACGATTCAGACAAATCACGTCTACTAATTGCTTTGTCTAAATTCATAAAAGGAACTGAGTGTTTCAAAATGAATCTTATTGTTTAAGTGCATTTGCTTTTCCCAAATATGTCCTGATTATGTCCGGTTTCTGTTGACATTTCAGCACCTAGTATGGATGTTTCGATGATGTTATTTTTGTTGATGGTGACTGGCGATGAAGTCCAGTTCTATTTGGGACTTGGCAGCTTGAAAACACCATGTCGTTTAAAACAGTGGTATTCAGGTTCAAGTTTTGGAGAGAACGCTATCACTTACTGGGCATCAGGTAAACCCAGCCAGAGAGTCCCAAATACGGCGACATGTACATCCTGGATTCCACTGCTTGTCACAATCCTTCAAATAAAACAGAAATCCTTTGTTCAGACAACTTTGAACAACATAAAATGATTTTCTATATTTGGTTTGTAAGGATTAGTTTTGTTTTTACGAGTTGATCACGGATTGATGTCAGTTAGAGAACCATTGAAAACCAGCACTGAAGTACTGCCAGACAGCTGTTTCATCAGTCTAGTTTGGGAATCATCGGCAGTACGAACCCACTGATATCAATCCGTGATCAACTCGTAAAAACAAAACTAATCCTTACAAACCAACTAAAGAAAATTAATCTGATGCTCGCTAGTGAGTGACTTGCTACAAAATGGAGTTAACTGCCTAGAGTTCTAGTGAGAAGTCGTGACCAGTGAGTTCCATCCAGTCAAGTGTGAGGATGAATGTCCCACCGACGAGACTGGTTGGTGCCAGTCGCGCTAAATGCATAACGAATTGGTGTAAGTTAGAATTGATGCTTTGGCCGTTGAATCGGGTCGGGTCCCAGTGAGTGGCTGAATGGTATACGAGCCAGCTACCTGGCCTTTTAATCGGAAGGTCCGGGGTTCAAACGCTGGTCAAGGGGGGGGTGCGTATTGCCGATGATTCCCGAAATAGGCTGATGAAACAGCTGTCCGTCCAGCACTCCCCCCAGATGATTTTCAATGGTTCTCCAACTGATATCAATCGGTGATCAACTCGTAAAAAATTAGTGTTATTGATTATTATTATTATTAATATTATGACTGCTTTTAAACTATGAATATCGTTGGCACAGTGGCTAGGACTCTCGCCGACCATGCACATGGTCCGGGGTTCGATCCCCTGCCGGCGCACACCCGATATCTATGGTCGGCCTGAATTTGGGCTACCGATATCCATGCTGAAAATTCCATACTTGTACTGAAAATACGGTGTGGAATCAAGCTGTAAATAAAAAAAATCGTTCTAAAATTTTCAAAATAATTTCGACAGGTGATAAAATTTAACTTGAATTTATTCTATCCCGTTGGTGGCACAGCAGTTAGGACTCTCGCCGGCCATGCACATGGTTCGGGGTTCGATCTCCTGCCGACGCACACCTGATATCAATGGTCGGCCTGCAAAATTTGGGCTACCGATATCACATGCTGAAAAATTCATACTTGTACGAAAAGTGCAGTGTCGAATCAAGCTGTAGTCAAAAATAAAATCAAAAAAATAAACAAAAAGAATGTTACGAGCAACTCAGTAATGTGGCTTATTAATTCTCTTCTGTTGCTTGGGAAGGGCTTCAAGGTAGGCATCTTGTCTCACTGAGGACCTTTCATCAACGACTCACTAATAGACTATAGGTTAGCACTTTCAGAATAACAGATGCGTTACACAACTAGTTGTCTTAAAATCCACATGTCTGCTTAAAATAGACGATATTCAACGAAATCGTACTACCAGTCTTAATTCTTGTTTATTCTTTTCTGGAAATTCCATTTATCAAGAGAGTGATTAATGCTCTTATATATGTGCAAACCAAGTTCGCTTTTAATGGTTTGAAATAGTTTGAGCATTGGGTATATGATATTCATTATAATAAAGTTTTTTTGTATTTCCCAGTGAATGAATGAAAAACAAAACGATATTGTTGTGGTTTTTTACTGACGTTTCGCTATTTAATGCTGCTGCTAATAGCTGTATCAGAATAGTAGTGTTAAATCTGAATTTAAAAAATCCCAATTTATACATAACAACATTAAATTACCGTTCATCAGTATGAGGTATCTTTGTTTACGTTGTTGTCAACTTGGTCAGTTGGTAAAGACAACAAAACCAGGTGTAGATTACTGTTGGATTTGACAAGCATAGAACATTATAAAAACAGTACTTGTTTACATAACGAAGTCGCCTGTCACAATTTATGTTGATTTTGTCATTTCATGGGAATGAGGGTGCCGCAACCAGACAAAATCCGGCTTTAGTTCATCATTCCTATTCACCAGACAATTTGGATTCCATTTGATATGAAGGACTTCTGATATGAGATGTTCTTTGTGTTTTTTGCTAAAATGCTTTTTCTGGATTTTGAAATAATAGAGAAGATTTGTAGCTCAGGTGGATGATTTTCAATTTGTAGTGTTATCTGAGCTGGTTTGTTTTAGTTGCAGAGCTTTCGCCGTCCTTCTGGACAACATCCCCCTTCAGCGCAATTTTCAGCATAAACTGAACTGATTTAAACTTTTCCATGAGTGATAGAATTGCGTCTCTCGGTAACCATTTTTACATTTGTATTGATCATTTTCTATTGACTTAGATTTTAAACTTTCTCGTCACATGGTTTAATTTTTATTAGTCGGTAGGTTTGGTCTATATTAACATGTTTGTTAATCGCATATTTGCTTGAGTATTAGGCTTCTAGGAATTCTCTGGCACTTTTGGTGTTTCCTCTGTTTAAAATTTTGACATTATCCCCCCAATCAAATTGATGTCCATAATTACCTGTATGCATTGACATGGAAGAATCTATATCATGTCTTTTCATAGCTAATCTATGTTCCTGGATTCTGATTCAAAGAGGACTCCCACTTTGACTGATGTAATGTCTGTTACAGTTCATGCAATTTATTTTGTAAATGGTAATAATTTTATCTCCTTTTTCTGTTGGATCTTTCGGTTTGCACAATATCGAATTAAGCCACTTGACTGGCTTGTGTGCTACATCTGTTTCAAACGGTTTCAATATTCTAGCTGTTATTTCAGAGATATTTTTTATACTTGGTAGTATGATGGTTTCTTGTTGTTAGTTTTGTGATTCGATTTTTAACACTTTTTGATGAAATTCTTAGGGAGATATCCACTCTTCTTTTAAGTCAGTTCACTTTATGCCAAAAATTGCGCTGAAGGGGGATGTTGTGCAGAAGGGGGGACGATGAAAGCTCTGCAACTAAACCAACCAGCTCCTTAGAGAACACTACTAATTGCACATTTCTTTTGGATTATTTCAATATCCTCAAAATTAATTTTGTGACCTGATTCTATAGCGTGTAGACCACCTATGGCCGATGATTTTTCAAACTTTCCTATTTCAAATGAATTTCTCGGTGGTCGAACAGCGGTAGCTCTATGGTGTTCATTTCTTCTGATTTTGATTCCTTTCTGGCGAGGTTTATCCGATGTGTATACTTAATCACATTCCAAGCATTTTATTTAATAGATACAATTACATAGAGAATCCTTTGGAATTCGGTCTTCTACAAGGACAAGATTGCTTTGTAGTGTGTCTGATGGCTTGAAGAAAACTCCGATGTTATATGTTTGTTGAGTACTCTTCTCTTATTGTCTGACGTTTCTGATCTATATAGAATGACAATTGTTGAGGTCCATGTCTTTGGAATACGTTTTCAACCATGTTTAATGAATTGAATTTTAGTTTTTCTCGTCAGTTGATTGGACCGAGACCAAGCACTTCGGTCTAATTAACTGACGGGAAAATCAAAAATTAAATTAACACGACCCGTTGCACAAGTAACCCAAGTGGTCTAGTGGATAGCGCTTTGGCGTTTGAAACTAAGGGGACTGGGTTCGAATCTCGGTGGGAACATCATCACTCACCGGGGAATGCAGATCCCCTTAGATGACGAGGCCCAACTAGGACGAAATGCGCATCCTGCATTCCACTGCTAGTCACCATCCACTAATTAAATTCATGTTTAATGAAGTTCTTTGATTGTATATAAAAGATATAAGAATAGAACTTGTCCACTGTGGTAGAGTATAATTCCATTATGGATAAAATTGATTTTGATAATTTCTCATAGTGTACTATACAGTAATATTTACTGATGACGACGTTTCGAGCACAATTTATTGCTGGTCACAATTTTATCAGGATACTACTCACACAACTTTCTGACTTCGTTTATTTTTCTTCAGAGTCTCAGTATTGGTTCCTATTTATTCTTCTTTTTCCTTCTCGCCTAATAACCAGAAGATCCTGGGTTCGAACTGTGGTGGTGGGTGCGTACTCCTGAAGAGTCCCAAACAGCTGTCCAGTACTCCCAGGTTTTCCAGTGTTTCTCTAATTAATGTCACCTCATGATGAAGTCCTGTAATATTTTACATTTTCAACCTTCCTGTTCTCTATCCCCACCCGATTTAATTTCTCCACCTCATTACCACTGTTACTGACTTGACCAACGCTCAATTTCAAGTCATTTATGTTAAGTCATCCAGTTTATTTGCTCAATTTCAGTTTTAATTTAAATAGCATTATTCTCTACCTCACTTTTACTTAGTCTCTATCTGTAATTACCTCTGCTGTTACGTTGACTTAAGTTGAAACATTTTAGTCAATTATATTAAATCATCTAACTTACTAATTAACTCAGTCTTACTTTAGCTGCTGTCTAATTAACCTTGTTTCTATATTAGATCATTCTTGTATTACCTAACTAATTATCCAAACTTGACAAACTTCATGTACACACACACAAAAATAATTGTATATAAATGCGATTGTACAGCTATGTGAATGAATTCGCCGAAAAGAGTCTCTTCGCTGAACGTCTTCTCTTATTTCCTTCTAACTAGGCAGTCTAGAAAAGGTAGCTCACCGTCGTCTGATTCTGTTTCCAAAGTAAACTGGATCCTGAGAGATAGACGGTTCAGTTTCTCCAAGAATGAACTTTGTAGATCTTGTTTTAGCACAATGCAAGAATCATCAACATATCTTAGCCATAATTTGGGTGTATGTATCAAAAGGTCGCCGATGATATATGTCTGATTTCCCACAAACTGGAAGATATGCAAGTGAAAAGCAACAAGTTGAAAAAAGAAGCATCAAAGATAGGACTTCAGGTGAACATAGAGAAAACAGAAATGATGAAGATTCCTGGCAAACACCGACACCAGCAACAACAACAGCAGACAACAATCAGCATAAATAGGAGGAATCTGAAGGAAGTAACCTCCCTTACGTACCTACCTGGGAAGCGTCGTTTCAAATACAGGCAGACGGAACTGACGAGGATATCAAAGCGAGGATCAGGAAAGCAAGACAAGCTTTCACTACTCTCAAGCCTGTGTGGAGGTCAACAGCACTCAGCATCAAAAATAAGATCCGAATTTTCAACTCCAATGTGAAGTCAGTGATACTCACTATACGGATCAGAGACTTGCACTGCGCGTCATAAAGAGCATCTCAAACAAACTACACACCTTCATTAACAGTTGTCTTCGCTCAATACTCAAGATCAGATGGCCGGCCAGAAAAGATCAGCAATAGAGATCTCTGGCAATGAGCGAACCAACTCAGCACGAACCGATTGTGAAATAAATATGCAGGAAGAAATGGAGATGGATTGGCTGGCCATACTCTGAGGAAACAATGCATCAAGTGACATCACTAGACAAGCCATCGCTCGAGTGAAAACCAAAAAGGAAGCGGCGAGTTGGTCGTTAGAGCAAGGGTGACTTGGAGGAGGTCATTTGAAGAGGAGATGAAAGCGTGTGGGCAGACTTGGAGCCAGGTGAAGGCTGTAGCAGAGAACCGAACGCAATGGAGACGCACGGCTGAAGCACTATGTTCCTGTAGGAATTAAATGAAACAATAATAATGATAGATATCAAAAGGTGTTTTTTTTTTAAAGTATTCTTGGAAAGATCAGTGACTATTGGCGAAACTGGTGAACCCATAGCAATATCGTTTTATTTTTCATTCATTAAGAAATACAAAATCTACTTTTAATAGTGACTAATTTCCTGGTGTTCCATTTTGTTGAATGATGGGTAACATCTCTTTTGCTCCCTCTCTGTCTCTTTGTCTGTCTTATCACCAGTAGGGTGAACAAAACGCTGTTAGCTAAGTCAACCGACAAGTTATCACTATTGATTATTTCATGTGACTTACGTCAACGGACAACGTCTTACAGACTTACTACTACTACTGATAATAATTATAGTAGTATTGCTACTATCACTGTTTACTTTGTCAGTTTAAACAATACACAAAAATCGATGGGAAACGTAAGTAGTATAAGTATTATTATTACTATTAGTAGTAGTAGTGGCGCCACCTTTGATAATAATAATAGTAATAATAATAAATTGAAAAGAAAGCCTGTTTACTTTAACTAAACATTTTTAAACATTCGCTACAAAGATAAGATCTATCTATTTATCTATTGATAACATTGAATTATGAATAGGCGCTAGTTTTAATCTATTACGCTACTTAAAGTGTAATTGCACCTCTACTTTTTTTCTCTCTCAATCTTTCTTTCTTTTACCTTCGGTACATTCATTATTCATAATTATTGCTAGAAAGCGTTTACAATATATTTGATATTTTAGTATACAGGTGAATGACCTTTAATAACTAGAAATGAAGAATTGGTTAGGTGGGGGAAATGAAAAGAAAATGGACTGTTGGCCTAATTCCTACAGCTAACTATGACCTTTCCAGCATTAAATTCATTCCTTAAAATAAACTAGATAAAGGTTATTTTAAAAAGAAAAAAAAGAATCTCAATTTTTTTCTAGTTTCCCAATGAACTGGTTGGTATTAGCTAGAGAATCACTGAAACTCTTCAAGGAGTGATGGACAGTTGTTTCGTCCCATTTTTGGACTCTTCAGCAATACCCAATGATGATCCAACCAGGGATTGGATTAGGAACCTCCAGAATACAAAGCCAAGCTTGTTAACCATTCAACCATTTGGGTTGGAGTTCAATGACCTGTGGATTCTAACTTCCGTGATTTTATCGCGACCGTGAGCCAATATCACTAGCAGATTAGTAATATCACATCTCGTTTCTACATTTGGAAATAAGGAGATAGTTTTCGTCCTATATGAGAGTCATCAACTGTTTGATTCACTGTTTTATGGAGTTCCTACTGATATATGTGGATTCATTATCTATCACTCCAACGCTTAGAGAACCATCTACTTGTTCCCTGTGATGCACAGTGGGTCCCTTTTATCAGTGGGGAGTCTGTTGAAAAGTCTTAGTCATTCTTCACAATTACGGCTCCTGACTGGTTGGTGTACCCTAGCATGTAGGCTTGAATACTGCTATTAGATACAAGTTTCTTCAAATTTTATTTTGGTTTCTGTACACTCAGTAATCACGATCACAAGGGTTTAGTGCTTGAAGTGACTCCTACCATACTGACATACCTGTCTGATAAGGCTCCAGCGCAACAAACTGTCCATTGGAGATGTCGTTAAGCATTCTGGACTTAAGGAATATCCCCAAAATCTATACATCAAAATAAGAGTGGTAAAGTTTGACCTAGGGAGCATTGTCTCAACTACAAGAGAAACGAACGAGGATGTCAAATCGAGAATCGGGAAGGCGAGAAACACATTCATCAACATGAAACCAATCTGGAAATCTTCGTCACTCAACATCAACAACAAAATTTGGATTTTCAATACAAACGTCAAGTCAGTTCTTCTTCTATACGGATCAGAAACTTGGTGGGTCACAAAGAATATTTCCAACAGCCTGTTGCAGACCTTTATCAACAGCTGTCTTCGCCCTATACTGAAGATCAGATGGCCGGAAAGAGTCACAAGAAACAAGAAACTATGGGAACGAACAAAACAAGAACAAATCACCCAACAAATATGCAGGAGGAAGTGGAGATGGATTGGACACTCACTCGCTGAGGAGGCCACTGGGTGACATCGCGCGTCGGGCCAGTGCTCGAGTGGAACCCGAAAGGGAAGTGGCGAGTAGTGGGACGTTGAAGGGTGACATGGAGGAGATTGTGTGAAGAAGAGTTGAAATAGTATGAACTCACATGGATGCAAGTGAAAAGTACAGCTTCAGACAGAAGCAAGTGTAGACGTGCAGTTGAAGCCCTATGTTCGACTAGGAACCCAAGGGAACAATAATAATAATAAGTTTGACCTGGAGAATTCAGCACTGAAGGATTGGAGGCATCAAAAATATAATACCGACTAAATTTTAAACCAAGATTATAACTTTGACACCTGGGTAACTTATTTGTAAAAAATTATATTTGTAAAATCTCAGCGAAATTAAAATGATTAATTCCAACATTTCCAGTGGTCGGCAATCTGGTCAGAACTTCTTCAGGGAAATTAACATATAAAGAGGTTTATATGCAGAAAAGGAGGACATCTCTTGTATTTAAAAGAACTTTGTCCCCAATCATATATATGAGTCATGAACGCAGATATCAGCATGTTGCATCATAAACAAAATTGTATGAACTGTGATCAAAATTTCACCTTGGACTTAACCTCAAAAATTAGTCCACTTTAGTTCAACATTTTAAACAGTGTACTCTTCATCTCACATCAGATTCGGTTTGAATAAAAGTTGGTGGTCGCAGATAACTGAATATGAATGAAGTCGTGACCAGTGACGTTGAATTAGATGTCACGTGTGTGGATGCATGTCCCACCAATGACAATGGTTGGGGTTGCGCTAAATCACGAATTGGTAGAAGTTAGAATTCATGAGCCATTGGATCGGGTCCCATTGGCTGAATGGTATACAAGCTTGCCTTGTATCCGGAAGGTCCTGGGTTCGAATCGCAGTGGGTGCGTACTTCCGATGATTCCCAAACTAGAATGAAACAGCAGCTGTCCAATACTCCCTGGTTTTCAATGGTTCTCTAACTGATATCAATCCGTGATCAACTCGTAAAACATAACTAACCCTTACAAACCAAACTATAGAAAATTAAAATATCTGTGTGTAGTGTGCAGTATACAATGGTGTGTGTGTGTGGGTGAACATTCATAAAAGATTTGTTAGCCTCTCCATAAGAAGACGTAGACAATCGGGAATTTTGACCAAGTATGGCTAATTGTTGATACACATCAACTTTTTATTTATTAATCAGGACTTGCTATGCATCAGCTAAAACGACATCTTCATGTCTGTTTAAACTGTTGGGATTCACCCACATATGTAGGGCTTCTGCAGTCAGTCTTTCTTTATACAAATCAAAACCTTTCTGTAGAACCTTAGTCCTATCAAAGTCGATTTTGTGTCCCGTTTCTATCGAATGCAGTTCAATCGCTGATCTGTTTTCTACGCAGAGGTCTTTGGAACCACCTTTAGACATTGTTTATTCTCTTTCACTCTTATATTTACCTGTCTGGAAGTTTCTCCTACATTTACGGCGTCACAGTCCCCACAATCGATCCTTAACCTTCACCAGTGGTGAGCGTAATGTGTTAGTTGCACGAAAATACACTCTTATGTTGTTATGATCGTTAAGGATTCACTTTATCTCATTCGATGTTTCTTTGCGGTAAGGAATCACCACCATACTAACACAAGTCTTAGCAACAGGTTTCGACTCCTCCTTATCTTCACATTTTAAATATCTTTTTATAGAGGCTTTGTGTTAATTATTTGATTCAAGAGTGGATTGAACAAGTTTTAGTTCCCTGCTTATCTCTTCCTCCTCAGTAACTAGACGTTTGGCTCTGTTAATCACATTCTTGACCACAGTAACTTTGGCGGTAAAGGAGTGTGCTGAATGGTAGCCTAAGTTTCTGTCTAAATGTGTCAGCTTTCTGAAAATGTTTATTTTAAATTTACCATTTAGTTTTCCTTTTACTATACACTCCAGGAACGCCAAATCATTCTCGTCGGATTCAACCTCTTTGTAACTTATTATTTCAGCGAACTAAAGTCAGTTTTTTGGCGGCTTTTTTAAATCACTGGGCTACCCGGATTTTCACCCAAGATATTGCATCTTATTTCATTTAATTCTCGTTATTGTAATCATTCAGTGACGTCTGTGGGTCTCCAAATGTACTCTTGTTCATTTTTTAATTTGTTTGGAACCAACTGTCTCTCACTTCCAGGGATTCATATAAAAATACCATGGTGAATTATGTTATTCTTCAGATCTAACATCACCGAGTCACATGATGTACTGGAGTTGGCTGTTTTACTTGAAACTCCTGGATGAAGGTTAAATATTATGCCATAAACTACGCTGAAAATTGTGTGCACACTGTATCCACTTATTGTGCACAATAAAGCTATTGTTATCCTTATGGTTATTATTATTTACAACTGGATGACGACGTTTCGAGCATGAATTATTGCTCATAATAATATCAGTTAGTCACACAGCTTCGTGATTGGCTTAATAAATATATCCTTTAATTTCCCGTTTTCAAGTTTTGCGAAAAAGAAGTCAGCTAATATTGGGCCTAATGGTGAACCCTCAATGTAAGAGCGGAGAAACTAATGACCGACTCCCTCAAAAAACTGAACCAAATAGGAGTATTATCATCAGCCACGTATGAGTGCATGAAACCAACGGGTACCAATACTCCACGTCTTTACGGTCTACCAAAAGTGCACAAACCGGGCCTTCCTCTTCGCCCTGTTATAGATATGTATAACTCTCCATTTCACAGAATAGCGAAGTGGTTAGTGAAGATTTCGGGTCCTTTGCACAGAGAAGTCGTGCAACATAGAACTAGTGATGTCTTCGACTTTATTTCTAAAATATCCGAGACTAATGTGAAGTATAAACGCATGTTATCCATGGATGTACCATCACTATTCACTAATGTACCACTAATGGAAACAGTAGATTACATCTGTCAAGAAATCGCCGAAAGGCAATTAGACTTAGGAATCCCCTTGTGTAGCCTCAAAGAATTACTTCTTAAATGCACAATGAATGTTCACTTCGTCTTTAATAATGCATACTATCGACAAGTAGATGGAATATATATATATATATATAATTCTCTCTCTCTCCTCAAATTTCCTTTGTGGTTTGTTGCTACTTTCTATATCTTCAGAGTGGGCTTTGAGTCATTTCAATCGCACGTGCTCCTAATCACATTATGTTTTAATACTTTCACCCTGCCCCATCCACTCAATTTTTTGATTACATGCAATTGAATGCAATGCAATAGCTAAGCTTTATTCCAGGTTATTTAACTTATCAGAGTCGATTATTCTAAGTCTAGTTAAACCCAGCTTCACTGGTTGATATCCGAAATGGAGATATCTAATATTATACTGAGTTAGATTTGGGAGTCTAGCTTGTCATACAAAAGATTAAGCTCCAGTTTCTAATGTAGAACTGTCACAATCCATATCGATTGTATCATCCTATACGGCAATGTTTAGCCGAAACTTTGGATATTGCGAGAAAGACTAAAGTGACAACAGATAATAGTGAAGCATACCTTAGAAAGACACGTTTCAATTCTTGTTTTCAACTGGGTAAATAAGTGTATCTTTTCAACAATGTGTCCTTAAACCTAAACCAAATCTCGTCGTTTCTATGGCAATAAGTAGCTGTCACGCTGGAACAAAAGATGCGTCAAATAAGGCTTAATCATCTTTCAGCAACAATAATTACGATGGATACTCAACTAGATTCACTGAGAAACTTTGGTATGTCTACGAAATAAAGAAATCGTATATCTGAATTTCACGAAGGATATAGTGGTTAGAGTCATCCAGAAATGTCTGTAAAAGAGTGGTTCAAACAACACCCTTTACTGTGTCTCTAGGCATACTGTTGTTCACCAGAACCTCAAAGAGAATGTTTTTTTATTCCTTCACGTTCTCAGGGGATCATAGGGCTTCAAGCTAGAGGCTTACAGCCTCTGTGGCAGTGGTGTTTATTTCTACAGGTTGGAGGTGCTAGCCTCATACTCAACCTTCTATCTTTACCAGTTCTATTAGTGGCTTAGCTAAGTAAAGGAGTGCGTCGGCAGGGGATCGAACCTCGGACCCTGTGCATGGTCAGCGAGAGTCATAACCGTTATGCCACCAACTCACAGACGATTCAAAGTGAGAATAGTAACAGTAACAAGTGACGTAATAAGTAGGAGTATTCAGACTGAATAAACAACACGAAAAGTATGTAGAACCGAAATATGAATACGAGTTATCATAATTTCTCATATTGGGATTAAGACTGCGAAAGTAATTTTTCTGTATACAGAGATCTGGCTTTTCTGTTCCGGTGGCTAAAGCTTCAGCAATACAGATTAGTCGGATACTTACTGATTTGGGTAAATTACTTTTAGACTTGTAGATGACATTAAAGGAACAGATTGCAGAGAAAAGGTGACCCTTATCGACCAGATATTCAATCATCACACTTCCTATTGCTCCATGTCCACCTCTTCGTAGCCATGCAGGATAGTGTTCTTGCACCCTATTGGACAAAATTCTAGTCGAACGACCGATATACCTAGCTCCATACGAACAGGTAAATTGATAAACGCACATAGAGTTATTTAACTGAAGGACGGTCTCCTTCGCGTTATTGAACGGTAATGGTTATCAGTCTTTCCAATGCTCTGGTACCTAGACATGTTTAAACTCCCTCTTATTTGATTACCTAACCTTCGGTGGCTTCATTCCCTTCCACTTTTCACTATAATGTAATTCTGCTTGGTTTTCTTGTTTCGATGATTTGAGTTGAACACACCACATCACGAGGCAACTTATTAGTTACCTGTCACTAGACTGCCCACCACTTTTTTATTATTATGTAACACCTTTGTCACTGTGTCCAAACTTATATCACTCTTTGGCTTTGTTCTGTTTAAACTTGAGTCAACTGACCATCAGTTATAGGAATGTAATTCCTGAGGTTTAAATATTAATTTTTGAGTCTCCTGTTAACTAACATCATGAAACGTTTGCAAGAATGTTAAAATTGCTGCGCACATTCACCTTATTAATTTGTTTGTTTTCCGATTTTATCGAATTCATCATAAAGGTGAACAAGTGTATAAAATTTCTATCACATCACCATCGTTATGACATTCACCGCTGGAGAACTTAAGACGGCAAACTACGTCCGACTCTGTATATGTGTATCTCAAAAACATCATGGATTAAAGCTGTCCTCCGCTCGGATTACCTGTTACTCCTCATTCGGCCTTATTCCTTTTAATCCTCATGGATTATGAGTGGAGCACAGAATTTTCACCTTTGAAGTTTCAGAAACGGTCGTCTTGTTTCTACTTAATTAATAATAATAATACCTTAATTAGTGAATGGTGACTAGCAGTGGAATCCAGGATGCGCATTTCGCCCTATTTGGGACTCGTCAACTGGATATGCCTGCTTTCGCTAGTGAGTGGTGATTTTCCCACCGAGACTGGAATCCAGTGCCCGTAGTTTCAAACACCGAAAAGTCATTCACTAGACCACTTGGACCAAGAGAGCCACCAATTGTGCAACGGGTCATATTAATTATTTAATTGAATTTTAGATTTTCCCGTCGATTGATTAACTGTTGCACAAGAGGTGGCTTTCATGGCCCAGGTGGTCTAGTGGATAACGCTTTGGCGTCTGAAACTATGGGCACTGGGTTCGTGCCTTGGTGGGAAAATCATCACTCACCCAATGCGGAATTCAGGTACATCCGGATGATGAGTCCCAATTAGGATGAAATTCGCATCCTGGATTCCACTGCTAGTCACCATCCACCAATTAACTTCTAATTACATACCCAGACATCGTCGAAGCATCTGCACAAGAAACCGACAGACATGTCAACCTGAGACCGAGCACTTCGGTCTAATCAATCGACGGGAAAATTTAAAATATAATTAAATAAATAATAAAAGCTTCATTATGCGCAATAAGATTACACAGTATGCATAGTTTTCAGCGTAGTTTATGGCATAATATTTACCCTTCATCCAGGAGTTTCAAGTCAAACAGCCATCTCTAGTACACTATGTGATGTAGTGATTTTACATTTGAAGAATTAAATAATCTATTCAGAACAAAATATTTAGAGAGAACAATTGTGGTTTCAATAAATTCTTCCTTCTTCAGGCTGCTCTACAATTATAAATCCATTAATTTAAGCATACAATAGCCAGCCAGTAAAGGCAAATTAAAATCATATCAGAAAGTGTATTGTGGAACAAGTATAAGATGGGTGGGTTTGAACAATAGTCAGTTAGTTTCTGAATATACAAAAGCACAGGTTTCGAGAGTGAGTGTAATCAGGGTGTCTGAGAGACAATGTGAAAATAAACCAACGAATGGGGCGGTCTAGACACAAGTTCAAGGTTGAAGATAACGTCAATAAGAATGATTGTAAAATAATAATAATTATAATAATGAATATAATGAAGTGGAATGAACAGGATTTTGTAAATACAATAGCAAGTTAGAAAAGCACACTACTTAAACCTAAGGTAATAAAATCATAAGAAAGGTCATGAAATCATAAAAGTCGAAAATGAACGTTTGTCAATGAAACAGAGGAATAGAAGAAGAAGAAAAGAAAAGAAAATTGTGAAAGGAATTTATAGTGTTAATGGAGGATTTGTTGGCTTTATTGTAGGCCAAGGTAAACATAGAGGTTGAACATACTTCTTCTGTATGCAAAGAGATGGTCTTCTGGTATTAATTGCAACCGCTTCAGCTACTGATAGAAGGCGTAGTCGAGCTCCTCTAGATAAATTACTAGGAAAGCGGTAAATAACTGAGAAAGCCTGGTCAAGTTTTATCGGGTGTCCAGTATCTACCAAGTGAGCTAAGACTGCACTATTTACGCATTTGGTTACTCCTTTAGTCAACCATAAAGGTACATGTTCACGCGCGCGCATGGATAAAGCCCTCTGAGTACGGCCAATGTAACTAGCTCCACATGAGCAGTTGAATTCATAGGTGCACATTGATGAGGCCATCTTTGGTAATTTATCCTTTACTTGCTGTGTGAGTACTGGTTTAGTTGAGAAGTTGAGTACCAGTTTAGCTTCAGGAAATGTTCTATCTACTGCTCTATTAAGTCGAAATTTTAGAATGTCAGTTGCAATTTCCCCTTTGTAACTTAACTTAAGATACAAAGGTTTCTTGTCTACGGTATCCACCTTTGATGGTATTTTTCTGTACTCCCCCAGAATTGTACGACAGTAGGTTGTAAGCCAATTAAAAATGTTCACGAGTACATTTGGAGACCCACGGATACCACTGGATGGTTATAACAACTAGAACTGGAGAAAATAAGCTGGAATGTCTAGGATGGTAATTCAGGCAACCCAGTGATCCAAGAAGGCCGCCGTATACTTGGCATGATTGCTAAACTGACACCCAACCTTCTCCATTCTCTGGGTTCACTACCAGACAGACGACTTCAGGAAGTGTCTCAGTAAGGAATCAAACCTGAATCTCCCGATAAAGCGTCGACACAGTTAATCTCAGTCTTCTTCGTCTATTTTAACCAAAATTACCAGTTGAAAAAGGCGGGTACTAAAGAAAACTTGAATCTACAATACAATGGCAATGCATCTGAATGCATCACTTCATGGTCACTCATATATACATATTTTCAACCTTTAAATTCAGAAAAAACGCCAAATTATTTGATTTGAATAAAATTACAGCACAATGACGTTAATCCAAATGTTTTCAACTCCATTAACTTTGTTTGTTTTTCTTTGTTTTTTTTACTAATGAGAATTCGTATATTTATATTCAGTCAAGCGTGATGCCTTTTCAGACTACCGATTAAAATGAGCGGAAATAATTTATACAGTTTGGTTGAATTTTTTAAAATTCCCCCCAAAATAGTGACTCCATATTTGATATTTGAAAAAGGAAAAGAAACCAAACTAACTTGCTGACGTATTTGATAATAATAATCTTGATATCTGGTGAATATTTTTGGCTTTTGAAAATGTAAAATATTACAATTGTAAAGATAAAATAAGAGAATAATGAAGAGACAGAAAGAAAGAAATAGAATTTACCTGTTGGGTATTAAGACAGATTATGTTCATTGCAAGTGTAGTGATTGAAGGAACTTCTACTGTATGCAGACTTCAGGGCTTAGCAAGTGAACTGCCATTGCCTCTGCAGTTTGAAGAAGTCTGATTCGTACACCTTTAGGAAGACTGCTTCGTATTCTGTAGACGACTTTGAAGTTTGTTTGGGGGAAAAACGATACCCCGCAGCTCTACCTTAGAACATCTGATAGTTTTCGGACACCAAGCTACACCCCAAACAAACTTCAAAGTCGTCTACAGAATATGAAGCAGTCTTCCTAAAAGTGTACGAATCAAACTTCTTCAAACTACAGAAGTAATGACAATTCACTTGTTAAGCCCTGAACTCTGCATACAGAAGAAGTTCGTTCAATCACTACACTTGCAATGGACATAATCTGTCTTAATACCTGACGAATATTTGGCATTATTAAATGTATGATTAGAGTTGAATGAGAGACTCTCATTCATGACCCCAGGAACTACTCAAAAAATTCAACCGGTATCATGAAGAAATGGAAGTCGAAACCTTCAACAATTTAAAATTAGAAAAATGTGTTCTTTCACAGGGATTTTTGAAAAATTTGGTCTAAAAAATTACGAATTGAGTTGGGTTAGAGAATCACTGGAAACCACCAGGGGGTACTGCATAGCTGTTTTATCCATGTTTTATCCAGACCTTCCGGCTGATTTCACCAGGGTCACGAGGTTAGTCTGTTGAACAATTACCCACTTGGATGAAATTTATTGACCCATGAATTCTAACTTCTGTTAATTTGATATTATAAGTAAAAACACAGTTTTTTTGTTCAGCGAAGAAATTTCTTTTCAACGACTTCATTTTCAAGCTGTACAGTCGTATTTTTATATTACAGAAAAAGTTATTAAGTGGCACTAAATAATTGCTCGGTCAATATACATATATAAGTGATAAGAATAACGATAATTAAAATGTTATAAGGGGTAGAGTTGAAGTGGATGAATTACAAAATTATTAAAGATTGTTTTATAAGTGAATTGATATCAAAAATTTTTTAAATGTCAAGTGTTGTCTAAAAATTTTAGAAAAATTAGGAGTACGATTACGATAAAAATAAAGGTGTGAAGTGAAGTGGAAAGAATTCAAGTGGTAAAATAAAATATAAACTAGAAAGAACATCACTATGACCAAGGTAAAGAAAGGGGTTTGACAAAACGTTTTTGAACACATAATTTAGGTTTCTGTTCATGTATAGCTAAAGCTTCGGCTATGCATAAGTGAAGAAAACGTAAACTTTTGGATCGATTCGATTTTGCCATGTAGATAACCTTGAAGGATGAATCACGTGGGGCTGAATGACCAGACTCTAACAGGTGATCACAAATAGACGACTTCGCAGTTCTACGTTCGCCTTTCATTAACCAGACTGGATAGTGTTCAGCTACACGTTTTCGGAGAGTACGCTTACAACGTCCAATAAAATCAGCTCCACAGGAGCAGGTAAAAGAATAAATGCACATAGATGTGGACAAAAGCGGTAATCTATCCTTAACACATTGTCTAATCATATTTTGGCTGGTAAAAACTAGTTGCAAATCAGCTGCAGGAAAAGTGCGTTTAATACATTTAGATAAACGATTTTTAATCAATTCACAAATGATGTCACCTTTGAATGCAAGACTCATAAACAGTTTTTTCTTTGGCACTGTGATTTGTCTAGGGGCGGATTCTTTCTTGATGTTACGTTCAACAAACCTTGTAGGATATCCATTGTTAAGGAAATTTGATCGAAGGTTGTCTAGTTCACTATCGATTGTCTCTGTAGAGCAGATTTTACAAATTCTGGAGCATAAGGAATGAATAAGATTTCTCTTTCTCCCTAAAGGTACCCAACTGTTGAAGTTAGTGTACTGCCCAGTGAATGTTGGCTTTCGATAAATCGACCTTAACAGCGTTTCATTCTCTCTTCTATCTAGCTTAACGTCAACGAAGCGAAACGAGGAATTCGACTCTTCTTCGAACGTTATATTCCAAGAAGTTCGGCAGTTGAAGAGTTTTCCTCACAGACAGTGAAGATATCATCTATATATGTTTTATACATAAACAGACTATCGATGGTTTCCTTTAGTGGGCCATTCTCTAAGCTTGCCATGAAGACGTCCGCTAAGAGCGGTCCTAAAGGAGACCCCATGGCGACTCCATCCCTTTGATTGTAGATAACCTCATTAAATCTAAATTGATATTACAGAAATCACGACTTATACTTATTTGTCAGGATCAGGAAAACAAGACAGTAAACAGAGATATGAGGCGAAAAGAATAGTAATATCGAAGATTAATATAGTTTTATTGGAAATTATAAGTCACAAGGAGTGGATGCATCTGCGCCAGCCATCACTGAGAACGATTTTGAGCCATATCACCAATTGTCTCCAGCCTTCATTGGTGTTTACCGTCCCGAGGACCCCAACCAGTCAGGAAGTCTGCATCTTCCTACAAAATCACATAATGGTACACTCATTGACTGGGTATCAGTTTTCAGGAGAACCGAACACACCTATCCCTGCCTCTTGCGAGACGAGACCGGCATGCAGTATCATCCTGTGGCGCAGCAACTCGAGAGCCTTTCTCCTTCGGTGGACTATATTTCAAGGTAGTCAAGTAATTCTATGCATCACAAAAAGAATTTCTAACAGGCCACCGTAGACCTTCATCAACAGAATAAACCATTTGGAACTCTGACAATGCAACGAACCAACCAACAGACTTTTGACCAACAAATAGGCAAAAGTAGTTAGGGATGGATTCCATAAATTGATATAAGAATAAAACTTGTGCACTGTGGTAGAGTGTAATTCCATTATAGGTAAATTTTTTTGATAAAGTCTTACAGTGTTATACATGTTATACTTGTGCATCGGTGGCACAGTGGTTAGGACTCTCGCCGACCATGCACATGGTCCGGGGTTTGATCCCCTGCCGACACACACCCGATATCTATGGTCGGCCTGCAAAATTTGCGCTACCGATATCCATGCTGAAAATTTCATACTATTACTGAAAATACGGTGTGGAATCAAGCTGTAATCAAAAAGAAAAATAAAATAAAGTAAAGTTTACTGATGACGTTTCGAGCACAACTTATTGCTACTCATAATCATATCAAGGTAATCGCACGACTTCCTAACTTCATTTATATAGTTCCATTGTTTTTCACTTGATTTGATTGGTAGTAATATTTTCCATATTTCGGGTATGAGTGATGAATCATTCCTATTGCATGTGTTGGGTGTAGATTTGATGAACAAGGATTCAGTAATCAACCTCTCTCTCCACCTACCTAGATTACTTTTTAGAATTTAAACCTTCTCCCACCATGCTATTGTGTCGTTGTGTGTTAATGCATGCAGTGCGGTAGAGTGCTGAGCTTTTTTCTAAATTACTTATCTTAGCGAGTGGAGTGAACCACGCTTACTTTAGCTAAATTCTTATGTTCTGACAATCTGACTGCCCCCGATCTACTAGTCTGACCTATGTAGTTGACCTTACTCACAGTCATTGCAGGGTATTTTGTAAATTATGTTATTTTGTTTAATTGGGTACACCGGGTTTTTTAGTCTACAGAGCTTTTCCTACCTGAGTAAGTTTGTAGGTTTGAATGACACCACACCAATTCTTACTTTATTGAGAATCCTACATAGGGTTTCAGATGTCCCCTTCTTATATGGTAAAACCATTGTAGATGCCTTATATTCTCTCTTCTTTGTGTTATCATTACTAGTTTCACAATTGTTTTTATTTTGCTTCTGACCTTTTTTGATCTTCCTGACGAATTTTAAAGGGTAGTTATTTAACACCAACGCCGCTTCTGTCTGTTTCATTTCATCATTTAGGTCTTTTTTGTGCTACTTATTGCCATTGCTCGGTTTGTTAGACTCTTAACCAAGCCTGCCTTTACAGATAACGATGAATGGGATGAATTAAAGTCTAAATATCTATTAGAATGCGTTGGTTTTCCATAAACACTAGTGTGTAGTTTGCCTTTTTCTATTCGTTTGATTTTATAATCTAACATAGGGATTCGATAAATGCTGAATGAAAGGTTGAGTGACATCACACACCAGCCAAGCTCTTGAGTAGATCCTGAATGCGAAACAACGAGTTTTGCAGGAGTCCAAGGCTGACATATAGAGGAGATCGTATGAGGAGAAAATCAAATCATTATAGATTATAGAGCGATACACATGCATCAGAGTAGAGCCATAAATGAGGATCTAATTAAAAATGAAATTTTCAAGTATCTGTTTGCACGGATTCGATTTTTTTTTCAAGCTTGATCATAGATCAATATCATCTGATGCTTGCCATTGCCTGGCTGTAGAACGAAGATGCCTGGAGTTCTAATGAATAGTCATCACCAGTGGGATCCACTCGGTCGAAAGTAAAGACAAATAATAATAATAATCTACTTTATTCCATGAACAGTACTTATAATACACAATGGAATTCTCAGCATTTGTCACAATATTGCATCCGATTTACTCAAAATATTAATAAAATTAAAAATTAAAACAAAATTATCCAGACGAATTTGTCCACATTTACTAAATAAAGTTAAAAATATTCGGAGTGTGAATTGACAATATTAAATATAATAATAATAACAGGGAGTTTGTTTCAAACAGTATTGTCGATTCTGTTTGGAAACTTTAGCATGTTATAGACTATTGAATCTAATGTTCTGTTGAAATGGTATGCTGAGAAGAAGGGCAAAATTAACAGTTATAACACAGCGTGAATGATGTTCATACTTATGAAAAAAAACAAAAACAAATAGAAGCAAAACAATTGAGAGGATTATAAATATAAGGAAAACAATAACAATAAAGGTTGATGTTGTAAGGGTGGAGGAGATGGTTTATTTACTAGTGCAAAGAAGGTTAGTTAGTTCATGCCTAACCCTATTTTTCATCACATAAAATACGTGCTAAATATGGTATAGTGGAATTTTTATACTTAGATGTACGTGCATAAAGTCTTCTGAAAAGACTTCTTGTTTTACCTGAGGAGAAGACAGAAGGTTGGAGCTGCGGGTAAAGTGGATGCTCACTGTCTGACAGAATTCCTTTAGCAAATTTGTTGCATGATATCAAGTGCCTATCATCACTGATGATGTCAACGATTTGGTCCAATGGGATACCACCACTCACCCTACTAACTGACAGTCTTCAGAGTTCTACGAAGTATGACATAGTGTGTTTTAAGCAATCCAGGAAAGAATAAGGGTGAACAGTAAAGAAGAATAGGTAAAATACACGAGTTGACAAACTGTAAGAGGAGGCGTTGGTTGAGTTATGCCTGAGTGCCTCAACTTCTTAATGTAAAAAGTCAGACGAAATATTCTTTTAGAAATCGCTAAGACATGGGAAGACCAGGATAGATCAGAAGAAAGAATTAATCCAAGATACTTAACTTCAGACTTGATTTCTATATCACTATCATCAATTTTGCAAGGGTCATAGGAACCAACAGCTTCATCATTTAACTTTCTTTTACATCGGAAACTGAAATTAACAGTCTGACATTTGGAAGGATTAAGTTTAAGGCCATTAGATGAAGACCATTTGCTTACTCCTGATAGAAAGCCAACAATGATGTCGGCTGGTTGTCAGCGCTAAAATCACAGACTGGCCACTGAGTCCCATCCTAGTTAGCTGAATGATCCACAAACCCATCTTGTAACTCGAAAGTCCTGGATTCCTACCTCTGTGGTAGATTCACACTGCCGACGAGTCTCAAAATAGCACTTAAAATTAAATAAAAAGAATATACCTATCTGTGGGCGACTTATTCAGGAATTAATTAGAATTAATTAAAATCTGAGAATTTCTAATCAACTGGTAAAATAATACATTCACATATATATGTGATTAGGTTTGAAATCTGAAATGTTGCGTTCTCATCGCGATTTATTCAAACAGTTTGTCTAATTAAGTTGAATCAAATTTGAAATAAGCAACTTTCTTCAAAAATGTTAATTTAAATTGTAAGTTTTTTTAATGTAGCGAATTGATTCCCTTATGTAAAAATAACTGTTACATTTTGTGGAAAGGGAGCAGAAGTCTCTCTCTTCCGCACACACAGGGAGGAACCCTGTAAGAATTTACTAGTTAAAACTAGTAACGATATGCGATATCATTTGAAGAGAGTGAGAAAGTTGCTGATGGGAATTCCAGTATAAGCTCTTTGTATTTCTCCGTCACTGTATAACATTTAACAAGTGATTACTACTGCGACCAAATACTACTGTGTCCTTGCCTTCGACTAGGTGAAGACCCTGTGGCCTGAAGCTTTCTCAGACTGAGATATCTGGAACTTCTTGTGACATTTTGATGCCGTTGATCGGTTGGTGTATATCCAGGGTCAGGCAGTGGAGTTGGTAGTTCTGGGGACGCTACTTAGCAGTCTTGGAAACCTGTCTTCGATAGTTCGTTTCAGGCTGGTTCACAGATGTGATAGCCTGCCAGACAGACAAGTAGCGTTGCGAAGATTTACGTCACCTGCGGACATGAAAGAGCTAGTGGAAATTACAAGTTACGCCTTACGCGTGTTCTGCTTCTTTTTGCCTTTCTTTCCCACTGCCGATATCTTTTCACAAAGATGCTTGACTTCTTCTCTGTGTAACTTAATCTGTCTTCTCGCAGAAGACGCCACACACACAATATAGTACTTTTAAATACATGTGAGAAGTGTACACACTTTATATAGACAAAATTAGTGTGAAACAGCTGTCCAGTACTTCTCGGTGTTCAGTGGTTCTCTAACTGATCTGTCAATCTCTGATCTTATTTCAGATCAATTATATTCCTGCAATTCAACGCCTGAGGATTAATCTGATGCTCAGCAGTGACTGGTCACAGGGCGATGTTAAGTGAAGGTCTAATGAGAAGTCATGACCAGTGTGGTCTGACAGATTGGGTATCATGACAAATACCTGCTGATGATACTTGGCTGGAGGTGGCGTCAAAAAACGTTAAGTGGTAAAAGTTGGGATTCACGGACTGTTGAATTCCTACTGCTGAAGAGTCCCAAGCTAAGACGAAGTAGCTGTCCAATAATCTCAGATTTTTTAGTTATTCTCTAATCTCATTCTGAGGTTAAATTTGAATTACATTTCATTTTCTCCTCATGTAACATCAAAATTAATTAATGAACTTTGGACACATCGCTGATACTGCATATTGTCGAAGACCATACCGCATTGCAAACACTGGTTCTCATCCAGTCAACTACATTAAGCAACCGTGGGCCCAGATGGTAGTTGTGTGGGTGACCGACTAGGAATATTGGGTGTTACCGATTTCTGTGCTTCGGTGGTTCAGAGTTAGAATGCTCGCCAACCAAACAGCTGGTTTGGGTTCGATTCTCGACTGAGGCACTCTGAAACTACGGTAGTAGACCTAGAGAGGAGGGAAGGTTGAACGTGTTTTAGATATTTCAAAACTTTTGATGCTCTGTGTCCCACTGGGAACCCAAGGAATGAAAACACACATTCTTCGTAGACAGTTAATGGGGAAGACAGTTAAATGTTTGGATTTAATAGGCAGGAAGTCGTAGATATAGACTGCGTGCCAGTTGGTACCCGTCGTCAGGGCGTGCCTGCAACCTTGTAAGAACTTATGTCTCCTCCGAGATTAAGACAATCCTCATTTGTCAGAAATTGTCAGCTAACCTCTTTTAACGGGACTTATTTTAAGCCAGTAATCTCAAGTTAATTCAAGCGTATGATTAGTTTGATTCCGCTTTGTTTATTTTGTTTCTAAATCCAACTAGCCTACGTGTGTTCTCACACGATTTACTGTGTGATGAAATTCGTTGTATATGACTTACTGAAAATTCTTGAAGCTTTTATTGTTATTTGCTGAATTGATGGTGCTTAATTCTGGGATCCAGGATGAGTGTTTCATCCTATATGAAGCTACTCAGCTCAGTGAAATTGCATCTAACTGAACGACAGTGTAGCAACCGAGGGCTGAACATAGCACTTGCCGTTTGCCGTCGATATCCAACGTTTGTGGCGGCGAAGTTAAACTTTAAGGAAAACTAACTACCAATGAAGTGCGACCGCACCAATGACCTTGAAACTTGGCAAACAATGTTGTCATCATCAATAAAATATCCTCATCGAAGTGTTATGCTATTGAATGGAATATCTGGCAAGTTTCAGCTTAGGTTCGGGAAAGATTAAGTTGCGCTTTAAGCCAAGGACAAGCTAAAGTTAGGTTAACTCAGCAAAGGCGACATTAGGGTTGGTTCGAGTTAGATTACAGTCAGTTTAGGGATATCTTCACGTTACGGTCAGGTTTAGGAATATATATATATATATTGTTTCCTTTAATTCCTAGAGGAACATAAGGCTTCAGCCGTGCGTTCGGTTCTTTGCTAGAGTCTTCAACTGGCTCCAAGTCTGCCCACACGTTTTCATCTCCTCTTCACATGACCTCCTCCAAGTCACCCTCACACTGACGACCAACTCGAAGCTTCCCTTTCGAGTTCCACTCGAGTGATGGCCTGTCTAGTGATATCACTTGATGGTTTCCTCAGAGTATGGCCAGCCAATCCATCTCCATTTCTTCCTGCCTATTTGTTTCACAATCGGTTCCTGGTTGGTTCGCTCATTGCCAGAGATCTCTGTCTCTGATCTTTTCTGGCCTGCCATCTGATCTTGAGTATTGAGAGAAGACAGTTGTTGATGAAGGTCTGTAGTTTGTTTGAGGTGCTCTTTATGACGCGCAGTGCAAGTCTCTGATCTGTATAGTAGCACTGACTGACTTCACATTGGAGTTGAAAATCCGGATCTTATTTTTGATGCTGATTGCTGTTGACCTCCACACAGACTTGATAGTGGTGAAAGCTTGTCTTGCTTTTCCGATTCTTGCTTTGATATCCTTGTTAGGTTTAGAAGACATAAATAATTACATGCATAGAATGTGATTAAGTTACACTGTTTATATAAGAATAGAATATAACTGTAAAACACTGTGAGACTTTATCAAAATAAATGTTACCCACAATGTGCGTCGGTGGCACAGTGGTTAGGACTGTCGCCGACCATGCACATGGTCCGGGACTGGATTCCCCGCCAACGCACACCTGATATCTATGGTTGGCCTGCAAAATTTGGGCTGCCGATATCAAATGCGGAAAAATCCATACCTGTACCAAGAAATACTGTGTGGAATTAAGCTGTAATCAAAAATATAAAAAAAATAAAAATTATACTCTGTTGATACTTCAATCTAAAACTGAGGCTTTTTTAATCACATGTGAGAGCCAGGTATCCTCTGTTACACTTTCCTACAGTTTATATGCATTATTTCATAAATAGATG
Organism: Trichobilharzia szidati; assembly: GCA_944472155.2. Taxonomy (NCBI): domain Eukaryota; kingdom Metazoa; phylum Platyhelminthes; class Trematoda; order Strigeidida; family Schistosomatidae; genus Trichobilharzia; species Trichobilharzia szidati. Next base: position 150,546,586 of record OX235273.1, read on the forward strand.
TATTCCACACACAAAAATGCCTCCTTCACGTGATTGGTGCATTCGAGGTCATTCGCTGATTGGTGGTAGTGAGTGGTGCTTAAAGTTTAACTTTGCCTGTGTGGCATCATTGAAGGAACTATAATGAAGACAGACACGTCTACATATAACTTGCGTTTTGGTTCAATAAAATTAACGAACAATAATGTTAAGTCAGTGATTCCATTCAAGTTCAGGAAGTTGGCACCAGCGTCACCTAAGGCATTTCCAACAGGTTCCAGACTTTTGTCAATGGCTGTCTTTGCTCCATATTAAACATCAAATAGCCAGGAATAATTAGCAACAAGAAACACTGGGAATGAACAAATCAAGAACTTATTGTCCAGCAATTATTACAACAGAAACAGAGATGGATGAGACGCATGCACACACACACACTGAGGACACCGCTGATTCACATTATATGGCAGATCCTTAAGTGAAACACGAATGGGAACGGAAAAACGAGGCTTCCGAAAGTGACTTGGAAAGGGTTAAGTGAAGAAGAAATGAAAGCTGATAAGCTACCATGTAGCTAACTAGACAGGACTGAGGAGAACCGAGTAAAATGGCAATGTGCCGCTGAAGTTCAACGTTCTACTCAGAACCAAGGAATAATAATAATAGTGAAAATTAACCAAGTGGAAATTCATATGAGTATAAAACTTGGGCACTGGGGTGGTAGAGTATAACTCCATTATAGATAAGATTTTATTTTGATAAATCACACAGTGTTATACAGTGATATTAACTGATAACAACGTTTCGAGCACATTTTATTACTGCTCATAATCATGTCAAGTCACTCACTCACACAACTTTTTCCCTTCATTTATATACATGAGTAAAAATTGATGATTAGACATCTGAATAATAATTTCAGTGATGTTAGATTATAAAATCAAACAAACGGAAGAAGGTAAACTGCATTGCACACTAGCGTTTATAAAAAGCTAACGCATTCTGCTAATAGATACTTAGACTTTAATTAATCTCATCCGTCGTTATCTGTCTGTGAAGGGAGGCTTAGTTAAGTGTCTCACAAACTGAGCAGTAGCACTAAGTAGCACAAAAAAGACCGAAACGGTGAAAGGAAACAGATAGAAGAGGCAATGGTGTTAAATAACTTAACTATCCTATAAAATTCATTAGGAAGACCAGCGAAGGTCAAAAACAAAATAAAAATAATTGTGAAGCTAGTAATGATAACATAAATAAGAGAGAATATAAGGAATCTATAGTCGTTCAACCATATATGGAGGTGATATCTGAGACCCTGTGTAGGATTCGCAAAAAAGCAGGAATTAGAATGGCATTAAAACCTACAAACTAACTCAGAGACAAGCTCTGTAGGCTAAAAGACCCTGTGGACCCAATGAAACAAAATAATATAATTTACAAACTATCTTGCAATGACTTTGAGTTAAGTCAACTACATAGGCCGAACTAGTAGGACGGGGGTAGTCAGATTATCGTAACATAAGAATTTAGCTAAGGGAAGAATGGTTGACGCCATCCGCGAAGTTATTAAGAAAAAAAGCTAAGCACTACATTGCACTGCATGCATTAACACACAACCACACAATGGGTTTGGAAGGGGAGGGCAAAAATTCTAAGAACTAATATAGTTAGTTGGAGAGAGACTGATTACGTAATCCTGGTTCATCGAATAATCTACACCCAACACATGCAACAGAAATGACTCAATGCAAATACCAGAGATATACATAGAAGATATTATTACTACCAGTCAGTCAAATCAGAGGAGGATAATAAATAATCTTAAAATTCTATTTCAATTCAATTCACGTACATCACAACATTCTAACAAGTTACTTATTTATTTTGACTATAAAAACACTCGTCTTATTTCCCATCTGATTGTATTTGATGAATAACACTCATATTATTATTTCTGAATGTACATTATCCTATACTGATTTTTATTCAAATGTCTAATCATCAATTTGTTACTCGTGTATATAAATGAAGTAAAAAGTTGTGTGAGTGAGTGACTTGATATGATTATGAGTGTCAATAGTTTGTGCTCGAGACGTGGTCATCAGTAAATATTACTGTACTATGAATACTGTGTGATTTATCAAAATAAAATCTTATCCATAATGAAGTGGAAATTCAAAATATCTATCAATGAAAGTTATTTGTTTAGGTTACTTCAAATCTCCCGCTGATGAATTGTATTGAACCTAATAGCTCAGTCTCTGATGCAATTTCAGCTTTTAATACGAACTCTTTGGGAATACTTCTAGATGACCATGTAATTGTGACTAACACTAGAGTTCAGGACACGGGTTGTTTTCGTGACTTTCCGGTTCAGTAGATAAGACTTTATCCTCTGAAAGGATTGGTGCTCACTTCCAAGCGCAATAGGAGCACCACGAACACCACTAGCACTTACTGGGAGATATCCCGAACAGGATGAAATGTACATCTTAGATTCCACCGTAGACTACCAACAATTAAGTAATAACTATCACTAATATGAACACGTTTTATCTTTCACTTACATCAATTCTTCTGTCCAGTTGTCAACTTCACAGTCTGTTTCAATCAATCATTTGTGTAGACAGACAAATAGTTTAATATTTGTGTTGTGTGTGCTTGTGCTTGTGCGTATGCGTGTGCGTGTGCGTGCGTGGATGTCTGAACACTATTCTTCTGATTACATCAAATCACAAATGTGATTTATTGACTTTTGTCAGAGCTTCCTATTCACAGTCTAGTTCGCCTTTAAAAAATCAATAAAGTGGAACAATCGATGTTTAAGTGGATATTAGAATTTTTACCTCCTTTCTCTTACCTTCTTTATCTAAGATTATTATTATTATTATTGTATCCTTTAATTCCTACAGGAACATAGGGCTTCAGCCGTGCGTCTCCATTGCGTTCTGTTCTCTGCTAGAGTCTTCACCTGGCTCCAAGTCTCCCCACACGTTTTCATCTCCTCTTCACATGACCTCCTCCAAGTCACCCTCACACTGACGACCAACTCGCCGCTTCCCTTTCGGGTTCCACTCGAGCAATGGCTTGTCTAGTGATGTCACTTGATGGTTTCCTCAGAGTATGGCCAATCCATCTCCATTTCTTCTTGCATATTTGTTTCACAATCGGTTCCTGGTTGGTTCGCTCATTGCCAGAGATCTCCGTTGCTGATCCTTTCCGGCCATCTGATCTTGAGTATTGAGTGAAGACAGCTGTTAATGAAGGTCTGCAGTTTGTTTGAGATGCTCTTTATGACGCGCAGTGCAAGTCTGATCCGTATAGTAGCACTGACTGACTTCACATTGGAGTTGAAAATCTGGATGTTATTTTTGATGCTGAGTGCTGTTGACCTCCACACAGACTTGAGAGTAGTGAAAGCTTGTCTTGCTTTTCCGATTCTTGCTTTGATATCCTCATCAGTTCCGCCTGTAGTTGAAACGATGCCTGTACATAAAATAAAAAATATAGAGACTAATTGTTTTTTGTTGATGAGTGAAGAAACCAATGATTCTACTGTAGTATATTTTGATGTGGTTGTGTTCTCTGAGGTAGCTGGATGGTTTATTTGCGAAGCTTTGATTGCCCCCTACTAGGCAACATCTTCAGCGCATACTTCAATTTGAATTGAAGTGAGCTTTTCGATTTCTCCACGAGTTCACTATTAGTCATCTCTCTGTGGTGACTTCAACGTGACTCTTTGGTTGTTTTAGTGTGTTTTCACACCCTCTAGGCTACTTATATTGGTACTGATTGTTTCTTTGACTTGAACTTTGACCCTTTTTGTGTGAGGTTTCCTTCTTATCGGTTGGTAAATTTTTTCTATCTCGATGTGTCTATTGATTGACGATTCACTGGAATACCAGGCCGGCTTCTAAAAATTCTCCAGCATTCTTGGTGTTTCCTCTGTCTAATATTTGAACGTTGGTTGTCCCAGTCGAATTGATGTCTGTGGTTGTCGGTATTTAGTGGTATGAGGGAGTGAATGTCATGTCTTTTGACGGCTAGCTTATGTTCGTGTATACGAAGACGAAGGGGACGTCCACTTTGACCTCATATCACTACATACAGACAACCACGGACATCAATTCGACTGGGACAACCAGTGTTCAAATATTAGACAGAGAATATATATATTTACGTAACCAGGGTAGTCATAGGGATGACACCTAAACATTGACATCCAAAGTACCCAATACAGTCAGTCCTATAGGAGCCCAATCGCGAGCCCGAATAGCTGCCTTAGTGGTAACGTCTCTGACTGCAGCACTGAGTGACGTGCGTTCAAATCTTAGAAGGAGGGACATGAGTTCCTTCACGATTGCAAATTAGCCTTGCTGACTGGTGAGTGTCAACTAGAACGGAACAGCCAGTCGCCTCTAACCATTTGGTACCAACAATTCAAATGTGCACCGTGATGGCGAGTTACCTAGTGGCATGGTGACCACATTTCAAACTTGACTGATAGAATTCAGCCTGCAGGAAACGAAGAACTAGACCCATGTCCCCAGTCAATCAATGAGTGTCCAATCAAAGTAAGCACTGATATTCTCTAGAAGCCGAATAAATATTTACAGCATCAAGGATGATTATGCGATTCTTATATATCATAGTCCTAGGTGACTTTTCCATTGTTCTGAGGTTTCAACTAAACTAACTTGTTGGAGAAATAACCCACCTACTAAACCTAATCTCTACGTCTAAATATATTGATATATGGAATCAATAAATTTTGACTTGATCCCTTTTTTTGCACCATTTGTCTTAGAAACAGGTGAATCTTTCTCGTATGCTCAAAGACTCTGATAAACACAGAGTACATTTCGCAATTTACGCAGTTTGTTGGGGGTGAAATTATACCATAGTTTCCTGCCTTTAAAAAGTCAGAATTATTCAGATCACGATATCTGATCTGCTGCAAACAAACTTCAAGCCTCTAGTTAATATATGTGCGAAACTTGGGCACTGTGGTTGTATATAATTCCTTATTAACTTGTTACATATTATATGGATATATCACACAGTCACAGAAACAGTATTGTTTACTGGATGACGTTTCGAACAAAATTTATTACTGTTCATAATCATACTGTCAATTATAATCACACGACTTCGAAACTTGAGTTTTATAGTTTTCTTTGTTCTCTCCTATTTGTCGTCGTTGGGGTAGTAGAATTTTCCAGATGTCCGACTGGACAGGTGTTGAATCATTCCTATTACACGTATTTGCAGTTGATTCGATAAACAAAGCTTCTGTTATCAATCTCTCCCTCCATTCACCCTGTTACATTAGATTTTAAAACTGTCATCTTATCCCATCCTTCCTATTGTATGGCTGTGTTGTGTGTAATTGCATGTAGTGAGTAGTAAAGCTGAACTATTCTCCAGATTTCTTATCTTATTCGGGTCAACTAATCTAGATTTTGCTAGGTTTTTATGCTCAGCTAGTCTGACTGCACCTGTTCTACTACTTTGACCTATGTATTTGACCTGACAATCATTGCAGGGGTATTAGATAAATTAAATTGTTTTGTTTAATTAACTCCACAGGTAGGATCCTTTAACCGACAACGCTTGTTTCTAATTGAGTTTGTGGGTTTGAATGCCCGCCACTTTTATTCCTGCCTTGTTAAGAATTCTGCGTAAGGTTTCCGAGGTTCCTTCCTTGTATGGAATTACTACTGATGATGACGACATGCATGTCGTCATTAATATTACTATTATTATTATTATCACCATCACTACTATCATTATTTATTTTATTTTTACATTTCCCTACATACTTCCTGACTATTTTATCAGGGTAATTATTAATTAAGTTTCAAAGCTTCTCTTATATGCGTCATTTCCTGTCTAAGATTTTCCTTGGTACTACCTAGTTTCTGTGCTCTATTATTTAAACATTTCACCAATCCTATTTCCACTGACATAGGATGGGATGATCGGAAGTCCAAATATCTGTTTGAATGTGTGGGTTTTCACTAAACACACACTATTGTTTAACTTCTTATCTTCTTTCCTTTTTACTCTACAATCTAACATTGGAAGTTCCCCTTCCTGACTTTCCAATTCATCATAAGTGAATTGAATTGCCTCCACCTTTGAGTTAATGTGTTCGAAAAATCTATCTATATCCTGTGTTCTAAGTACAGTGAATGTGTCATCTACATACCTCCACCATACTTTTGCTGTGGGGGTGAACGTTTCAATTGCTGTGTTTTCCCACCTATCCATGAATATATCTGCCACAACCGGGGATATTGGTGATCCCATGGCAACTTTCTCAATTCGTTAGTATATTTTCCCTTGGAATTTAAATACTGTGGAAGTCAAGCATAGCTTCACTCCCACCCAGCATTATATCCTCAAGCCTGTAGCTTGAAGCCCTTTATTCCACTAGAACGAAAAGGAATAAAACAGAATACTGCTAATTGATCGATATGAGTAGATGAATACCACTCACATCAGCCAGTAGTGCTTACCAACCAGCCAGCCAGCAGATAACGATTTCACTCTCTTGGGCTGATCTCATCTGCGGTATAATTGGGTAAATTCAGCTCACAGGGGCGAATCAATTCAAATCACCTGGATTTTAGCTAATTGCTTCTGAGAACTGGCAGTAAAATGAATCGTATTGGCAATTTATGCAGATCAAGGTGAAACTTACCCCAACATAGTTTCCTTGGAAACATTACGTGTGATCCGCCTCACACTATAGATTGATATCGGTGATATCCACCTACTCATACCAGTTTTTCAGTAGTATGTAACATGCTACAAATTACAATGTTGAAATTTGTATCAAGTTTTGAAATATGCGCTTACATATCTCAAAGGTATAACAAAGTATAATAATCTAGGCAAGGGGATACAATTAAAATTGTCGGTAAAATTATGCAGAACATCAAAGACAATGTGTCTTTTGCTCTTTCCTTGGTGTGTGTTATTTTTTTCAAAATTCATTCTATCGTGCGACAAACTGATTTCATTCACCTTCCGAGTGGAACATAGAATTTTCACGGTTGGACTTTGAAGTTTCGCCAGCCATAGTTGGCAACCATTGCTGGCTTCAGGACCAATCTTCCCTGTTTACAGAGTTAATTACTTGGTTAAGGCAAAGGTTCCATAGTCCATTCAAATCTTCTCTTCCAAGCTTTATTTAGCCTGCTGTGCTTCATTTCCAGTTGAGGAGAAAAGAGAAAAAAATAGAGGGTGTAAAACAATAGGCAAGGCATATTTTTTTTATGATTCTGCTTGTTATGAGGAATGATTAAACGTTTCCATGGAAGAGTAATTATTGCGTATTATAATTCTTTTTATTGTATTCCGCCACTGTTCTGATGTAATTTAAGGTAGAAAGTGAAATAGGGACAGTTTTAACTTCCAGGGAAGGTGAAGCAATCAACTCACCGCTTATTCTTAATTTCATCTTCAGTGTAGAGCAGTTGTATATCATCCTCTGACATTTGATGTGAACAAATTTACGTGTAGGGTGTACATATTCTGTCGTTTGCTCAAGGTATTCATGAGACAACAGGGTTCTGATTGAGACGTGGTCTGTCTGTCTGTTTTCGACATAGAACTTTGCACCGATGTGCAGCAATTCAAGTTGCCACACTCCCTCCTTGAAGGTTGTTTTGATATCAGTCTTATGGACCGTGAATAAATTAAGTGTGTTTCCCAATAGGCGACACTGGTATTTTCTTGTGGGTTTCGTCTATGAATAAATGCTGGAAGTTCCACCCAAGTGTGAATATCTTTTGGCGATGTTTCAAGAATATCTCTTTCTCATGACGACGGTTTTAAGTTCGATCAAGGATTGACATAAATTAGAGAACCATTGAAAGCTAGCAGATAGTCCTGGACAGTTGTTTCATCCTAGTTTCAGACTCATCAGCAGTACGCACCCTCCACAGGGGTTGGAAAACAAGACTTCGCGGTCACAAGGCAAGCCAGCTGGTAGACCATCCAGCCACTGTGACCTGACGCAATGACCAGCCCATGACTCCTAACTTCTGTCACTTCGTGATTTTAACGCGATTGACACCAGCCAATGTTATCGGCGAGCATCTGTCCTCACCCCCTACCAGGTGGACCTCTTATTAGAGCTCTAGTAGACTTCGTCCGTCATCCAATCACTAGCAAGCATCAGATTGGCTTTCAAGAGTTTTTTGCAGGGATTTCATTTGGCTTGCAATGGTGCTAAAGTCACAAACTGTTAGAGGTTAGAATTCATGGGCTGGTCAGTGAGGTATACGCGCCATCTTGCCTTGTAACCGGAAGGTCCTGAGTTTGAACCACGGTGAGGTGAGTGCGTACTACCAATGGTTCCTGAACTAGGATGAAACAGTACCCTCTGCGTTTATTTCAATGGTTCTCTAACTGATATCAATCCGTGGTCAAGTTCGTGAAAACAAAATTAATCTTTACAAACAAAACCCATCAAAATTACAAATAACTGTCTACTTTTGTTAAACACTGTAAATAGTGTGTACTTTTGTATCAGAATTTCAGTGATTACGTTCGACTAAAAGTTCATGGTCGTAGACAGTTGAATATCAAAAACATATATTGGTATATGCTGTATACAATAGTGTGCGTGGGCGTGTGTGTGTGTGTGTAGGTGTATGGGGAAACAATTGTAAATCATTTGTTAGCCTCTCTATAAGAAGTCACAGACAATCGGGAATTTAGATCAAGTATGATTGATTAGTGATACTACATATCCACTTTTTATTTATTAATCAGGACTTGCTATGCATCAGCTAAAATCATATCTTTGTGTCTGTTCAAACTGTTGGAATTCACCGATATATGTAGGGTTTCTGCAGCCAGTCTTTCTTTATACGAAGCGAAACCTTTCTGTAGAACCTTAGTCCTATCAAAGTCGATTTTGTGTCCCGTTCCTATCAAATTCAGTGCAATCGCTGATCTGTTTTCTAGCTTCTTCAAGTCTGTGAAGGTCTTTGGAACCACTTTTAAACATTGTTTATGCTCTTTCACTCCTATATTTACCTGTCTGGAAGTTTCTCCTACATTTACGGCGTTTCAGTTCCCATAATTGATCCCTAACCTTCACCAGTGATGAGTGTAAGGTGTTCGTACCACGAAAATACACACTTATGTTATGATCGTTAAGGATTAGTTTTATCTCATTCGATGTTTCTTTGCGGCAAGGAATCACCAGTGTACTAACCTAATTCTTAGCAACAGGTTTCGATTCATCCTTATCTTCACATTTTCAATATCTTTTTATGGAGGCTTTTGGATAATTATTTGGTTTAAGAGTGGATTGAACCAATTTTAGTTCCCTGCTGATCTCTTCCTCCTCAGTAACTAGACCTTTGTCTCTGTTGATCAGATTCTTGACCAGAGTTACTTTGGTGGTAAGCGGGTGTGCTGAATAGTACTCTAAGTATCTATCCGAATTTGTCGGCTTGCTGAAAATGTTTATTTTAAATTTACCATCTAGTTTTCTTTTTACTAAACAGTCCAGCAGTGCCAAATCATTCTCGTCAGATTCAACCTCTTTGGAAAAGGTAATGGTTTCTGACATATTGTTTATTAAATGAAAAAGTTCATTCAACAAACTGCGCATGGTTATGACGAAGGTATCATCCAAGTATCTTAACCCTGTACTTGGAGGACTAGAGCATCTCATAATCGCATTTGTTTCTAATGAGTACATAAACAGATTGGTGACTATCGGAGGCACTGGTGATCTCATAGCAATGACTTCTGTTTCACCGAAGAAACAGTTCCAATGCCTTCATAATTTCATCTGGATTTAAAAGACAATGAGCACTGAGTTCGTTGGTTGAATGAAGTAAATTATAAAAAATACTTAAAGAATCAACAACGGGACCATTCGTGAATAATGAATGAATATTGCAGCTTCCCATTACCTCATCTTCTTGAATATGATTCAAGTTGATTTTTCAATACTGGCCTTTCTGATTGAACCTGTACCTTTGCAGCCACGCTGAGTAATGTTCTCTAAACACGTTTCGAAAGGATGCGCATACAACAACCTATGTACCTAGCTCCTCACGAGTACGTGAACTCGTATATGCACATTGAATTGGTCATATGCGGGGTTTTTTCCCTTAGCGCTGTTTTGAAGTATTGGACGGCTAGAGAATGTGACTCTTAGTGTTCATCCAGGGAAGGTCTTCTTTAAAGAGCTGGATATTCTCCTCTTCAGGATATCGGCTGCCAAATCTCCCCTGAAATTCAGATTCACATACAGTGTTTTCTTTGGCGCTGAATCACATTCTTCTCTTTTTGGTTTAGGTTTCATGTTCTTTTCGACAAAACGTGTCGAGTAACCATATCCTGAAGAGGAGAATATCCAGCTCTTTAAAGAAGACCTTCCCTGGATGAACACTAAGAGTCACATTCTCTAGCCGTCCAATACTTCAAAACAGCGCTAAGGGAAAAACCCCCGCATATGACCAATTCAATGTGCATATACGAGTTCACGTGCTCGTCCGCAGTTAGGTATATAGGTCGTTGTATGCACGTCCTTTCGAAATGTGTTTAGAGAACATTACCCAGCCTGGCTGCAAAGTAGAGGCACCGGTTCAATCAGAATTGCCATTATTGAACATCTGATCAACACCTCCCACAACATCTCAACTGATTCTTTCAAAGTTCATTTTTCTTTTAAATTCATACGAATTCTCCACACCATATTCCACTTTCATTTCATATAGACTTAGTAGCCGATAAATGTATTTACTGAGTTTGTAGACACGGGAATTAGTAAAATCCACAACTAAACGCAACGGAACGTCTGGTTTGCGTATTTTTTGGAGCCAGAGTAAACCAAATTAATAGACCGAGTTTCTCTTTTATTGACTGTACCAGCTTGCTTGTTTCAGCCTTCAATTTATTCAGTATTACCCTTGACTTTGTTATGTTGACTTTTTCATAAAGTCCGATATTAAGGTGGTCAGTAGCTCTCTTTTTACAATCAACAGAGTTCATAACAACCGTGTTATTGCCTTTATCTGATTATGTAATGACAATCGATTTATCTCCTTCTGTAGTTGCTTCATATGGACTTCCTCTAATTTATGACATTTAATGCAGTTCCCAGTGAGTGACTATCCTCTTATCTGACTTGCTGCACCTCGCTCGACATGAGATTTCAACAGAATTCTAGGTAAATTTTTTGGAGTTGTTTTTCCCAAGAAGCCTTCATCCCAAACGTACTGCATATTCCATTACCACTGAAGTATTCCTGAACATGGGAAGGTTGAGTATAATCCTAGAAATGTCATTACGCGAAAAAAAACCACAGCACGACTGCTTCAGAAACTTTAAATCTTGGAGTTCTAAATTCCACTCGAATTATGAGGAATGTTCGAATGAAAGTCAATTTATTTTGCCTACTAGTGAAAACTGTAAACCGACAACAAGTGATGACTCTTGAGCAGAATAATTGTGTATTGATATAAGAATAAAATTTGGGCACTGTGGTAGAGTGTAATTCCATTATGGGTAAATTTTATTTATTTATTTATTTTAAATAACTATCCTTTAAAATTCATTAGGAAGATTGAAAAACGCCAAAATAAAAATAAAAAAGAATTGTGAAACTAGTAATAATAACATAATTAAGAGAGAATATAAGTCATCTACAGTTATACCATATAAAGAGGGGACATCTGAGACCCTACGTAGGATTCTAAATAAAGCAGGAATTAGGGTGGCATTTAAACCTACAAACTCACTCAGGCAGGGACAAGGTCTGTAGGTTAAAGGACCCAGTCGGTTGACCCAATTAGACAAAATAATATAATTTACAAAATACCCTGCAATGACTGTGGGGTAAACTACATAAGTCAAACTAGTAGGTCAGGGGTAGTCAGACTGTCAGAACATTAGTATTTAGCTGAGGTAAGAATGGTTGACCCAGAGAAGATAAGTAATTTAGAAAAAAGCTCGGCAATTGCAATGCATGCATTACCACACAACGACACAATAGCATGGTGGGAGAGAAATAAAATTCTAAAAAGTAATCTAGGTAGGTGGAGAGAGAGGTTGATTACTGAATCTTTGTTCATCGAATCTGCACCCAACACATGCAATAGGAATGAATCATCACTAATACCCGAAATATGGAAAATATTACTACCAATCAAATCAAGTGAAAGTCAAGTGAAAAACAATGGAACTATATAAATGAATTTAGGAAGTCGTGTGACTACCTTGATATGATTATGAGTGGCAATAAATTGTGCTCGAAACGTTGTCATCAGTAAATATTACTGCATAACACTGTGAGACTCTATCAAAATAAAATTCACCCATAATGGAATAATTGTGTATTATTTTTCTTCAAATTTATGGATATAACCATCTGAGATTTGATGAACATAATGAGCGTACTAAAGTGTTCGGATGTACCGTGGGAGCATCGACTTATACAAGTTATAAATAACAGGTAGCTTAAATTCCACGATCAACTAGTTTTATTATTAAGACGTTGATTTTCACGGGTTTGTTTGGTTACAGAATTTCATCATGAGCTGATATCGATGAGACAACCATTGGGAAACCACCTGGAAGTACTAGACAGCTGTTTCTACAGAGGCACACACACGCATACACCACAAGGATTCGAACTCAGCACCCTTCGGTTACAAGACGAGCTAGTTCGTAGGCGATTCAGCCACTGGTAACCAATCCAGTGACTAGCCAATGAATTCCAACTTCTGCCAGTTCAAGATGTAGAGCAACTGGCACCAGCCACTGTCATCGGTAGCTAGTATTTGAACTCACACCCAACCTGCTGTACCCAACTAGTCACGAATACTCACTTGAACCCAGATAGCTACTTACCTGAATGCGGCCAACCATTAGTGAGCATCAGATTGTTATTGATTTGTTGGTTTGCAGGTATTTGATTGGTTACAGGATTCCATCATGAGCGCATACTCATTTTATCCCACATTCTTCAGTCCTATTTAGCCACCTCTACAACTACCCAAAGTCTCTCATCTCTCCCTGTCACGATATCCTCCATCTGACTCTCAGATCCTCATCCAACTCGTTGTCTCTGAGTTACCACTCGAGTGAGGACCTAGTGCACGGTGTCACCCAACCGTTTAATCAGTGTGTGTCCGATGCATTTCCATTTTCTCAGCTATATTTGTTCATCAGTTAGTTGACAATGCTGCATGCCAAGTAATCCACAACGATTAACTTACGGAATCTTTCGAAGTGAGGACAGGAGTAAGACAAGCTGGCTGCCTACTATCGCCAATGATTTTCCTGATTGCAGTACACTGGATAATGCGACAGACAGTTGCGGACAACGAGGAAACAGGCATTAAATGGACTCACACAAAATACTTGGAGGATCTGAACTTCGCCGATGATATATGTCTGATTTCCCACAAACTGGAAGATATGCAAGCGAAAAGCAACAAGTTGGCAGAATAAGCAACCAGAGAAGATAGGACTTCAGGTGAACATAGAGAAAACAGAGGTGATGAAGATTCCTGGCCAACACCACTAATAGCAATAACAACAACAACAGCCAACAATCAGCATAAATGGGAGAAATCTGAAAAAAAAACCATCTACCAATCAACCTGGGAAGCATCGTTTCAACTACAGGCGGAACTGACGAGGATATCAAAGCAAGGATCGGAAAAGCAAGACAAGCTTTCACTACTCTCAAGTTTGTGTGGAGGTCAACAGCACTCAGAATCAAAAATAAGATCCGGATTTTCAACTCCAATGTGAAGTCAGTGCTACTCATCATACGGATCAGAGACTTGCACTGCGCGTCGTAAAGAGCATCTCAAACAAACTACAGACGTTCATTAACAGTTGTCTTCGCTCAGTACTACTCAAGATCAGATGGCCGGCCAGAAAAGATCAGCAACAGGGATCTCTGGCAATGAGCGAACCAACCAGGAACCGATTGTGAAACAAAGGAAGGCAGGATGAAATGGAGATGGATTGGCCATACTCTGAGGAAACCATCAAGTGACATCACTAGACAAGCCCTTGAGTGGAACCCGAAAGGGAAGCGGCGAGTTGGTCGTCAGTGTGAGGGTGACTTGGAGGAGGTCATGTGAAGAGGAGATGAAAACGTGTGGGCAGACATGGAGCCAGTTGAAGGCTGTAGCAGAGAACCGAACGCAATGGAGACGCACGGCTGAAGCCCTGTGTTCCTCTAGGAATTAAAGGATACAATAATTATAATAATAATCATTTTGATATGTGACGATCGCGAAGATGCGAGTCGTTTATTAGATAGACTTAACTCTGTACGGAATCATATTAGTCTTACATACGAGGAAGAAAGTCGCAACCAGCTTGCATTTTAGACATACTTCTGAGTCGAAGAGAAGATGGTTCAATAAAGCAGTCGATTTATAGGAAGCCTATTCGAACAGCTTCTGTCCATTACAGTATATGAGAGGCTTGGTGAACTGCTTATTAAATAGGACTCACAGTATTTGTACAGATTACGTCATACAGGACGAAGGTAAAATAATGATGGATACTCCTGTTGAAAACCGGTGTAGAAGTCAATTAATTTTGAAACCCAAAATCTGTTATTTCCTCTGACAAAGATCTACAAACATAGTAGGAGTAATTTAGATGCAGTTGCAGTCCTGTATCATAACATTGTCTCCAGTTTAGACAAGGGGGATAAATTTGTTCGTTGCACCTTCCTAGATTACACATCTGCTTTCGACTAAGTACCTAGGGACATTTTGTTAAACAAGCTTGCTGAAACTCAAACTGATTGCTGGGTTGTCAAATGGCTGCATTCTTATTTCTCTAAAAGAAAGCAGTACAAACTGTATGTCAGGGAAAGTCGTCTACTTCATTGCTTACTGAGGCTGGTGTCCCTCAAGGCGCTGTCCTTTTTCCTTTTCTGTTTTCTTTCTTCTTGCATGACTTGCCTCACTCTGATGAAATGAATTTTATTAAGTATGCCGATGATCTAACTATTTCAATGTCTGTTAACTCCCAGCTAGGCTGTACTAAGATGAACACCTTTGTATCAGGACTTAGCAAATAGTCTTCGTCTAACGGCCTTAAAATAAATCCTTCCAAATGTGAGATTGTTAATTTCAGTTTCCGATGTAAAAGAAAGTTAAATGAAGCTTTTGGTTCCTATGACCCTTGCGAAATTGATGATACTGATATAGAAGCTAAGACTGAAGTTAAGTATCTTGGATTAATTCTTTCTTCTAACCTATCCTGGTCTTCCCATGTCTTAGCGATTTCTAAAAGAATATTTCGTCTGACTTTTTACATTAAGGAGTTATGGCACTCAGGCAAAACCTAACCGATCCCTTCTTTTACAGCTTGTCAACTCGTACATCTTACCTATTCTTCTTTACTGTTCACCCCTGCTTATTCTCTCCTGGATTGCTTAAAAAAGACTATGCCATAATTCGTAGAACTCTGAAGACTGAATGTCAGTAGGGGGAGTGGTATCCCATTAGGCAATATCGTTGACATTGTCACTGATAGGCACTTGATGTCATGCAACAAATTTACTGAAGGAATTTCGTTAGACTGGGAGCATCCACTCTACCCTCATCTCCAACCTTGTGTCACCTCCTCAGGTAAAACAAGAAGTCTTTTCAGAAGACTTTATGCACGTACGTCTAGGTATAAAAATTCCACTATACCATATTTGGCACGTACTTTATGTGATGAAAATAGTGTTAGGCATGAACTAACTAACCTTCCCTGCACTAGTAAATAAACCATTTCCTCCATCCTTACAACATCAAACTTTATTGTTATTGTACTTCTTATATTTATAATCCTCTTAATTGTTTTGCTTCTATTTGTTTATTTTTTTCATTTGTGAACATCATTCAAGCTGTGTTATAACTGTTAATTTTGTATTTTCCCTCACAATGCTATATCAACAGAACATCAGATTCAATACTCTATAATATGCTAAAATTTCCAAACTGAATTGACAATACTGTTTGAAACAAACTGTTATTATTATTATTCACTTTGACGCCCTCATCTGTACTACATGCAGTTGAGATAGTGCTACCCAAAATGTGAATGAAGGCAGTGACTTTCTTCAATTTTCTCCCGCTGATATTGACTGGTGCTTGTTGTTGATGGTGAAATATCTTCATCACCTCTGTCTTCTTTATGTCCACATGAGGTCCTGTCTTTCGTGCTTCCTCTCTCAACTCATTGATCTTCGCCTAAAGATTTTCAAGTTTTTATGATGTACGATATTCATCCGTAAAATTCCAGATCTTTTAGACACTTCTTGTCGCCCCAACATATGTATGTCTTCTCACTTCCCATTGTTTGTTGCATAATGCATTCCACTACAATCAGAAATATCATCGGTTATACTAGGCAGACAGCCTTGTCTTACTCCTGCCTTCACTTCAAACGCTTTGTTAAGACGTCCGTTATGAGTCACTGGACATATGCTATCATCATATAGATGTTGATTATAAAGTACACTGTCAGTGGCAATAAACTGTAGCGGTAAATAATTCCCCAAAATTATTGACCACAGCAATCATCACCGAACATTGGATGCTGACCCTTACTATTTAAGTCGAGCATCCACGCCATTTGGTACTGCATCACGTCACTTTCGTGCACGATCACTAGCCAGCTAAGCAGTCATCAGGCACTCCGATTTGGTCCAGAAATATATCTCGTTATTTGGACGATCAATAGTGGTCTTTTGCTTCGCCTTTGGGTCTATGCGGAAAGAATACTATAGAAGTTGTGGATATTAGATCTTACATTAGTATACTTCGTACTATCCGTGAACGTTAATACCGTCAGCCTCTAAACTGGTGAGCGCTGCTGCGAACCTCATCTTTGCTAAATATTTGTTCTTGTACCATTTCCAAACTATATATATTCCGCTGTGAGTGATGATAGCCCTAAGGTCATTCGTATTCGCTCAACTGCCAAAGCTATTCAGCTCGTGCCATTTTGGCCAGATAATGCTGAATCATGGTTTCAGATAGCTGAGTCTGATTTTAGTGGGCATGGGATAACTGGTCAACGTTCACAGTTCCTTGCACGTCTTCACGCCCTACCGCGGGAATTCAGCAAGTGCATAACTGTGCAGATGTCGAGCCCAGAGGTAAATAACTCGTACGAGTTGCTTAAAGCAACCCTCCTAAGGAGAAAGGTTCTCACGGATCGACAGCGTCTGGACGAATTATTTCGCAATGTCGAGTTAGGTGATCAGTCAGCCATCAGCATGCTAACAAGAATGAGGGAAGTTATTGGCCAACGTCAGTTTGATGAAGGACTTTTCAGAGAACTTTTCTTATCTAAACTGCCACAGTCAGTACAGGCTGTACTTGTGACACTTCAGGGTGTTATTATAGATGACTTAGCTATTTCTGCAGATAAAATTCTAGAAATAACTAAACGGCCAGTCACTGAAATATGCTCAATTGCCGAGCAGACTTCAAGTGGGGATACTGCAGTGATAGAGTTATGCAGCTGCTTAGGTCAAACATGCCTTGTAATTCCTCCTACCGTCTTCTGAATGCTGTTTTTTTTATTCCACCTGTGTTAATTTTTTCGAGAAAACATATTTCGTGAACTTGTTAATATAATGTGAATTCGTTTAGAACGGGGCTATAATTCGTCCCAATCCTGTCTAGTTTTTAACTGGTGGATGGTGACTAGAAGTGGAATCCCGGGCACCGCACATTTCGTCCTGTTTGGGACTCGTCAGCTAGTGGATGTACCTGCATTCTGCAGTGAGTGATGATGATGTTCCCACCGAGGCTCGGACCCAGTGCCCATAGTTTCAAACGTCAAAGCGTCGTTATCCACTAGACCACTTGAGCCACAAGAGCCACCTCTTGTGCAACGGGTCATTAATTATTTAATTGAATTTTAGATTTTCCTGTCGATTGATTGGACCAAAGTGCTCGGTCTGGCGGATAATGCTTTGGCTTTTGAAACTATGGGCACTGGGTCCTAGCCTTGGTGGAAACATCATCACTCACTGACTGCGGAATGCAGGGACATCAACTAGCTGACGAGTTCCAAACAGGACGAAATGCGCATCCTTGATTCCACTGATAGTCACCATCCACCAATTAAATTCTAATTACATGTGTAGACATTGTCGAGGCATCTGCACAAGAAGCCGACATGTCAACCTGAGACCAAGCACTTCGGTCCAATCAATCGACGGGAAAACCTGTATAATTTTGTTTCTAAGCCTCTCGTATACCATATCTAGTTGAAAATAATTGTCATCTTTTATTCACCTTCGTAATTATGTGAAATCAAGTAAAATAAATTGTATCTACGTAGAATTATATATTTAATTGTGATTGTACAGCTGCTTTTGAAAATGAAATCGCCGAAAAGATTGTCGTCTTCGCTGAACTTCGTGTTCTTTGCTTTCTAATGTCCTAATGGGTATTTTACACGATCAGTTATAATGAGCTGTGTGGTTTTTCAAGTTGAACCGATTTTCGTGCAGATATTCATCAAGGTGATTGAAAATATGTTCATTTTGCTGGCTGTTTATTCCTCTTATTCTGTTTTTCAATCTACCCACAGAATCCCTCGACTGAACTGGTATGAGTGCCAGTTATAGGGTCGACAAAATCATCTGAAAGGTTAACCCGGTGATAGATATATCCCAAATCTGCTAAGCGCTTGTATCCCTCCCTTTCGTCACTGTGAATAATGGGGCCAGAAATAACTAGCCTTTAAATGATCGGTACAAGATTGTCGGCACTACGATCTGGAATAAGCTCCATAATCGTCTTCCGAAGTTCAGTGTCATAAATACTCAACACCAAAACGTTGTTAGCTTTAAGGCGACCGCGGTTGTGTTTCTTCTTTATAAGAACTGTTTCGTAGGTACAAGCAGTCACACAAACTCCTCCCAACATCTGTGTAGCCTTATTCAACTTCTCTGCAATACTGGAACCATTGCACAGTAGATATCAAGTAATTTTCCATCTGCACAGCTGTTGATCTCACTATAGTCTCTGTTACCCAATAATAGCACATAAAGAGTGTATTTGTCAGTGGCAGTTTTGATTTAGCAAAGAAAGTCCTTAGAAAACAATGAACTGACTGTGTAACTAACCAGTACGAACACTCATTCGTTTCTTCCATTGTGCGTACCTAAATACATGTCTATCACCCGCTTCTAAACCCCGACTCTTGTACGTAAACGGAAGCACAACAAGAATATATTTGTGGATGCGCGCTGTCAATCCATTGTCCGAACAGTACTTTTAGGCGTTATCTGGGTGAAATTCTCTCCTTAAATGATGAACAGTGTTGATATTATTATTATTATTGTTCCCTTGGGTTCCTAGTGGAACATAGGGCTTCAACTGCACGTCTCCACTTGCTTCTGTCTTCTCCGGTACTTTTCACCTGCATCCATGTTAGTCCATACTCTTTCAACTCCTCTTCACACGATCTCCTCCATGTCACCCTTGGACGTCCCACTCGCCGTTCCACTCGAGCACTGGCCTGACGCAAGATGCCACCAAGTGGCCTACTCACCAAGTGTGTCCAATCCTTCTCCAATTTCTCCTGCATATTTGTTGAGCGAATGGTTCTTGCTTTGTTTGTTCCCATAGTTTCTAGTTGGTGATTCTTTCCGGCCATCTATCTGATCTTCAGTATAGAGTGAAGACAGCTGTTGATAAAGGTCTGCAACAGGCTGTTGGAAATATTCTTTGTGACCCGCCAAGTTTCTGATCCGTATTGAAGAACTGACTGACTTGACGTTTGTATTGAAAATCCGAATTTTGTTGTTGATGCAAGCTGAGTGACGAAGAATTCCAGATTGGTTTCAGGTTGATGAATGTGTTTCTCGCCTTTCCGATCGATTCTCGATTTGACATCCTCGTCCGTTCCTTCTGTATTTGAGACAATGCTCCCTAGATAAGTGAATGAAGTAACCTCTTTCAAATCCCTCCCGTTGCTGATGATTGGCGCTGGATGTTGCTGTTGTTGTTTGGTTATTTTCATAATCTCCGTCTTGTCTATGTTCACCTGGAGTCCTGTCTTTGCTGCTTCTTCGACCAGTTTGTCTATTTTCGCTTGTAAGTCTTCGGTTTTGTGTGACATCAAACATAAGTCATCCGCGAAATCTAGGTCTTCTAGGTTCTTCACGTCGGTCCAGGATATCCCTGTCTTCTCGTTTCCCACTGTCTGACGCATAATCCAGTCCACCACAATTAGGAATATCATTGGTGATAATAAGCACCCTTGCCTGACTCCTGTGTTTACTCCAAACGCTTCGCTGAGTTTTCCGTTGTGGATCACTTGACATGTGCCGTTGTCGTACAGCTGTTGAATAAGGTTGATGAATATTTGGTGGTACGCCGTAGTACTCGAGTAGTTTTCAAATTACTTCGCGGTCAACGCTGTCGAAGGCCTTCTCAAAGTCTATGAAGTTGAGGTAGAGATTTGATTGCCATTCCATGCTTTGTTCGATGATGATGCGTAGAGTTGCGATTTGTTCAGAACATGATTTGCCTTTCCTGAATCCAGCTTGTTCTGGTCGGAGTTCTGTGTCCAGTGCGTCCTTTATTCTCTCCAGGATGATGCGACTCAGGATTTTACTTGGCGTCGACAGAAGCATGATTCCTCTGCAGTTCCTGCAGAGTCCCAGGTCGCCCTTCTTTGGTAGTTTCACTAGGTAACCTTTCCTCCAGTCAGTAGGCACCTTTCCCTCCTTCCAGACCTTTTGCAATAATGGAGTCAGCATATCTGCTGTCGTCTCCCGGTTCACTTTCAGTGCTTCAGGGTGTATTCCATCTGGTCCAGCTGCTTTTCCGGCTTTCAGAAGCTGGATATTAGCGTGATAATAATGACACATCCCGTTATCCAATGACCAGTATGCGTTCAAGGTCATTGTAGCGTTCGCACTCCTGGGCCGTCATACTTTAACTCGGCTATTTTATGTTCAGCTATTGTGAAGGTGTTTTTTATCGATATTTTTACACCGCTGGAATATCTATTGTAGCATTCGTTATACAATTCGTGAAAGCACCATGCGATTACTTAAATCTTCACGCATAAATATGCACTTTAAAGATTCAAGAGTATGTTTACAAAAACTCACTTAGTTTGTAGTTGTTGTTAATTTCTCCTAGAAAAATAATGTCAAGATAGGTGTTTTGCTGGTCAAACACTTTTAATTTATTCAAAAATTCTGCCACCTGTCTAACCATTGAACCCATTCAATCTTTCAATGTTTCAATAATCAGTTTGTTTTAATAATTGCGACGTAAATAAATCTTTTTATAGTGTTAAATCTCGTGAGATATCACAATTGTTGATACAATTTGTTTATGCACTGAAATTTTGTTGATTGACTTCTTCTTAACCACTTGACCGTGATGGTGAATTTTGTTATTGTAAAAACACACTTGAGTTTACTTCTTATTCAAAAGTACTCAGTACAACAGTTGGAAGTGTACATTTTGATCATTGAACATTGAATGTTCTCTAGAGAGAGAGATGAGGAGTTTGCACATCATTAGTTCAGGTATTGAATTTAAAATACCTATTTTATTAGATTTATACTTATTTCAACAGTTATTATTTGACAATTATCGACTGTTTTTGATTAAGTTGTGTTCCCTGAGATGATTGATTCAACTGTGGATCTTTTAGTGTCCTTCTAGACAACATCTTCAACTCAGGCTTTAATATAAACTGAACTTTTTGATTGGACACTAGTAACTAGTGTGATGTGTCTAGTCCTTTCTGCTCTTTGGTGCAGACTGAATTCTATCAGTCAGTCAGGTTTGCAATGTGGCCACCATGCCACTAGGTGACTCGCCATCACGGTGCACATTGATTTGATGATATTAGATAGTTGGAGGCAATCGGCAGAAAGCCTTGGACCTAGGTTTCGTGCTGGTTGGCATTCACCAGTCAGCAAGGTGTATCTGCAACGATCAAGGAGCTAACATCCCTCCTGAGATTCGAACCCACGTCACCCAGTGAGTGCTGCAGTCACTCGAATAGCTCAGTGGTAACGTCTCTGACTGCAGCACTTACTGGTTGACGCGGGTTCGAATCTCAAAAGAGACATGAATTCCTTCAAGATTGCAGATACGCCTCGCTGACTGATGAGTGCCAACTAGCACAAAACTTGGGTCCAAGGCTTCCTACCGATCGCCTCCAACTATCTAATGTCATCAAATAAACCGAACATATTGAGATTCTCGGTGAATGATGATATAATTATACCTCTTAACAACTTTGGAAAAGTTCAACAATAGCGTCCCAAAGGATGCACAGACATGGGTGACCTTCAGCCGACCAATCATAAAAATGAGGAACTTTCGCACAAAATATGACGTTCATTTTTCAAGGGAATGCATGAAAACACACATTAAACAGGTTATCATTACCTGACATGACTCAAAACTACGTCCCAGTTATAATTAGGAGTATCAGTTGCTAAGTTAGGCTAGTTTCTGTACATGTATTCACCGAGGTGACAGAAGATGAGCTGTTTTGGTGAATCTTTTATCTCTCTTATCCTGTTGTACAGTTCTCACCAGTAAGAGGATCGGTGACTACTTACCAGGAAAATGTGGATAATAAAACAAATTAAAATAAATGACATCAACTATAGATATATCCCAAATTGTAACCCTAACCTTTATCCTGACTTTAACACTAACCCTAACCCTAACGAGCTATTAAAGCATTGTAGAAACAGTACTTAAAAACGTGATCTAGCTGAAATTTGCTGCTTAGCCGGTGAATAGCGTTGATATTTCAGCTATGATAATGACAGGTACCGTTGGCCAACGACTAGCATGCGTTCAATGTCACGGGAGCGTTTACACTCCTCGGGGGCGCTACTGTTGAACTTCACCCCAATTTTTTCGCAATAAGTTTTTAATTTACCTCTCTGTTGGTCATTTTAATTGGCTTGAAATTTGAACTTTCTTGTCATGTAACATATGACATTTGTCATTGGTGTATCCCTACAAGAAACACTTACTCAATAAAACTCCAAGCACGCTATTTTGTCTCTGGTCACCAGACAGCATCAGGTTAATTTTCAAGTGTGTTGACTTGTAGAGATTTAATTGACCACAGGTTAGACGACGAATCAATATCATTTCACATTTCATCTCAAAATGAGTTTCCGATAGTAAAGTTAAAATTTAAGCTGATATTTGTGTAAAACAATGAAAATGTATTACACTGTACAGAATCTGAAACAAGACTTTTTTGTAGGACACAATTTATTCTTCATAATCATTCTTACTTGAATCTGTGGGAATTCTTATTAAATATGATGTAGTGACTTAACATTTCTGATTTTGTTTGCTTTACATCCTGTTTTCAGAGAATCCTGCTAAGTATAATTCAAAACTCACATTTTCATATACCTTGAAGGTTTTACCCCGACATTAAAACATCCTATGGATTGATACTGTATTTTCTATAGTTTGGTTTGTAAGGGTTAGTTATGCTATTATGAGTTGATCACGGATTGATATCAGCCAGAGAACCATTGAAAACCAGTACTGGAGTACTGGACAGCTGCTGTTTCATCCTAGTTTGGGAATCATCGGCAGTACGCACCCACAGGGATTCGAATTCAGGACCTTCCGGTTACAATGCAAGCTCGTACACCATACAACCACTTGGACACGATTTAGTGGCCAGTTCATGAATTCTAACTTCTACCAATTCGTGATTTAGCGCGACTGGCACCAACCAATGTCGTCGGTGGGACATCCATCCTCACACGTGACATTTGGATGAACCTCACTGGTCACGACTTCTCATTAGAACTCCAGGAAACTCCATCCTGTAGCAAGTCACTAGCTAGCATCAGATTAATTTTCTATAGTTTGGTTTGTAAGGGTTAGTTTTGTTTTTACAAGTTGATCACGGATTGATATCAGTTGGAGTCGCGCTAAATCACGAATTGGTAGAAGTTAGAATTCATGAGCCATTGAATCGGGTCCCAGTGGCTGAATGGTATACGAGCTTGCCTTATAACCGGAAGGTCCTGGGTTCGAATCCCTGTGGGTGCGTACTGCCGATGATTCCCAAACTAGGATGAAACAGCAGCTGTCCAGTACTCCAGTACTGGTTTTCAATGGTTCTCTAACTGATATCAATCCGTGAAACTGCATTGAAAATTCATGATTAGATTTAATTTCAGCAGTATAATCGGCTTCAAATATTGTTTGTCCATAAGAGTGTGCAGTGAGTTGAAGTTTTTTCGTGAATGGTGACTAGCATTGGAATCCGGGATATGCATTTCGTGCTGTTTTGGGACTCATCGGGAGGGGATAACGCTTTGGCGTTCGAAATGGTGTCTATTGGGTCTGAGCCTCATTGGGAAGATCATCACTTGGGAATGCACGTACATGCAGTAAGTTTGTGTGCGTCGGTGGCACAGTGGTTAGGACTCTCGCCGACCATGCACATGGTCCGGGGTTCGATCCCCTGCCGGCGCACACCCGATATCTATGGTCGGCCTGAATTTGGGCTACCGATATCCATGCTGAAAATTCCATACTTGTACTGAAAATACGGTGTGGAATCAAGCTGTAAATCAAAAAAAAAAATACTAAAAAGGACGAAATGCGAGTTAAACTGGATTCCTGTGGTAGTCACCATCCACCAAATTACTTAAAATTAGCACTCATACATAGTCAACGTCACGGTACTAGAAGGTAACAAATCAACAGTGAACCAACTTTCAGTCAAATCAATCAAAATTAAATTAAAAATTACAGTACATAAAATTAAAGTGTTAACTCTTCAAGTTTATTATTTCGAATATAACTCTAGCTACTTATAAGTAGTTAGCATAAAATATAGAAATTAAGTGGACAATAATTTGATAGTTGAATGGAGACTACTATATCACTGTCAGTAATTACAGTGTACATATCGCATAGGAAGTAGATTTTAAATTTCATTGGTTTTACTTTCATAGTTGAGGACTTCTTACACATTCGTTTGTGGTCTGAAATGGTGGCCACAGGAAAAGAATCCGAGTGGGAATACCATTATTCAAAGAGAAAATAGATACATGCATCTGATGAGTTCCACTTGGGACGAGAGAGGCAGTCGTGAATTCCGTTGCTAGTCATCAGCAGCCAAGGTGAAGTGTAACACTTGAAGAAATAGGGTCATTCGCATACTGCTGGGCAACTTCATCCCAAACAAGCACATCAATCCTCTGGTATTCAGATCAGATTATGATTTGGACGTAATAGCTGTAGTACGCAGCATTATATTGTTTCCAGCCATTAATTTATTGATCTCATTTTTATTCTAATGAATGTTTACAGTAATATTTTATTACTTTTTTTAATGACCATTTCAGGTCCCTCGACTTCGTTAGCCTGTGCTCTGGCAACTGACAATCAATTTGGAGGGAAAGAACTACTCTCTTTTGTATTTAGTACTGTATTAACTTATATGGTTCCATGTATTCTACTCGTATTTATCAATTCAATCATTCTGATTAAATTAATTAGTGTTAAAACACGTCGACGTATACTCTGCAAAAGAGAACATACAAATGCACATTTAATCAATTGGACTAGCAATGGAAAGTCAAATATTACACCACAGAATGATCCAACATCACCGACTAAAGCGTTAACATCTGCACTGGCTACAATGCTATTAAAGCGTCGAAGACATACTATTCTAGAAGATCGTAAAGAACTTGGACGAGTTGTAGCCTTGTTATTATTATCATGTTTTTATTTATGCTTTACATTTCCAGTGAGTATAAGTTTAACAATACGTGCTAGTTTAAATGATCAACATGACAAATGTGTACATACACTTTATGCACATTTATCAAGACTATTGACATCTATAAAAGATATTAATTATGCACTGAATGGTTATACATATGCACTATTTTTTCAATTTTATCGTCATAAATTACTAAAGTTTTTTACATGTAAATTTACTAATGCTGCTAATAACAATAATACTTACTATACTCGTCGTGATGGAAATACAGCCACTGGTTCAAGGAATAATAGACGAAAATCCTCATCGACTACGTGAACAATTCACGCCGAAATTTGTTTCAAAGTGAAGATAATGAGAATAAAAATAATATTAAATAACAAATTTAGGTTTTTTACAATCCTATCAACCAAAACAGCAAACCACATCACTTTTGTCTCATATTGAACACACTGAACACTGATGGGGTTACCATGACAGCGTACTCGCCGCGAAAATTGACCAATCAGTTGTTTGTGTAAAAAAAAGAAAATCTAAAATCTGTAGGTACAATAAAATCGTATGAACATTTCTTTGATGTATTGACAGTGTACTTTCAGCAAAATTGCATTCAACACACTTTTTAATTCTTCTTCTTTCTCATGATTTTGTTCAAAGATAAATTATCTTAATTTTTATGTGTGTTCTTTCTACCTCTAAAAGTGTGCAATTTATATAGCATTTATTTACTTATTTATATATATGTGAATCTGTAAACGCATTTCTCCTCTTTTTTTTTGTTTAATAAACAAAGATAATTTTGGGCAACAATTTTTCTTTTCAAGAATTTTTACAATTTGTAAGTTCGAGACAGTGGAATTTCACCACTACAGTTTCTTTTGGGAGCCGAAATTAGGCAAAGTTTAACTTTAGGCGCCACTAACTACCAATCAACAAATGACCTCGAATGGGCCAATCACATGAAGGAGGCATTTTTGTGTATAGATCACAAATATATTTATGAAAAAAATTATAAAATTATAAAAACTGTAGCAAAGTGTTAAAAAGAATACCTTTCTCTCACATTTGATAAAAACAGCTCTCAATTTTAGGTTGGAGTATCAATAGAGAATAATTCCATTATGGGTAAAATTTATCTTGATAAAGTCTCACAGTGTTATACAGTAATATTTACTGAGCGATAAATTGTGCTCGAAACGTGGTCACCAGCAAAATATTACTGCATAACACTGTGAGACGTTATCAAAATAAATTTTATCCACGATGTAATTATACCACAGTGCACAAGTTCTATTTTCATATCAACAGAGTAACTTAACCACATTCTATCCATGTAATTATTTATGTCTTCTAAACCTAACAATAACCCTTATCTTTCCTGAACCTAACCCTAACGTGAAATATCCCTAAACTAACTGTAATCTAACTCGAACCCACTCTAATATCGCCTTTTATTAGGTTAACGTAACTCTAACTTCTCCTTGGCTTAAACAGTAACTTAATCGTTCCCAAACGTAAGCTGACACTTGCCAGATGGCAACTCTAAACAATAGGAACCAAAACCGAAACGACCTACGAAAGCACAAACGACCTGGTTAAGGACAACTTCGACCAATCAAAATGCTCAAAAAAAGGCGCATAATTGTAAAAAATCGCTTATATAAAAAAACCAATGTTAAAAAATAGTTACAAAGGATAAAGTTCTTGTATGTGTTGCAGAAAAAATCCAGTTTCTCATAGGAGTCTTTATACTCATGTTAAACCAACTTGTGTACATTAACTCATCCAGAAAAATGTATATCATTGGATTTCTTGATCTGTTCACGAATCTAATCCTTTTTTTCAGGTGACTCCAGAAACTTTCAATCCAATTAGTATGAGTTCCATCCAAAGGATTGGGAAAACCGTCTGTGTGATTGACTACATGATGAATATACCCAAGATTCGACAACTGACCATAACTACTCCATTCGGCTGTATGAATAGTGGTCCCGGGCAGCACTAATCGCTGGATAATAGGCAATAATACACTAGCACTGCTATTAGGAATCGCAGTAGAGGTGTAGACCATCCATAATTACTTCTAGAAACAACAGAGTCACCCGATTAGTTTATCAAGGTCATTTTGTGTGTTCGTAGGTTGTTTTGGTTTGGGTTCCTACTGTTTATAGTTGCCTGCTAGATATCCCATTTAATAGCACAACACTTCGATGAGGATATTTTATTGATGTTGACAATGTTATCTGCCAGGTTTCACTAACTTGCTCAGTGAGAGTTTCAAGGTCATCGGTGCGGTCGCACTGCATTGGTAGTTAGTTAATGATGCTTAAACTTTAACTTGCCCCCAAAATTATTCAGATAATAACTACCTTAAATTAGAATTCTTCATGAAGAATTAGATTCCACCCCACTGTCTGAATGGTCAATGACCTCGCTTCGTAACCTGAGGGTGCTCAGTTCAATTCTCCGGTGACTGTAAACTATAGCATCCCAATCAGTCAATCAAATCCATAACAGTTAGTTTAAGCCAGTCAACCAGCCAGCCACATAGGAAGGTGTATACTGGCCGAGCTGACAGATTAGGTTCCTCTGTATGGTAAGAACAGGTGACTCTAAACTATAGCAGCCCTAACCGAAACTACCTAGCGAACGGACAAATGACCTTGACAACGACAATTTTGACCAATCAGAAGCCTCTATAAAAATGGCGCATAATTTAAATAAATCATTTATATAAAAGTAATGCAATGTTAAAAAATAGTTACAAAGGATAACGTTCTCGTATATGTTCCAAAAAACCTCCCAATTTCTCATAGGAGTCTTGATACTTATGTTAAACCAAGTCCTGTACATAAACTCATCGAGATAACTGTATATCATTGCATTTCTTGATCCATTCACAGATCTGATCCGTTTTTTGAGGTGACTCCAAAAACTCTCGATGGAATTAATGTGAGTTCCATCGAAAGGATTGATGAAACCATTTGTATGGTTGACGACGTGATGAATATAGCTCAGGGTTGATAGCTGACTATAACTACTCCATTCATCTGTATGAATAGTTGTTCCAGGCAGCACTAAGCGCTGGATAATAGGCAATAAAACATCTGCACTGCGACTAGGTGCAGGTTATGAAAATAACCAACCAACAACAACAACAGCAACATCCAGCGCCAATCACCATCAACGGGAGGGATTTGAAAGAGGTTACTTCATTCACTTATCTAGGGAGCATTGTCTCAACTACACGAGGAACGGACGAGGATGCCAAATCGAGAATCGGTAAGGAAGTCTTCGTCACTCAGCATCAACAACAAAATTCGGATTTTCAATACAAACGTCAAGTCACTTGTTCTTTACGGATCAGAAACTTGGCGGGTCACCAAGAATATTTTCAACACGTTGCAGACCTTTATCAACAACTGCCTTCGCTCTCTCTATACTGAAGATCAGATGGCTGGAAAGAATCACCAACAAGAAACTATGGGAACAAACAAAACAAGAACCAATCGCCCAACAAATATGCAGGAGAATGTGGAGATCGATTGGACACTCACTGAGGAGGCCGCTGGGTGACATCGCGCGTCAGGCCAACACTCGAGTGCAACCCGAAAGAGAAGCGGCGAGTGGGACGTCCAAGGGTGACATGGAGGAGATCGTGTGAAGAAGAGTTGAAACAGTATGGATTAATATGGATGCAGGTGAAAAGTACAGCAGAAGACAGAAGCAAGTGAAGACGTGTAGTTGAAGCCCTATGTTCCACTAGGAACCCAAGGGAACAATAATAAATAATAACAACTAAGGCGTTATCTGAAAATTTGAATTAACAATGACTAAAATGGTTTCAAGGTAGAACTTTGCACAGACGCGCAGCAGTTTGAGTTGCCACACTCCCTCCTTGTAGCACACACAAAGCAAGGGAAGAAAGTAAACAGAAATTCAAAAGAGAGATAATAAATCCAAGTGTCAGCGAAAAATAACAGTAATACGGAAAAACAATGCAGTTTTATTGGAAATGACAAATCATATGTAATGGATGTATTTGCAGCACTGTGAATGATTTTGAGTCATATCATCTAGCAATTGTCTCCAACCATCATTGGTTCTCACCATCCCGAAGACCCCAAACAGACAACAATCCACACCTACCATCCTACGTGACTGGCTTAAACTAACTGTTATAAATTTGATTGACTAATGAAGCCATGTTTTGGTTTGAACACCACTAGCTCTTTTCCAGCGTGATCCATCCTATGTCAGCTAACACTAGTCATCGAGGAAGATAGGCGATGGCTAGGCATAAGTAACACATGTCCTAACCATCTCAATCGATGTGACTTCATAATGGCCGAACTAACAATGACTGGTTTCAAATGAATCTCAACAGATTGTTGGATATGTGTGTGTTGAAATGTTTAACTGCCTCAGAAATTTGAACGATTAATTACTAGTGAAATATAAAAACATTTAAATCATCAGTATATATTCGTAGATAATCGATAAAAAACGCCTGTGGTTATTTAACATAATAATAATAATAAAAGCGCATTCAAGCGAGATATAAAACCTACATATATTAATTTTTTTAATAATAACAATAATAATTTGCTTTATTCCAGAAACAGTACTAGAGGTACAGTGTGGAATTTTCAGCACATATCTACAATATTTGCATCTAATTTTACCGACATTTAAAGGGAGTATTTTCAAAAAAATAAATATAAAGATAACAACAGCAAAAAGAGACAGGAAAAACACAAAATTTTTTTAATGCGAAAAAATACCAAGAAGTAGAAAGGAAAATAAACAGTATACAATAATAACTCAGTATTGGGTGGTGGAAGCTATGATATGATTATGCATGGTGACACTAAATCTATAGTCATACAAGAAGTTATGAAATGATATTTAAGAATGTTTATCGCCAAGATGATCAGTTAATTTGGTTGAAACAACTCTAAACATTCATAAAATAACATTTCAGGTTTGTTGTTTTTTTGAATTATTGGCGGCCTGTTTGACAC
This sequence comes from Trichobilharzia szidati, assembly GCA_944472155.2. Lineage (NCBI taxonomy): Eukaryota > Metazoa > Platyhelminthes > Trematoda > Strigeidida > Schistosomatidae > Trichobilharzia > Trichobilharzia szidati. The sequence goes on from OX235273.1 coordinate 150,577,377, forward strand.
CTGGGCTACCTTTCTGTACATCTACATATTTGCATCTAATAATTAAATAACATAAATCATTATAAATATTTTCACTTGATAACAACATACTTGATCTAAATAGTCGACAATTGAAAAAAGTTCCAATACCTCATCACGGTAGTTTTCATGTGAATGTACCTACAATTAATGTCACCATATGGATAGACAGATAGATAGATAGCCAGTCGGAAAATAACTCAGGCACTACACAGAACCAACCGATAATCTGTCATCCCAGAAATATGCTAGAGGAGGTGGACTGTCATGAACTGTGGAGATCGTTGGGTCACACACACACACATCTAGAACCTCGAGTGGAACACCAATAAGAGGTGACGAGCTAGGCATTGGTCCGAGGGTGATTGTGGGAAGGAGAAACGAAGGCTTTCCGCCAGTCATGTATTCAGCTCGGAAAGAGGACAGAGGGCATAATGCAATCAAGATGTGTTGTTGAAGACTTATTTTCGACTTGGGACACAAGGGACGAATTATACCGTCATTGTTAGTGAATGACAAGTTTATCGTTTGTGATAAGAATCTTGGTATTTGTTAATATTATTTCCCTGATATCTGAGTGGAACACACGGCTTCAGGAGCACATCTGAGCTTCACTCCTTCCTTCTAAGCTTATTCCACGATTGCCAGAAAGCTTTCATTTCCTTTTCACGTGACTCCGCCAAGTCACCCTCGGACTCACTCTCGACTCATTTCAAATTCGAGTTCCACTCCTAAACCTGGTTAGCGACGTCATTGAACGATCTCTTCAGTGTGTATCCGATCTATATTCACTTCTCTCTGCGAATTTTGCAGGCAGTGGGCCCTTCGTTGGTTCAGTGTTAAGGTTTCTGGTTGCTTTTGCTCTCCGACTGGCCATCTTATTTATCTTCAGCATCCAGTCAATAAGGCAAGTTGTTGATGGAAGTCAGCAATAGCCCTACTATAAGTGTCTTCCTTGTTACGCGCGCACCATACAGAATCACTGACTTGACATTGGTGCTGAAAATCTGAATTTTGTCCCTTGTGCTGAGGAATGCCGATTTCTGAACTGATTTCAGAGTAATGAGGGCCTGTCTGGCATTTCCGATGCTTTATTTGACATGCTCACCTGTGCCGCCTGTGGTTGAAACGGTGCTGACTAGATAAGTGGAAGCAGTACATCCTTCAGACTTCTCCCGTTGGTGGTGGAATATTGTTTGTGACATTACCATTATATGGTAGTCGTCAAGACTGAGAACAATAACTTCTGACAAGAAAAGCACCGGAATGGACAACAGTACTAGATGGAACACACTCCTTAGTCGATTTAATTAAGGAATCGTTGGTATGTAAAATGACCTTCAACAAGCATAGAACTCAGAAGATGCTGTGGGAATGTTGGGGAGAACAATTTAAAGAGACAGTTCAGGTGGTCTGCAGCAACCTGAATTGAGCGTGAACAGCTGTTACAACTCTAGTCTGTAGCAAAAGGTCAGAAGCAACATAATCTCAGTCCGTTTGATACAAGAAAGATTGTCAATGTAAAAACAGAAGACAAGGCTGGCAACAGATCAGTTTTATTACGAAAACCAACAGGTATTTATATGTATTTTACGTACATTAATAAGGCTTCTGTCCGCAGAAAGAAGGCGGTCTTCTGATTGGTTGTTTGCAAACAAACGCAGTCTTCTGCTTTCTCGTTTTCGATATTTTTCGGAAATGCGAGCCACTTGTCTGCGAATCATATTTGTCCACGTTTCGGTCAGCTGTGATTGGTTGTTGAATCAGCCTAGATTAATTTCTACCAATCAGCGTAGATCAATGTCTACCAATTGGCTAGCAGCTTGCTCTCACCACACTCGTCCCCCCGTCAAATAGCTTCGTACGCAGGCGTTCCGACCTTCTTGGTGCTACATCCTCTAGTTGAGGATTGTTGCTGATCGGCTTGTCCCACTGTACCCATCGTTGGAGCTGACTGGCATTAACTAGTTTCTGTTTGTCACCTCTTCGGACGGTATATACTTGACCCCGTCTTTTTGTGATTGTGTATGGTCCTTCCCACTTTGGCAGGAGTTTCCGTGAACCTGGCCCGCCTCCAACTGTATATCTCCTGTCTCTACACTTCACTTGGTCCCCAACTGCAAAGGTGATGCACCGCGTCTTTTCTTTCATCTGAGACTTCGCGACATCACTCCGCTGCTTCCGTATTACATTCTTGACGGCCTCTTTCCGCTCTGCTCTTAATTTCGTCGTACTCCACTTTTGGTGAAGGGGCCAGGTCTCGTTGTGTATCGGTAATCGTGGTTTACTACCATACATCAGTTGAAAGGGTGACTTCTTCGTTGTTTCCTGAGTGGTAGCCCGATGCGTCAGTAAAATCAGTGGAAGCTCCGTTTCCCAGTTACCGCCCTTCGAGGCCAGCCACTCCTTCAGTGTACGGTTGTTTCTCTCCGTTAGGCCATTCGTCTGTGGATGATATGGGGTCGTTCTGATACTCTTGATGCCCAGCTGTTGCAACCAGGAAGTAAATTCTTCACTGTCAAAACAGGGACCTTGGTCTGTCAGTATCGTCTTTGGTACGCCGTGGTCTGCAACGATGTGTTCAACTACTGCGTCTGTCACGGTCTTTGCACGTTGATCTGGGATCGCTACGGCGTCTACCCATCGTGTCGCGTGTTCCGTCATCACCGGGAGGTACTGATTACCATTAGATGTCTGAGGAAATGGACTCATGACATCTACGGACCACAAGTCACCTATCGCCGTAACTGGAATCGACTGAAGCGGCGGTCGTATGCACCGGTCGCCTTTCATTAGCTGGCACCGTGGACATCCAAGTACGTATCTTGCTACGTCTTCTCTCATACCTGGCCAGTACATGCTTTGTCTTAGGAGGTCAGTTGTTCTGGCCACGCCTGTATGTGCTAGATGGTGACATTCTTCTATCATGTCGTGGCGCGAGGACTGAGGTATGATAGCCAGCCAGCTTCCGTCGTTCTCTCGCCAGGTCAGAGTCCCGTAGGCATTCACTCTTAGTCGATCTCTCTGTCTGAGTAGTGTGGTTAGCTCCTTACTCGCCGTAGCTTGATCTACTTCTATCCCGTTGGTTATCACCTGTATCACTGTATTCAGCGTGTCATCCAACCTTTGCTTGCGTGCAAGTTTTAGTGGGTCTTGTTCTACAGCATGCACTCCGTAAGTGACCTTGGGCAACTCAGGCTCGTCTTCTGGTCTCGATAACAAATCTGCCAAGACATTTTCACTTCCAGGAACGTGTGAGATCGTAAAATCGTACTCCTGAAGATGCAACATCCACCGTGACAATTTCCCCCGTGGGTCTCTCGCTGTCTTCAAAAATTGTAGCGGCTTATGATCAGTTTCGATGTGGAACCGCCGGCCGAGTAAATAAGGTCGCCATTTGTCGACTGCCCATACCATTGCTAAACATTCTTTCTCTATCGTTGAATACTTTCGCTCTGTGTGTGTCAAAACCCGACTGGCATACTCAACGATTCCATCACCTTGTCTTAGGACCGCACCTATGGCGTAGTCACTGGCATCTGTGCACACTGTAAACTGTCTTCCAGGTACAGGTAGTTTTAGCGTCATTTGTTGGTGGTCGAACAGGTGTTTAATTCTGTCAAATGTCCTCTGTGATTCTTCCGACCAAACAAACTTCGGCTCACCTAGTAGCCTGTATAGAGGGGCTGCTATCTCATTGAAGTTCTTCACGAATCGACTATAAAACGCCGCTCTACCCAAGAATTGCCTCAATTTCCTCTTTGAATTCGGGGCTGGAATTGTTTTCATCGTCAAAATTTTCTCCGGCAGTGGTTTAATCTCACCATTTCCTACTTTATGTCCTAACAGAGTAACATTCTTTCTGGCTATCTGGGACCTGGTTTTGTTAATGCGCAGTCCAAACTCTTCGATGCGTCGCAGCACGGCTCCTACATGCTTCACATGATCGTTTTCGTTTTGACTGTATATCACGAGATCATCACCATACACTTCCACGTTTTTCAAGTTCCTAAGTGATAGCGTCATCAGTCTTCTGAAGGTAAACGGTGCACCTGCTAGTCCAAACGGCATGCGTTTAAATCGATATTGTGTCTGGCCCACGCTGAATGCCGTCTTATCTCTATCACCTGGCTTTATCGGTATCTGCCAGTACCCTGAACGAAGATCAAAAACGGAAAACACATTCGCGCCTTGTAGGCGGTCTAAAGTTTCCACCACTGTTGGCATGGCACACGGTTTTAACTCTGTCATACTGTTTAATTGTCGAAAGTCAACACAGAATCTATACTTCCCATTCGCTTTCTTTACTAACAGCACTGGAGAGTTGTACGGGCTATCAGCCTCTTCAATAATATCGTCTTTTAACATCTCTTGCACTTGTCGCTTCACTTCGCCTTCCAGCTGACATGGTATTCTTCGCGATGTAAATGACATTACTTTTGGATTAGTTAACGGAATTTCATGATTCACCTTGTCGCAATAACCGTATGGATCGCCATCTCCAGTGAACAGATGATAGTATTTCTTAATTAAATCTGTCATGTTGTATACCGTCGACAGGTTCACCGCTGCTATCTCGCTGGTCTCATACATTTGGATACGCCCGTATTTCGTGACCACCACTTTCGCTTGCGTGTCAATTATTGCACCAATCTCCCGCAGAAAATCCGCTCCTAATATCGTTCGCTGTAGTTCGGGCACAACAATGAAAGGAAACGTCACCTCGCACCCTCCAACAACAATCGTACAGTTCGACCTACCCGTTATACGCAACACATGCCCGCCTACTGTTTGTACTGTCAACGAACACGGACTAACGCTCTTACATAAATTCTTATCTATCAACGACACGGCAGCTCCTGTATCTACTAAGCATACTACTTCTCGATCATTTACTCGCAACTTCGAATATATAGCCCCTTTTTCAATCGCCCCCACTAAGTCTAGGTTCATACGAAAGAAAGAACAAGCATTATACCGTCTGAAATTTTTCCTTTTCTGTCTTTCTGGGCAGTCTCTTCTCCAGTGTCCTGGCTTGCCGCATTCAAAACATCGGTTTTTTCTATTACCCAACTTTAACGCCGCCAATTCCCGCTGCAATGCTTCAATTTGCTGCTCATATTCATTTGGTTTCGGCTGCTCTATAGCGGCTACAGTCGTGCTCAGCAGCTGTCTGGTCACCTTCGCTAGCTCACTAATATCCATCGGTTGCGTTGCGTTAACCAGTTTTAACCGCTGAGAAATGTGGTCTGGTACACTCTCGATGAATTGGGAAGATAGTAACTGCTCTTCTGATTCTTTATCCAACGTGGGAAGCGCCCGTCGAAGTAAATTCGTCAATTTCACCGCCAATACTAACGGGTCTCCATCAGGTCCCAGTCTCGTTGATCGGAGCTGCTGCATCGCTAGCTGTCTGTCTGTTGCGCTGTCGAACTCCGATACCAAATTTTCAACCAATCTCTTCCAAGACACTGTGCCGTTTGACCGGTCTACGCTGTCATATGCCGCCTTCGCTCGGCCTCTCAACAGCGTCCCCAGCACAACTGCCTTCGCCGCCTGCTCCTTGACACCCACCAGCTCAGCTACCGCTTCGAAATCACGTAGGAAGCTCCGTATGTCTCCCTCCTCAAACGCAGCTGGCCACATGATCTTCATTTTTGCGGAGGCAGCGACACCAAATGTAACAACAGAAGACAAGGCTAGCAACAGATCAGTTTTATTACGAAAACCAACAGGTATTTATATGTATTTTACGTACATTAATAAGGCTTCTGCCCGCAGAAAGAAGGCGGTCTTCTGATTGGTTGTTTGCAAACAAACGCAGTCTTCTGCTTTCTCGTTTTCGATATTTTTCGGAAATGCGAGCCACTTGTCTGCGAATCATATTTGTCCACGTTTCGGTCAGCTGTGATTGGTTTTTGAATCAGACTAGATTAATTTCTACCAATCAGCGTAGATCAATGTCTACTAATTGGCTAGCAGCTTGCTCTCACCACATTAAGAAGTTCTAACTAGATTGACGAATAGACCCGAGTCAATTAGACTGTTGGAACATAAAAATTTAGTTAGACGCAAAATGATTAGCACTGCTAAGTTGAATAATCTAGGAGAAATGTCAGTCGGTGCATTACATTCACTTGCATGTAATCACACGATAGGGTGATTGGGTATTAAAATGTAATATAGTTAGATTGAGAAAGAGAGAGAGGGTGGCTATTCATTGAATCTTCGTTTACCGGTTCCACACCTCACACGTGCAATCGAAATGATGCGACGCTTATACCGGAGATTTGGAAAGTGATGATAAACAACGAGAGGGAGAAAGAGAGAGAGAGAGGGAAGTGTATAGATATATCAGACAAATTGTGAAGCCATGTGACGAAGTATGATTACGAGCAAAAATTTATGCTGGAAACCTCGTCCAGTTATCAATACTGCATCACTGTGTGATATATTTGAAACAAACTTATCTAATTCCACATTAATTTGTTATTCTCAATCAATTTTGTTTGATTCGATTTGTCTACTAATCGTATAACTGTACACCCCTTCCAAGTAATTTGCATCCTATCAATTATTCCATATGCGACATGAATTGTTTTGCCATTTAACATTTAACTATGATTATAATTTTCTATAGTCTGGTTTGTAAGGGTTAGTTTTGTTTTTACGATTTGATGGCGGATTGATATCAGTTAGAGAACCATTGAAAACCAGGGAGTACTGGACAGCTGTTTCATCCCAGTTCGCGAACCATCGGCAGTACGCACCCACCTCAATGGAGTTCGAACCCAGGACCTTCCGGTTACAAGCAAGCCAGCTTGCCTACCACTCAGCCCCTGGGACCCGACTCCTCAATGGCCAGTGCATGAATTCTAACTTCTACCAATTCGTGATTTAGCGCGACCCTAATCATTGTCGTTGGTGGGACATCCATCCACACACGTGACATCTAATTGGACCTCACTGGTCACGACTTCTCACTAGAACTCCAGGAAACTCCATTCTGTAGCAAGTCACTAGCGGGCATCAGATTAATTTTCTATAGTTTAGTTTGTAAGGGTTAGTTATGTTTTTACGATTTGATCACAAATATTCTAATTGCATTTCATCCTGCTAAAATTATTTTATGCATTCACACCTATGATTCAATTCCCTCGCCGGATCTAATTTCTTAGAAACCATATGTGTATATACGATTGTGCAGCTTGATAATAAATTCGTTGTTGGCGAGAGTCGCTTCGCTGAATCACCTGTTTTGAATTTCTATATTAGATATATCGCACGGTATTATTTACTGGATGAAGTTTCGAACACAACTTGTTGTTCACAATCTCCTCATCAATTATGACCTCACAACTTTGAAACTCTCGTTTTGTAGTTTCCTCTGTTCTTTTCTATTCGTCGTAGGGGTAGTAGAATTTTTCAGATATCAGGGTGGAAAGGTGTTGGATCATTCCTATTATACGTTTCAGTTATCAATCTCTCCCTCCACGCTGATATGTTGCTAATGTGAGCTTTATTTATCGAATCAAGTGAAAACACATGTAACACGAATGACCCAACACCTGTCCACCCTGACATCTGGAAAATCCTACCACCCCTACAACAAATAGGAAAGAACGGGGAAAACTACAAAACGAGAGTTTCGAAGTTGTGAGGTCATAATTGATTGGGAGATTGTGAACAATAAGTTGTGTGCTCGAAACGTCATCCAGTAAATAATAGTACTGTCGTAAGTCATCTAGTCCCAGGCCTAATTTGATACATTCTATCTGCTGGTCTTTCCTGGTCGTCTCATATCTTGATGATTTCTAAGAATATATTCCGTCTTACCTTCTACATCAAGAAGTTAAGGCATTCAGCAATAACCCAATCCTTACTCTTAACATTCGTTAACTCTTGCATCCTGCCTATTATTCTCCCTTGTTCCCCCCTAGTTTTTTCAGGGCTACTGAAGAAAGACTATATCTAACTACGTAGGGTGTTAAAGGTTGTCCACGAGGTAAACAGTGTGCCACTTAACCAGCTTGTTAATATTCTGGTCGATAGGCACTTGGACTCATGCGAAAAATGGGCTAAATCCATTTTATTTAACTCACACCACCCTCTTCATTCACAACTCTCCCCTCGTATCTCATCAGGCAGGACCAGAAGCCGATATAGAAAACTGTATGCTCGCACTAGCAAGTACAAAAACTCAACCATACCCTACTTGGCTCGTGTTCTGTGTGATAAAGAAAGCATTAGGCGTGAAACATAACTTATTAAATAGCCAGTAGAACAATTGGATCTCGTCTTTCCAACTCATATCATTTATAGGTACAACGTTTTCCTTCTTTTCCTTTACTCTTTTTTTGTTTTTTTCTCTTTCTTACAAAACCCACTTGAAACATTCTTCTTCGTTCTTTCACACTCTGTATATCTTGACCTTTTGTTACCGCTTACGGCAGTATATATGCTAGTATCTACATTTCTAACACCTTCAAACACTGTTCACTTTTGGCTTTGCTACCGACATGCTAATATGTTGTTGTCATAATTAACTGAGACTACCCATAATCTATGTAGAATTTTATTTATTGTTAATGCACAAACTGGATGCAATACTGTAGTGAAGTGCTGAGAATTCCATTCTGTATCACAAGTACTGTTTTGGAATAAAGTAAATAATACTAATTATTATTATTATTGTTAATGGTAACATCGAAAAACATGAGGATTTCACGCATCTCGAGGATTATAAGGAGTTATTACATCTGCGCCATTCATAACGACTTTAAGTCATATCATCAACAGTTTCCAGTCATTGATACTTAGCATCCCAAGGATCTCAACTTGGTATTCTACACTTCCCTACAAGTCTGGTTTAAATCAACGTAGCTAGCTCAAACCAGCTGTCAAATACTTTATGAATTAATGTTGGGCTTTGAAATGACCACTCCTCATTCTTTCCCAGACTAATCCTATATCAGTTGAAATTGCTCGTCGGGGGAAGGTGGTGGCCCGTCGTGCGTGACGTAGTAACCTCACAGATTGACTTCCCCCCCCTTCTCACCTAACACTACGCATAACCCCAAAATTGCTCACCACATTACACCCTCTAACACAGTAGACAGGACGTAAATATCTGTAGTCAAAACAAGGCTAACCTTTTAAGTTTTTCAATTCTCAATGGCCATGTCTTACAGTCATAACAAAAAGAGAACTTATTCGGTCAAGAACTCATTTCACACAACCAATTTTTACCATCATAAGCTACACTGAGGAACACAATACACACTAGAAAATTTCGAATTAAGGGACACAAGATGAAGATTATCTGGACCCATTCGTTTTCCTGGATTTAGGGAAATCAGCGTGACTAATTTATCATACGAGGAAAGACTAGATAGTTTAAATCTCTTCTCCCTATCATACATACCGTAGGCAGAGAGAAGATTTAATCACAATGTTTAAAATTTTAAATAATGACTACGGACCTGCCCTATTCTTTCTTTTTTTCCCACCAGTCGGAACACCTTAGAGGACATAGCAGGAGAGTTCAAAAGCCAAGAAGAAATCATATTTCTGTTGAGTACTGGTTCTCACACCGAGTCATAAACTCTTGGAACCGACTCCCAGAAGAAGTGGTGTCTGCAACCTCAACTGATTCATTCAAGAATGGTTTGGACAACCACAGAAATTTACTAGAAAAGTACTAACATAGGCTCCAAGCCTTCTATCCTCAACCAATAAATATGAAATCTGAATATGCCATAAGTGTTGCATGTACCAGGTTAAACGTTCTTGAGAGAAAAAGCTTGAGACTGAATCAATTTTATTTTCATGAAATATTATATCTCAACACTTTTTCCAACATACTGGTGAAATATTGTCCAAATTATTCTTCGTAACATTAATTACACTTGGAATTCTTGACCACTACTTGGCAGTTTGACGACAATATTGAGTCGTGGGGAAAGGTGTAACTAAATACACCTAACCCTCCTCCAGTTTATATTTGAGATTAACACAGATCATAATTACAATCGTATTTACAGAACTCCTAGATTCCATTTATATGAAATTCTCTTGTTCTTTAGAAACTATACGATTAGACCTCCGAATCAAGATCTTCTTTAGCAAAAGAACGTATGACGCCATCATCGTGGTACATCTCCGCACACTCCTTTTCGACTGTCTTGATGTTTTTTTAAAAGATCTAGGCTGGTGAAAAAGTGTGAAAATGTATATTTTTTAATCCACTTTCCAGCGAAGTGTTCCCCGGCATTTTCAGGCTGTTTAGTTAATATATCCCTGCAAAATGTAAAAAATATTTATATTCCATACCTCAAAAATGCTGTCACCATATACTTCACTTCCGGATGTTGCCGGAAATACTGTTCATTACTTAACCGTGTTTGAGTCTAACAAGTTAGAAAGTTTATCTGTGTAAACCTTGAGTTTATTTGTCACCCCTTGTTGAGCATTACTGAGAGCACCAAGTTCCCCATCTCTTCCGAGATCGTACGGTCCCATTGAGGCTGGTGGATCATGTTTAGGAGGGGCAGATCCCAAACCGAACATGACCTTCAGAGCCGAATTACCCGGTGCCTCGGTTGTATATGGTGGCACTATAGCTTAAGCAACATGAATGGAACTGAAGCTTACTTCATACTTTCACTGGGCATCATTGTTAGGTGAAGATAGTAGCAATCGAATGACAATGAGAAAACAGTCACATCACAAGACAAGGCACGGCGATACAAGCTGACATCCAATATCGTTTTACGAGGTAGTATAAACCAATTTGATCTCTTTGTGCTCGCCTCTTGATTGTGAGGTAGAGGTTCCTGATCTTCGGTAAACTTCTGCGTAGCTCGTCCCACCACTCGACTGCCGTAGCTTTGGTTGACTCCAAAAGGAGTAGTGCAGGGTTTAATTATATGTGGTTTGTAGTATGAGGTGTGTTAAGACTGTTACTACTGTGAATGGAGTTGATCCTTTCACCAGTTGGTCCTTCGGTATCGTCATCAATAGAAAAGAGATAATAATAAAAGATATAATTAGTGAAGGCATTCAGACTAAAAGACAGAAAAAGAATAAGAAAACGTAACAACAGTCAGTCAATGGTATTTATATATATATATATACGGGCAATAATGATAATCATAATAATAGGTGCACTTAAAGCTGTCAGCAGAGTAAGACTGAAGATAATGTAAAGAAGTAAAACGACCAGTTTAATTGTCTACCCTTGAATGGTGTATGCGATTTTAAGGGGATAGGCCATTTGGATGCAGTCCTTGTGTCGCTGCATGGTTGTCCAGCCTTCGCTTAAAGACGTCCACAGATGGTGCCATAGCTACATCTGCCGGTAAGGAATCCCAGGGACGGCAAACCCGCAGGGAAAAGAAGTGGGAGCGCATCCGGGTCCTTGCCCTCTGATGAGCTATCCTTCTAGGGTTTCCACGAGGGAGCCTATACCTACTCAATGGTAGAACACCTTTGTTTGGGTGATTCTGATCATTTGTTATTTTGTAGGCAGTAATTAAATCCCCCCTAAGGCGACGGTAACTGAGTGTGAATAGGCCTAATTTCTCCAGCCCTTCATCATATGGTTTATTTCGGAGACCAACCACTCCTTTTGTTGCCCGTCGATGAACTCTTTCCAAGAGGTTGGCGTCTCTTCTAAGCAGTGGGGGTGCAATGATATTATGCACTTCAAGATGCGGTCTGACGTATGTTTTATACAACCTTAGAAAGAGCTCAGGGGTGAGTGCACCTAATTGTCTAAGTGTAAAGTGTATGACTGCATATGCCCTCGCTACATCCCCGTGTAATTTACGCTTGTGTCCATTTTCTCCGTTAGAACTAGACCTAAGTCACGTTCCGACGTTGAGCAGGACAAGCTTTCATTGCACAGGGTGTAACTTGCATTCTGCAGTCTACATGTGCGTAACTTCACTACTTTGCACTTTTTCAGGTTGAAAGTCATGCCACTGGCCACCGCCCAGTCTTCCAGAAGCCTTAGATCTGCTTGCAGTCTATCTGAGTCCTCCGGACCCTTTATCGCCCTCCATATCTTCACATCATCAGCGTATAGAAGAGTCGGGCAGCTTAGATGGCATGGTAAATCATTGATAAAAATCAAGAACATCAGTGGTCCCAGGATAGAACCCTGCGACACTCCTGATGACGAGCTGCGCCAAGATGATCGGACTCGATTGACCTTGGTGCAAAATTGCCTCTCAGTTAGGTAGTCCTTCAACCATGACAGAAGTGGTTTACCTAAACCTACCCGGCTTATTTTGTGTAGGAGAAGGTCATGGTGAACAGTGTCAAATGCCTTCTCAAAGTCTAGAAAGATCACATGGACTGGAACATCCACATCCCATCATGATGTCCAGTCGTCCCAAGCTGATAATAAGTTAGTGACGCAGGATCTCCCTTTCCTGGAACCGTGTTGGGCTTCATGGAGTATTTTAGACCTATCCAGATATTCCCTGATGTGATCGTCAATAATACTTTCCAGTACTTTCGATACCACCGGGAGTAGAGCTACTGGTCTATAACTAGTGGGATTTTGCTTATCCCCACCCTTGAAGATCGGAGAAAGGATGCTTCTTTTCCATTCCTTTGGCAGTTTCCCAGATTCCATGGGGTGTTGGAACAAGTCGCGTAAAGGCCTACAGAGAGCTTCGGCACACTGTTTCAGAACAGACGGCCTGACGTCGTCACAACCTGGGGACTTCCCAGGTATGAGTCGCTGCAGCTTTCTTAGGACTATTGGAGGGGTGGCTATTTGGTCTTCCTCCTGTAAAACAGTAATGCCACCATTTTAGTCCGTAACGGTAATACCCACATTGCTGTTTAGCTGTTTGGCGAAGGCTAAGCTAAATGTTTCAGCCATCTCCAGACTAGTGAGATATCGACCGTTTTGGCCTACTAAGGCGCATGCCCCCTGGTTGGTTGGTTTTCTTTCCGACATGAATCGGTACAAATTCTTCGGGTTTGCCAGGAGTTTTTTAGCAAAGTTTAGCCTGGAATGACCTCCTGTCCCTCCTGACTCTTGCATTGCACCGGTTCCTGAGTTCCAGATATGCATCATGGTCGATCTGGCTTTTAGATACGCGCCACGTAAACCAAACCTTCCGCTTTGCTTGCAGAATACGCTGCGCGCCTCTCTTTGACCATGATGACTTTCTTTTGGGCTGTGTTGTGACTAAAGGGACGGTATCCGAGATTACTGTATGAATAATATTTTTTACCGCTTCTCAGTGTTCACCCACAGACAGCTCATCCCATGCTAAGGGCCAGTCTGCATCGGACAAGAGCCTCCGCATTTCAGCATAGTCAGCCTTGCTATAACACAGACATGGTTGCGTAACGTCCCACCGCAAATGCTCACGGAGAACGAGGTCGAAACCTATGACTGCATAGTCACTACTTCCTAGGGGAGTCATGATCTGGACCTTTTCGACAAGTAGTTGGTCACTAGTTAGAATGTAGTCTAGTTTTGATGACTTTCCACTAGGGCCCCACCTAGTGTCATCTCCAACGTTCTCAGTCAGTCCCGTGTTTCGAATAGCTTGCAGTAGATTTCGGCCGAATTTTCCCTTAGCATACCCCGAGCCAAGGTTCAGTAATGGGGCATTGAAATCTCCAGCAATGGTGATTTGGTCATAGCCCAAGTCTCGTATCCCTGTAATAGTGCTGAGCAGTAGCTGATTGTGTTCTGCCCCACAGGTGGGAGATCGGTAGATGCCACCAAGTAAATGCTTGGTGTGGCCTACGGTGAAATGACACCATATGGAGTCTGGGAGTTCAATAAGTGGTGGGTCCGTTGCGCGCACACATTTAAGTTGCCTATCAAAGTATATAGCAACTCCCCTCTCCTGACCAAAAGCATATCACCTATACTGATTTCATTATCGGCGATAGTGGGGGTTAGACATGTTTCGGTGAGAATAATCATTTTCAGTTGTAGGTGTGCTTGGAGATTTCGGAGTTCACCTAATTTTCCTCTCAGCCCCCTCACATTGCTATATAGGCAGCTGACAGTGAGTCTTACAGCCTCACCGTGTTGTGGGGTAGTTGATGTGAAGCTGTCTGCTGGTAGGGGACTTAATGTTGGGACTAGTTGGCCAGTTCCGATGGAACCGGCCCGTTGTGGTTTTTTCCCATGGATTTAGGCAGGACACTTAGGTGGCACAGACTGTTATTCTCAGAACTGCAACGCTCTAGTGTCACTGAAGCTTGGGGACGTATTAAAGCCTCCGTTTGCTGCCTCCTTATGGTTCGAGGTCTGCTTTCGCAGCATCGGATGTGTCCTCCCAATTTCCCCTTGATCTCATACCACCGCTGAAGTGCTATGGCCAACTGCTCTGGGGAGTTGAATGTGACACTTAGCAGCTTTGGGGAGCTAATCAGTGTGAGATGAGCGGGGCAAGGCAGTCGGTAAACGGAGATGGCTCCAGAAGCGCCAAGGGCCATCTGAGACGACAGCCACCTCCACTGCTGTACGTCTTGCATGTGTTTTTCACAGGCAGTGCCCGTTTCCAGCTCCAGAACACCCTGTACCACCATAGAGGTAGAAGGCAAAGTTCCGGTGACTCCCTCGCCATTTGTCTGACAGCCCCTGGTCTGTCTCGTCTCACCCTTATGTTCGAGCTTCTGTCGATAGCTAGTACCTGAGCCATCAGTAGTACCTTTTCGGCCTCTTCGGCAGAGTCCAGTGTAACCCGTAATGGGAGTGGCTTACCTTGAGGTGTGTGGACACCCCTGTACAGCCTGCACAATTTCACTGAACTAATATTCAGACCTAGTTTATTGCACAGGTTGGACCACTGTTCCTGATCAAACAGGGCTCGCTGTTCAAGCAAGCTGTCCTTGCTCACAGGTACGTTAAAGAGGATGAGCGAATTAGACCGATTAACCTCAGACTTGGGTCTGGCCTTTGGCTTCTCGTATTCCTTTGCAGCATCAGCAACTTTAGGCTTCATCAGGTTCTGGCCAGCCTTTGTTTTGTTGCCAAACTTGCTTGTGGATGCAAGTGGTGCTTCTCTAACTCTATCTTTCCTTGATGTTTTGGGTCCAACCTTTTGAATCTTTACCTTGTGAAAATTGGCATTTTCAGTCAGTAGGACTGGAGTGTCCTTCTTGCTGTCTGTGCCAAGTTTCGGCAGTGTGATGTTAGCAGGTGGGGGCTGCATAAGGCCGTATTGGGACACAAGGGCGGCGTGTTGTTTCTGCTATCCGCAGATACGCTCTGTGTGACTATGCCAGGGCGACAAAGTGGACAGATGTACCAAAACCACGGGCGAGGGTTATTTCTCACAAACTCGTAGTATGCTTTCCGCACCTCTTTGTCGCAATGGCAGTGCACCCACTGTTTGCAAAATTGCATTCGAACGCTGAGTCAGCTTTCGAAACAATGATATTGCACACCTGGCATTCGTTTCCCTTACTTGGTGACGCCTTCAAGGTCTTATGACGTCTTGAGCGTTTCCTTTTAGGTTTGTTGTACTTCATACATTGGCTTTCAGTTGGTGCAGGTGTATTATCCTGTCCCCCAAGGATTGCCTGCGCCGTTTCAGTACTAAACTGTGGCAATGCAGGCGTAGTATCAGGACAGATGAGTCCTACACGAGTCTTTAGGATGGGTATGCGACTTGGGGTTGGTGTTCCTGAGTTTTTGCCTTCTCTGGCTGAAGCCCTTGCGACTACACAGTAAGGTGTTTTGGTGCCATTTCTAAGGTTACTTTCTACAGCCACATTGACTATCGCTAAAACTTATGCTGTATAAGAATAAGAGTGCAACAGTATCTACCCACAAGAACAAGAACAGGACTGAAAAAGTACAAGACAAGGAAAAGAAAAGGTTTTCGACTTTACCTAGTACTTTCTGGATGATCGGCTTCACAGCAATCACGTGGTAGACCAACAAGTCTTGTTTATCCGAACGAGTGAGGACTATGCTGCTACAAAAATAGCACCTGAAGCTTTGGCAGTAGTTCGAGACAGCTGAACTTACCACATATAGATTCGGTATGTAAGTAACGGTTGAATTTAGTTCACCGGCTAGGAAGATCAGGCTTCCCAAGCGATAATTCACAAAATGGGTATTTTCCGGTTATAGAGGAAAAAGCACGTCGTATTCAAGGAGCGCGCGGTAGTCGTTGAACAAATAATTAGTTGGTCACATAGTAAAAATACATACTTTACGCAGAAGGATTTATGGATAATGAAAGATGTAGTACAAAATTACCTAGAGGGTAATACAGGCTGTGATCAAGAAATTGCCTTCCAATTTGTCACCGGGGATTTTTCTGTCAATCCCAATTAATTACTCCCCATTAATTCACAGAGATGACTGTATTTCAAAATAGTTTACCAGTTGAATCCCGGCAGAATCATTCCATGGAATTGATGTGTGTCCCGTGCAACGAATCAACAGAAGCAGAAGAATGTTTCGCAGTTGATAATAAGGCTGGGTGGAGACAGTCTCTAACCACTCCATTCATTCATGCAAAGCGTTGTCCCACGAATCATAAGACGTCGCATGATTGATATTTTTGAGCTTGCATCATGGTTATAGATTCCTCGCACACCTCATTTCTACAGTACTATATCGTGTAATCTCATTATCCACATCTGATCTGTTCCGTGTCATTTGGCCGGTTGTTAGTTTGGGTAGCTGTACTTTAGTCTATCCAATATACAACCAGTTCTGCTTCGAAGCTTTCTGCTCGTCTGACTTGTCTACCTGTAACGCTCAGAAACAGGATTAATTACCGTTTGAAGCGTTAGGGTTAGGGGGTGGTCCAATCATTTCAATACACAATTTTCTAATGAACTCAAGGGTTTTCACATTCCTTTCTTGAGATTCTTCACTCAAGGCCACTTAGTGTCTGTCACAGTCAGTCTTCAGCCATCGTCTTACTAAACCCCAACTTGGTGGGATTGCCGAGTTAAGAGTTTGATACTTTAATATCCGCCTAAGCGAAGAATCACAAGTAAGACTATTTATGTCTAGATTTCCAGTCGACAGCGAAGAAGTTTGTCATCAGTGTTTCAAGAATGGAATGAGGTCGTCATTATTCCTCGGATTGAATGCTGCATTACTTTTTATTTTGTTGATTACAGCTTGATTCCACACCGTATATTTTGGTACAGGTATGGAATTTTCAGCATGTGTTAATGGTAGCCCAAATTTTGCAGGCCAACCATAGATATCAGGTGTGCGTCGGCAGGGGATCGAACCCCAGACCATGTGCATGGTCGGTGAGAATCCTAACCACTGTGCCACCGACGCATAGTACTTTTGTAAAGGGATCTGTTCGTTTAAAAATAACATTTCAGTCTAGTTTCTTCAGAAGTGGCATTTATATCTGTGGAATAAACTGGTAGTTCTTGCATGAATCATATGTTTAACAAAATGTTTTAGCCCGGACGTCAGTGCGCCTTATACACATTCATTTGTTGAAGTACAAGGGTTGGTCTTAACTGTCATATGAGAAGACTGGCTATGGTAATGTTTGAAAGTGTATCCCAACAGGGCGGGAGGGGGTCAGAGAACTTATTGGCAAAACTCCAGCCCACTGAAGTTTCGTGAATGACACTGGTCAGACTATGTCTCTGTACATAACTTTATTTCATTTATTCACACGACTTCTGACTCAACCAACTATCGCCTGGTTCTTGATTGTTCCTTAGGTTTGTTTATACGAAGCATCTGTAATTTATCAATCACCAAGTCTAAGGGTAGTTCCAATATTTGTTGTACTGTGACAGCTATGTCATCAGTACAAGTAATCGTGAAGGCGAGTTCATATATCGCCAGCAACTTCAATGACATACCACACTTCGGCCTGTGGTGATTGTATCTCAAGCTCAGACTGTCCCCATGGTCCTTTGCATACTCACAAGTGTCTACAAGGCCTAGATCGTTACATGTAGTATCACTATGTATACCATCCATGATGTTAATGTCAGTAAAAAGTTTAACTATTGTGGAACAGATCAAATAAAGTATAATTATATTTCAATAGTTTACTTACAATGATAAGTTTTGTTCCTGGTAATATTTCGAGCAATATTACTGCCCGTGTTCGCACCACTGTTGGAATGGTCCTGCTTTTTTGTATGAACATGGGCAGTAATTTTGCTCGAAATATTACCAAGAAAAGAACTTATCACTGTGTGTAAACTACTGAAATATAACTACACTTTATCTGATCCATGATGCTGTTTACTACGCAAGCAGTTCAAGGGAGTTCTATGTCCGGACTTAGCGTTTCTGCTGCAGCAGACCCGTTAAATCACTAGATGTAGTGCTCTCACTTCCTGCAGGCCTATTTATTCTGTTTGGTTTGTGTTTCTAGTAGGATTTGAAGAAGATTGTGGAGTCAGACGCCTAGTTTCTGCATTCAGCGTAGAGTTTAAATTCCTAAATATAAGAGAATGAGCAAGGTGTCTGTAAGGTCCGTTTTAGAGTGTTGGAGATTTAAACTGTCTAGTTCTGTGTGCGGTCAATAGTCTATACGGACGAAGATATTGAAGTGAAGTATAAAGATACTCTATACAAATACTACAAATGCAAAGATGCAATAACAGTAGCACTTAATTCGACACTAACTATAACAGACGATTCTAACTGGAAAAGTTATATTTTATGAAAGAACAGGACTAAATGTGTAATGCTATCCGTGAGAGACCTATTAAAAGTCGCCTACAGAGTAAAAAAGAATTGAGGAATAACACGCAAAAACGTAACATAGCCTTCTAAATGCTGCACTTGTAACTTCTGGTTTTCCTTACCATGAAAATGCTGGTAAATTATATAAATATATCACTTATTTTTAATAACAATAATATTTTATCCACATAAACTAAGCACTTATATGATGGTGGATACCAGGCATGTTGAAGTTACCACCTATAATTTTCTAGTCAAAATTTACAGAGTCGACGTGTTCGAAAATTTCACACAAATAGTCCGTTGTGCTAGTATCAGAATTGGGCGGGCGGTATATACATCCCAATAAAAGTCTTGTATTTAAGTTAGTGTTAAGTTAGCGCAAGCCTCAGTCGTCTACACTCTCGCTCCCCGGCGTGTGAGACCACAGCCTAAATCCCTATATTCATTCTCAATCATTGACTCCACAGCTAATCCTTGTCTATGCTTGCATGTCATTTTCAGCACTAGCCTCCCCGGCGAATACAGTCCATCTGCTGTCTTTAACATCATTCAGTTCATTCACAGATGTAGAAGACTCGAAACAACTTCAAAAGTAAGCACGACGAAAATTTTAACAAAATTATGCAATACAACAACCTCGCAGACCATGTCTTGATGTAATTCCTTTGAAGAATTGTAGGACTTACAGCAACACGCCTAAAACCCTTCTCAGGTTGACGCCCTAATTTGGAAAATCGTCAAGTGATCCATCCTCTGACTCTCTACTCTCAGCACCTTCAAGCAGACACAGTTTCTTAATATCTCGCACCAACATACCGCAACTTGTTCTCACCTCAACCGCCCTCACCAACCCATCACCACTATAGAGTACCCTTTCTACCACCCCCAAAGGCCATCTACCCGTGGCACATTTATCTGCTACTAAGACTATATCCCCGAACTTTAAGTTTCTGCACAACTTTTTCCACTTGTCTCTTGTTTGCAATGTTAGAACATACTCTTTTAACCATCTTTTCCAAAATATATCTTTCATGCTCATGGCTTGTTTCCATCTTTTAATCGTAGGTATTCGTTCCGCACTCAAGTCCTCTATGCCAGGGTTACCTCTCAATAACAATAATTTATTTGGAGCCAACACATTGAAATCCTTGACGTCACCTCTCACAGGAAATAGCGCCCAGTCATTTAGTATTCGTTCAGCTTCACATAAAAATGTCTCCAACGTTTCATCATTCCAACTTTGGTTTTTAATTATGGAGCTTAAAATACGCTTAATAATTCCTATAAGTCCTTCCCATAGCCCAGCTCTGCGGCTGGCATGTAGTGGGTTGAAGTGCCACCCGATGCTTCCTTTCAATGACTCTTCATGAACTCTGGTTTGAGGACCTTCGAATTACTCTTTAAGCTTGGCATGACAGTCAACAGAATTAGTCCTCCCGTCACTGAACATCATCTTCGGTGTACCTCAGCGATTTAAAAATCTAAGTAGTGCTTGAGCGAATGAACCAGTAGTTAACGTATGAACCATCTCAATATGCACAGCTCTCATTTTCAAACAGGTGAATAAACAGCCATATCTTCTGCGTACGGTTCTGCCTCTCTTCACTACAAAAGGTTCGAACAAATCCACTCCGACATACTTGAATCGATAATTCCCTTCAGAGACTTGCCACGCTGGGAGTGGTGCCATCATCTGCTGTGCTGAGCGAGAATTCCTTAGTTTACATTCCGTGCACTTATCAATTATTTTTCGGACAGCAGTACTTACCTTCTCTATCCAAAACTTGCATCGAATACTTGAAAGTACTTGTGAAGAACCCAAATGACCTTCAAGAACATGATGGTGTCTCATAACGAGATTAGCGACTGGATGGTAGCAAGGTAATAAGGCTGATGACGGGTCTCGTATGACGATTCTAACATTTGTAGACGTCCACCAACTCTAGCGATCCCTTCTGAAACTATCGGAGATAATCTGTATAAACGCACCTCGAAATCTGCGAAATCGGGACTATCCTCTTTGGCTATCTCATCCCACGCTTCCCACTGAGCAGCCCTCAAAATTACTAACTCTACATTTCTAGTATATTCGATACCCAAAGTTCCCACATTCATATTATCGTATCCTGCAAGGTGCATGACCTTCAAACACGTAACATATCGTGTCAACCACGAAACAGCCTTCAGTACTTTGTACCAATAAGAATGATATTTAAAAGTGGATGTAAGCCCGAATATCTTTCTTGAGTAGATGTTGACCTGACATTTGTTTTAAACTCCAAGACACACTCACTTATCGGTGGTTCATCTTCTCTACTAGGCCATACACTATCAGCTGGTAGCAAGAACTCCGGACCCTTCCACCACTTATTTTTAACCGCATTCATATCAATAACTCCTCGTGACGCTAGATCAGCTGGGTGTTTTCCAGACGGTACGTACCTTCATTGCTCAACGGCTGTTAATTCACGAATTTCAGACACCCTGTTAGCTACAAAATATGCATATCTTGCTGACAGGCATCGAATCAGTCCAAAAAGTTACAGGATACATGGGATAATCTTACTCCTTACACACCGTTGTGAATAACTGCGCAGCTAGCAAGGCTGCAGTAAGTTCTAGTCTCAGAATCGAAACCGTCTTTAGAGAGGTGCAACTCTAGATTTACCCATCACGAGGCGAACATCTATATCATCCCTTAAGGTAGTAGTTCTGATGTAGACGGCTGCTCCAAATCCAACCTCACAGGCATCAGAAAAAACATGAAAGTCAATTATATCATGATTTCTCGATGGCTTAAGTGGACGTGAGACGGAATGTAGATCCAGTGTTCTTAAAATGTTAACCCACCTTTTCCACTCTTCACTGTGTCTCTCACTTAATAGATCACCTCCCATTGTAACCCTTTCCTGCATGTCTCTTGAAGTAATCTCCTTTCCGGACGTAGATAAGGTGCTACTAATCCAAATGGGTCAAACACGGACGACAACACAGAGAGCACACCTCTCCGAGTGACTAGCTTATCAATATCACCAACACTAAATCCAAAGGTATCAGAGTTCACGTCCCATTGCATAACTAATGTGCGTTCAACTGGTAGAATGTCAACAGGTAAATCTCGTACAGTAGGAGCTCTGTCTTCTGGAACAATATGCCTCAAAACGTCTAGGCCGTTCGAGAACCACTTAGTTAAACGAAAGCCAGCCTTAGCTAACACCTCAATAATACTTGTTGCAAATTTAACTGCAGATTCGTAATCACTGAAGGAGGCTAAACAATCATCCACATAGAAGCAACAGTCAATGACGTCCAGCAGATCATCATAACCAAACGTGAACACAGCCCTACGTAGAGCGAAATTAGCACAAAATGGAGAGGACGTGGCACCAAATGGATGAACTGTTATCTTATCTTCAGACACCTTACAACAAGGACCATCATCAAACCACAAGAACCTTAAGTGATCTCTGTCGGTCTCTGGCACCTTTACTTGTAGGAACATTTCCTCCATATCCGCAGCGGCAGCAACTGCAAACTTTCTGAATCTTAACAGCAGTCCAACTAATGAGGTCACGCAATCTGGACCACTATATGATAATAATAATTTGCTTTATTCCAAAAACAGTGCTAATGAGACAGCAAGGAATTTTCAGCATTCAGTAAAATATTGCATCTAATTTACTCAAAAATGACAAAAAGAACAAACAGAAAACAAATAAAATTAATAAACATTACATAATAATGATAACAAAACGTTGTTATGGCAGCTATTTAGCAAATTACTGAATGCAGCACGGAGAAAAATATGCATAAAGTATAAAATTATAGTAATAATAGTAATAACAACTAAAATAAAAATAGCAAAGTTATAGTTAAACGATAGAAAGCATGACACCATAAAATTACAGAAAGATGAACGATGAGAGGGTTGATTCACTTTGCTAATTACATAGTAACTTATATGTTTCACGTCTAACTGAATCTTCATCACATAATATACGGGCTAAATGCAGTATCGTAGAATTTTTGTACTTAGATGTTCGAGCATACAACTTTTTATATTGACTTCTCGTCCTACCTGATGAGATAAAGGGGGATAGTTGTGAATAAAGCTGGTGCAGAGGGTCTGACAGTACGGCCTTTGCCCACTTTGTACAGGAATTTATGTGTCTCTCGACTATAATACTGGCGAGCTCATGCAGCGGCAAACCACAAGCCCTACTCACAGAATTTAATACCCTTCGTAATATGACATAGTCCTTTTTGAGAAGCCCAGAAAAGATTAGTGGAGCGCAATAGAGTACAATAGGTAGAATACAGGAGTTTAAAAATTGCAGAACTGAAGGTTGGTTGATACCTGATTGTCTTAACCTTTTAATGTAGA
The DNA here is from genome assembly GCA_944472155.2 of Trichobilharzia szidati. Classification (NCBI taxonomy): domain Eukaryota; kingdom Metazoa; phylum Platyhelminthes; class Trematoda; order Strigeidida; family Schistosomatidae; genus Trichobilharzia; species Trichobilharzia szidati. The sequence goes on from OX235273.1 coordinate 150,600,464, forward strand.
AGGTAAGGCGAAACATTTTCTTAGAGATTGATAAGACGTGGGATGACCATGAAAGGTCAGAGGAAAGAACTAATCCAAGGTATTTAATGCTTGACTTGGTTTCAATTTCAGTCCCATCTATGCTGCAGGCATCATGGGAACCAACTGGTTCATGTATGTCACGTCGACGCTTGAAAGTAAAGTTGACTGCCTGACATTTGGAAGGATTTAACATAAGGGCATTTGACTTAGACCACTTGCTGATGTCCAACAGAAAGCTATTAATTTTGGAGCAGTCAGACTCGGAAGTGATAGGCAGCGATACAGTCAGATCATCAGCATATTTGACAAAGTTAGTTTCGTTAAATAAATAAATAAATAAATTTATTCTCATAGTACAGTACATGAGGGACGCCAGTTTACAGGCATCATCAAATTGTTACAGAAATAGAACCATATAATTCAATCACAATTTACAGGCAGTAGCAAGATATGCTTTACATGTTCGCTGGAGATTATACATACACTTGATAAATGTTAATCCCAGTAGTATAAAACAGCCTTTTCAATTATATACAATCATTTCTGTGCACAGTTGGAAAAATCTGCTAGATTGTCAGTGAGTGCAACACAACAGGAAATACAGGAGTATTGTCTTCGCATTAACAAAAAAACCAGGTCTTTTGTGGATGGATTATAAGTGCCTGGGAAAAAAATAAACCTTGAAGTCAATATTCATACATAACTTTGTTGTGTGCAGAGTCCTCGAATTATAGTTCATGGATGTGTTATTTTGGAATCAGTGGTGTGTTTGTCTCATTTGATCTGCAATGTCATTGTTGGGAGTAAGTACATAAGCTTCGGACGCATTTATTAATGGATTTTTACTGCTTGTGGGTATTTTCTTAGCGTGAGGAAGGTTTATGAAATTCAGCTGTTCCGACAGGAGTTGAGAATATTAACTGCTCAGCAACATTATGGATATAAGTTCATCACATTATCTAAGGAAAGGTGGGTTGCAGTTGGTGAGGGATATATGGTGCCCAACGAGCGTTCATCTGTCCATGTGATGTTGTGGTGAGTTATACCTTTTTCATGTTGTCGGTTTATGTCCATTTTATTCCACTTATTGTGTTGGGTAGTAGTTTTACAAACGAGATTTCTTGTATGTTTGAGGATACGTATCTTAACCGTTAATGTTTTATCTAGAATTATAAATATAGACAAAAGCAACAGGTGTAGTATTTAAGCTTATACATTAAATGGACCTATAATTTCGGAGGCTCTCAGGTGGGAACTAGAACTACTATCGTTTGCAAACTCTTGTAGTTTGTCATTAAGCACCTTTTTGAAGGAGGCCAATGTACTTGCTTGACGCATTTCCATTGGCAGTTTATTCCATATCTGTGCATACCTAATCAAGTAAAACTTTTGCCTGGTGGCTGTTTTACATTGTTCGATAGCTACTGTACCCTTAGTATGTCTTAGTTTGTAGCCATTGTCATCTGAAAGTCGAGTGCCATTAGTAGAGGTAAAAACTAAGTGGTTTAGAAGCTTATAGTAAAGTGTCAAGTTTAGTCTCAGGCGTCTTAGCCATAGTGTTTCTAGTCCTAGGGTATCACATCTAGTGGAGTAGTTCGTACCATTTTCAGTTCCGAGTAATTTTAACGTGAAGTACCTCTGCACTCCCTCGACTTTCAATTTGTCCTCTATGCGTATGCTACTATACATGAATGAACAGTAATCAAATAAAGGACGCACACAAACCTTGTACAACAGAATTCTAGACTCATTTCTGTAGAAGTTCCTGAGTAGAAAGCCGATAAGTCTGCGTGACTTTGACACTTGTTTGGAGATATGTTCAGAAAATGATAAGTTATGTGAATATTTCAGCCCTAGGTCCAGTACAGATTCCAGTCGTTGAAGTGCATGGCCTTGAATTGTCAGGTCAAGTTCTAAATTGTTGCAACCTATGCAGAGCCAGCCATATTTTTCGACATTAAATTGGAGTTGCCAGGTGTCACACCATCTATCCATTTTTTCTAATTCTTGCTGTATGGCGTTTACTGTTATTCCAATATCTGTGTTCTTGCATTTATAGGTCACTTTTAAGTCATCTGCATATAGTATTGGTTTACCTACATTAAAGCATTCACAGATACTGTTTATATATATTATGAATAAGAGTGGGCCTAATACACTTCCCTGGATTACACCACTACTTACTGGTTTAGGCCTTGAGATTATCGAGCCAACTTTCGTTGCCTGACTTCGGCCACACAGAAATGATTTTATCCAGCTCAGGAGAGGATCACATATCCCTAGTGAGCATAACCTGCTGACTAGCAGATTATGGGGAACTCGGTCGAAGGCTTTTGTTATATCGAAATATAGTACAATTACTAGTTCTCTGTTGTCCCTACTTCGTGTAACTTCATTGAAAAAGTCTATGTGACAGGTCACACATGATCTTTTTTTAAGAAATCCGTGTTGTGATGGATTGATAAGTTCATGTTCTAGTAAGTTGTCTAACACTTGGTCTTTAACCACTTTCTCCATTATTCTGGATATTACCGGTGTTATATTGATAGGTCGATAGTTGCATACACTGGTTTTGGCCCCTGCTTTGTGCTTAGGTAATATGTATGTGGTTTTCCACACTTCAGGATAAGTTCCAGTTTCCAACGAGAGAGTAAATATTCTAAGTAACAAGACTACCATTTCCGTGCTACCATTTTTGTACATGACAGATGGTATGTCATCTGTTCCAGTACTACCATTAGACTTCAAAGTCTTAATCGCTGAGTCTATATTTTGTATATTAAAGTCTATTTCGCCTAATTTGTGGTTACTTTTGCAGGTCATTTGGAAATTTTGGGTCGGGTGCACTCTGGCGTCATTGCAAAACCACTCATTGAGGAGTTCACTAATAACCTGGGGATCATTGTATATTATACCCTTATGTTCCAAGCTACTTACAGTATTGTCTTTACTGCTTTTTAGACTTTTCTGCAATATCCTACAAAGTTCCTGAGTTTTGGAGTTGCCCACAAGCGCTTTATTTTCTTCAAGTTGTGACCTCATTTTGTGTTTCTCTTCAAGGCCTTTAAGAGTTTCATGTATTTGGTTTAACGCATTAAATTCCTTAAATACATGGTATTTCCTTTTCAATTTCTTTAGTTTTAGTCGCGTTTTGCGGTCTATAAATGGAGTTGGTGTCTTTAGAGCTGATTTTAGGGGCGCGATTATGTCTCTTGCTGAGCCAATTGTTTTGTAGAAAATATCGAGTGATACTTCTAAGTTATTGTTGATGAAGTATTCTTCCCAGTCAGAACTTCTCAGCAGATCTGATAGGAATTCCCAATCGGCATTCTTATAGTCCCTATACTGATAGTGCACCGGGGAATTTTTAGGTGTGTGTTTAGTTGTTAGTCGGAAGGGTAGCGTGCAGTACAATATGTTGTGATCACTGTTATCAAGTTTATTTCCTACCTCTATCGAGATGGGCTCTATTTCATGACAAAGGATTAAGTCAAGAGTGTTTTCATTTCTTGTAGGGAGGCGTACGCACTGCTTCCATCCGCCTACGTCTATAGCTTGTAGTAACTCGTCATGGATTCTAGGTCCTGTACAGGTATCCCAGTTTACTCCAGGTAAGTTGAAATCGCCACAAACTACTTTGTAGTCAAAGTCCAGCGTAGCTGCATGCTCTAGTATTTCTCCAATAGCTATATCAGTCATTTCAGGGCTATTAGGGGGTCTGTATAAACATCCCACGAGAATTTTATTTTCGTTTGTGTGGATGCTTATCCACTTAGATTCAGGGAGTTTGTCCGTAGTTGGGTTATTGAAAGTATTGGAGTTAGTGGATTTAGAGGCATATATTAAGCAGCCGCCTCCTCTTTTGTCAACTCTATCGTTCCTATAGATGTCGTAGTTGTCTATTACTAGCTTTGAGTCAGGTATATCAGTAGTAAGCCAGGTTTCAGTCACCATTATTAGTGTTGGCCGTTCTATGTATGCCAGGTAGCGAAGCGATGTTATTTTGTTAAGGAGAGATCTAGCATTCAGCAGCATAATCGTTAGTAAACCAGAGTTATTGGGGGAGAGGTTAACATGGTTACTTGTTACTATTCCTACTTTATGTTTGGAGGGGCTCTGAGGTGAGACAGAGTCAGTGTGTGTACTATTTCCTGGATGAATTGTGCAGCGAGTGGGGCTATTTTTTGCTGCATCCGAAAATAATCCTGTTGCATGTTTTGACTTTTAGCATCCATAGGTGGGTATCTGCGTTCATTTACTGGTGATATATAGTTTGCTTGACCTAGGTACCCTGTGTTAAGATTACCTTGGTAGGCAGGTCGTGTAGGAAGAAAGAAAAAAGAAAAGGAGAGAGAACGGCACCTCGAGGAACACCGGCTTTTGTAAGTGAGGCAGAAGAAGATTTGCCATTATATACAGTATACTGCATTCTATCAGCAAAATACGAATGCAACCAACTCTTAGCCCAGGATCCTGTGTGCATCAACGAAAGCTTATTTAATAAAAGGCCCCTAGGTACAGAGTCAAAAGCAGACGTGTAGTCTATGTAAGCACCACGAACATATATGGCACAGTAGCGGTAAATATTTCCCCAAAATTATTGACCACAGCAATCATCACTCAACATTGGATGCTGACATTCACTGTTTAAGTCGACTTGTTTTCCTGAAGGCTTCCGGTCAAGCATCCCCACCATTTGGTACTCCGTCGTGTCACGTGCGTGCACGATTACTAGCTAGCTAAGCATTCACTTCAACCCGCGATTTGGTCCCGAAATATAATACGTACTTTGGACGGCTAAATCTGGTCTTTTGCTTTATCTTTGGTACTCGAAGTGCGAACACTATAGAAGTTGTTGGTATAAGATCTTGCGTTAGTATAATCCGTACAACTCGCGAACGTCGATACCTGCAACCTCTAAACTGGTGAGCCCAGCCACGAACTACATCTTCAATTCACACGCAAATAAACCCGGTGAGTTCGCCCGTTTTTGTGTTTGTTCTTGCACTCCATTGTAATCGTCATACTTTTCGTCATGACTGATCCTAGCCCCAAGGTTATTCGTCTTCGCTCAGCCGCCAAAACAATTCAGCTCGTACCATATTGGCCAGATAATGCTGAATCATGATTTCAGATAGATGAGTCTGATTTTTGTCAGCATAGCATAACCGATCAATGTTCAGAGTTCCTTGCAGTCATTCACGCCCTACCGCGGGAATTCAGCAGGTGCGTAACTCTGCAGATGTCGGGTCCAGAGGTAAGTAACTCCTACGGGTTGCTCAAAGCATCCCTCCTCAAGAGAAACGTTCTCACAGATCGACGACGTCTGGATGAATTATTTCGTAAAACTGAGTTAGGGGATCAGTCAGCCGTGAGCATGCTGGCAAGAATGAAGGAGATTATTGGCCAAAGTCAGTTCGATGAAGGACTGTTCAGAGAACTATTTTTATCCAAACTGCCACAGTCAGTTCAGACCGTACTTGTGACACTTCAGGGTGTTATTATAGATGACTTAGCTGTTACTGCAGGTAAAATTCTAGAAATAACTAAACGGCCAGTTACCGAAGTATACTCAGTCACCGAACAGACTTCGAGTAAGGATTCTGCAATTATAGAGTTACGCAACTCCGTCCGGCAGATGCTTAGGTCAAACAAGCCCAGCAATTCCTCCTACCGTCGTTCTAGATCCCCTCAACGGCAAAACGCACATGGACGATCTAATTCCAACGCACGCTCTCTCAAAAATCCTAACTGGTGTTGGTATCACAATACCTATGGCCAGGAAGCGAAATGTTGTCGAAAACCCTGTGATTTCGGCAAGGCCTCCAAGTCTGTGGGAAACTATCCCGCCGGCACGCGTTAGCGTCAACCGTCGCCGGTGGCACTAGCCGCTTGCTTTACATCCATGATGTAATGAGCCAGACTAGATATCTAGTCAACACAAGCGCCGAAGTCAGCGTCCTTCCTGCTACAGCAGCAGATCGACAGAAGGATCCTAACTTCAACCTACAGGCTGCAAATGGAAAACCAATTGCAACCTATGGTCGGAAATACGTCTATCTGAACGTAGGTTTACGCAAACCTATTCAGTGGATTTTCCTTCTCGCCGACGTCACAATGCCCATAATTGGCACGGACCTACTTAATCATTATGATTTGCTCGTAGACGTCCGCCGTAAACGACTCATTGACAACACTACTAGTTTGTCTATCAAAGGCATAACTTACGTAGGCCCCAGCTTGTCAATCGTTAAGATGAAAGCAATCCTCGAACCAACTTTTCAACCGATTGTTGACAAATATCCGGAACTCAATTGCCCATCTAACGATCTACCGTGTATAACCAGCAATGTTATGCACCACATCATAACCTCAGGACAGCCCGTGACATCTAAAGCACAACGACTGGCCCCTGACAAACTGAGAATTGCCAGAAATGAGTTCGATCATATGCTCACCCTTGGCATCATTCGGCCATCGAATAGTCCATGGGCATCCCCATTGCATATGGTACCGAAAAATGATAGTAACGATTGGCGACCCAATGGTGATTACCAGCGATTGAACGCCAAAACAACCCCCGATTGCTACCCTTTGCCTCACATACACGACTTGACGGCAACGTTATCTGGAGCATCTATATTCTCAAAAGTCGACTCGGTTAAAGCGTATAACCAAATCCCGATGGCAACGGAAGATATTCCGAAAACGGCTATCATCACACCTTTCGGACTTTTCGAATTCCTACGTATGCCATTCGGCCTCAGGAATGCGGCCCAAACATTCCAACGTTTCATCGATGCAGTATTTCGCGGTCTCGACTTTGTATACGCATACTTAGACGACTGCCCCATTGCCAGTCCAGATAGGGAGACTCATCTTAAACACTTGGACTTGGCATTTGAAAGGTTACGCCAACATGGTGTTATCATCAATATTCAAAAGTGTCAAATAGGTGGTGACTCACTCGATTTTCTGGGTCACACTATTGACTGTCAGGGCATTCGCCCACTGGCTACTAAAGTCGAAGCGATACTGAACTTTCCGGAGCCAAAGTCAGTGAAATGCCTTCGCACTTTTAACGGCTTGGTAAGTTATTACTGAGGATTTATTCCTAACTGTGCTTCTCTGATTCAGCCATTAACAGACCTCCTTCGAGGGAATAACAAGTCTGTCGAACTCGACGCGTCTTCTCGACATGCTTTTACTCAGGTAAAGAAAGCTATTGCGGATGCCACCCTTCTTATGTATCAGGATCCAACGGCACCGTTAAGTATCTCAGTTGATGCATCAGGCAACCACTCGCCTTCTTCTCGAGGCGCCTTCAATTAGCTGAAACGAAGTACAGCACATTCGGAAGAGAACTTCTACCTATGTACTGTGCTATACGCCATTTTCGACATTCAGTTGAGGGTCGTGAATTCATAATTTTCACTGACCACAAACCTCTGACGTACTCTCTGAACTCAACTTCAGATAAGTATTCACCCAGGAAATCACGACAACTAGATTACGTTTCACAGTTCACATCGGATATTCTCCATGTATCCGGAGTGAACAACACTGTGGCAGGTGCCTTGTCACGTATTTGTTCCTTCACCCAAATCGACGGCATAGACCTTGCAAAACTGGCTCGTCTTCAAAAAGAAGATACCGATCTTCAGCATGAGTTGTCGAAAACAACTCTACAATTAGCCGAGAAACCCTTAGGTATAGGAAAAGATACTATTCTGTGTGACATTTCCACTAGTATTCCTCGCCCTATCGTGCCTAAAAGTTATCGCCGTAACGTCTTCAATACGTTGCATGGATTATCCCACCCAGGTATTCGAAATACCGTCAAGCTCGTAACTAGTCGGTTTTGTTGGCTTGGCATTAATAAGGAAGTAGGGGAATGAGCACAGACGTGCTTAGCTTGCCAAAAGTGCAAATTAATAAGACACATCAAAAGACCCCTTGCCACCTTTCTTATCATCGATGCCCGTTTCGAACACGTCCGTGTAGATTTAGTTGGCCCTCTCCCAGAATCTCATGGATATACCTATATGTTAACCTGCATAGATCGCTTCACACGGTGGCCTGAAGCAGTACCCATCAAGGATATATCTGCTGAAACTGTCGCACGCGTCTTTGTAGAGAGATGGGTCGCAAACTTTGGATGCCCATCTTCCATAACAACTGATCGTGGGCGGCAATTCGAAAGCGGTTTATTCTTCGCTTTGACTAAAATCCTTGGTTGCATGCGTTTTCGAACAACTGCCTACCATTCTCAAGCTAATGGTATGGTAGAACGTCTACACAGACAGTTGAAAGCTGGTTTATCAGCTGCAAATAACACCCATTGGACTGAATCCCTTCCGTTAGTTCTCCTATGGATACGAAACGCCTTAAAACCGATGCTGGTTGTACTACCTCTGAGCTAGTATATGGCACGACACTACGACTGCCAGGTGAGTTTGTTTCTCCCTCGAGTTGCCCACCAGTGATAGATCACACCTCATACGTCATTAGGCTTACAAACGCAATGCGTTCAGTTAAACTTGCTCCCCTCCGACCACAGTCCATTGCTGTCTTCGTTCACCCCTGTTTAAAAACTTCTTCACGCGTATTTGTTCGTCGCGACTCTGTGCGTCGCCCTCTAGAACCACCGTATGACGGACCATATAAAGTAATTAAACGCACGGATAAATTCTTCGTCTTAGACAAGAAAGGCCGCGAAGACACCGTCAGTATCGACCGTTTGAAACCGGCTTACTTGGAAGGTAATCCTATTAGCCTAGAACTAAACGTACCCCATAATCCACAAGTAATTGAATCTCCTTTAGTCTTCGAAGAACTCCTTAGCACGGCGAAAGCCACCGAAAGTTCTGTCGAACACTCTAAGAAAACGCGTTCTGGACGTCACGTTACATTCCCAGAATACCTTCACACCTATTTCACATAACTGAGTGGTTCGTTTCACCCAACTCATTATTTCTCTTCAGACACATCAATTCTGTTTATGTAGCATCACTTAACACACGTAAACGATTTCTTTCCTATAACCATACATTAAAGATGCACTTAGAAAAAAATTAAATTAGATGTATATTTTTTCCCGATATTTTGAACTTTACATTATTTTACTTTACAGTAGATGCACGTCATTTTTTGGTTAAAATGCGCTTATTTGGTACATTTTCCTTGACAGGGTTCTCAGCATTCTTGTTTTCTTTTCCATGTGCAACGGGCACTGGACAGGAAACAAACGAAGCACCGGATCCAACGAACAACATCGAGGAAGCTATGTACAGACACCCTATTAGCATAGGCAGACAGACCAGCAGGCCCTCCATCAAGCAGCTCGGAAGACTTTTTTCACCCATCAGGGAACCATCGAGATTTTTTTACTTCCGGCTGGTCATGTCTTAGGGTCCTCACAAACCCACTAGGGGGGAGTGAGCTGTAGCGGTAAATAATTCCCCAAAATTATTGACCACAGCAATCATCACTCAACATTGGATGCTGACATTCACTGTTTAAGTCGACTTGTTTTGCTGAAGGCTTCCGGTCAAGCATCCCCACCATTTGGTACTCCGTCGTGTCACGTGCGTGCACGATTACTAGCTAGCTAAGCATTCACTTCAACCCGCGATTTGGTCCCGAAATATAATACGTACTTTGGACGGCTAAATCTGGTCTTTTGCTTTATCTTTGGTACTCGAAGTGCGAACACTATAGAAGTTGTTGGTATAAGATCTTGCGTTAGTATAATCCGTACAACTCGCGAACGTCGATACCTGCAACCTCTAAAGCACCTTTTTCTAAACAAGAAACAACATTATGATATAAGACAACCGCAACATCAAAGGTAATTCTACCACGTTTATATGCAAATTATTTAGGATCATTAAAAGGTTTCAATGGAGGTTCAAGAAGAAGTAAATTTAACTTTTCCATCAATTTTAAAAAAGGAGAAGTAATTGCAATAGGCCTAAATTTAATATCAGTACCAGAAGATTGTTTTGGTATAGGGATAATTTTGATGATTTTCCGTGCAAAAGGTAGAACATTACTGGAAAAGGAAGCATTAAAAATGTTAGTAAGAGGGTAACACAAAATATCAGCAGTTCCTGAGGACAATGGCAGGTACGCCATCAGGACCAAGGCTTTGGGAAGGCTTAAGAGAACGGAGACATTTAAGCACATCAAGGGTATTAAAACCATGAGAATTATTGCCTATATGATTTGTGTCATTATGAAGGATATCGACAGAGGGGCGTATGAAAGACTTATTAAGAGTATCAACATTAAGAGATGGGACAGAAGTACACCGCTTACCGCTAGTAACTTCTTTAAAAAGTTTCCACAAACTAGAAGGGGTTTTACATGACAAGAATCTTTGGTTGTATAAAACATTTAGTCTGTGCATTTCGAGTTTTATCAGAGTATTTAACTTTTTTACATCTGACTTATCACTTGTTGTGAACAACAGTTCTTTATCTCTGCGTAGCTTTTTGAGATATGGAGAAGAGAAACGGTCAAATCGAGTAAATAATGTTTCTTTAGGACAACATATTTCGAAACAGAATTTAAGATAATCTGTAGTCTTTGTGATTGTGTCATTTAATGTTTGTTCTGTAAATAGGTCCCAGTTAGTGTCTTTCAACATGCATATGAGCTTGCTTAGGTTGTCTTGCCCGGCCGATAGCTTCTACCTTGTGGTGGTGGTCGGGCTTGCATATCGCAATGACCCAACGAGCTACACTGGCTGGAACATATGTTCCTGTAGGTCCTACCATGCCAGAAAGGTTGTTTGGATAGCGGTTAAACAAAAGGAGCTACCCATCTTAAGTAAATTCAAACTCAAATTCCATGAACGATCCGATGCAACCACTTGAAAACGCTGGCTAGCATTCTGTACAAGGAGTATTCTTGATCTGATATAAAGAAACAACTGGTTTTCAAGCAGTTATCAATGTATTACTCAACTTACATGTACAGTCTGCCATGCTGACGCAAATGGCGCAAATGGATAGTTCTAGAATCGACCTCGGGCTTGGATTAACAACGACCGCGCTTTCTGCTGCCGTGTCACAGGGCAGAAGTGATAAATACGCTACTGAGACACACTAAATGAATAAGAACAAACAAAAACAGGCCGCGTGTGACCGGCCTCAAGCAGTTGCCCCCTGGGCACTGCGGTCACGCAACACTAACCTCTCCTCTATTTCAGGCACCCGAAGACCCAACCAGCTTCCACGGTGTCGGCAGCCGGGAAGTAACAACCGTCCACACACTTCCAAAAGCACACGAAGCCTACCTGAGCATCACTCTCCCCTACTTACACCACCTTCCTCATCTTGCTTCTCCAATACAGTTAGCACGATTCTTCAGGCTAGTGAGTCATCTTCACTTCACTCTGCGTCCACAAACAACGATGAGAGCCATAGAAACAACCCAGATAGCCTATTAAAGCCACGTCGCCAACTTCATATAGGAGCTTTTAACGTCAGGACCCTCTGCCAAATCGGACAACAGGCATCACTAGCAAGAACCCTGGAATCTAGAGCCATGGATGTCTGTTGTGTTTCGGAGACACGCATACAAGACCCGAGTGTGGTCATTCACTTGACCTCACCCGGTCACCAAGGTGAATCTGCAAAATTCACTTTAAGGGTGTCGGGAGACCCCTCAGCTAGCTCACGAGGACTCGCAGGTGTAGGGATAGCACTGAGTGTTAGGGCGGAAAAATCACTCCTTGACTGGATCCCAGTAGATAGTCGTATGTGCGCGGTCCGTCTAAACGGGTCCGTTAAAAGAAGGAAAGACGGTGCTACCCGTCGTTGCCTTTTCGTAGTCTCCGCTTACGCCCCAACAGATTGCAGTTCGGATGAATTAAAAGATGACTTCTACCGGAAACTGTCTAATTTGCTGCAAAAAGCAAAATGTTCAGACATAGTTGTTTCAGCAGGCGACTTCAATGCCCAACTAGGGAAGTTGTGCCTGACTGAGAAGTATGTAGGTGGTACGTATGGAGTTCCCTGCCGACGAACCGACAACGGTGATCGTCTTCTCCAGTTTTGCTCAGATAATCATCTGTTCCTAGTCAGCACTAACTTTAGGCACAAAGAAAGACATTGTGTAACCTGGTGACCTCCATCACCAAATCAGCGCTGGACTCAGATAGACTACATAGCCATAGGGTATCGTTGGCGAGGGTCAGTAGAAGACTGTCGCTCCATCTGGAACACGTGCGTAGACTCTGACCACGCTCTGGTTCGCGCACGTTTATGCTTACGACTAAATGGACATAAGAAATTGACGGCAACGAAACAGTTACGTCCCCAACTAGATCGTGACACTGAGTCCTTATTTAAGGAAGAAATAGCGAAACTAGTTTCTGAGGTCGACAGCAGGACTTCCCCTGAGGTAGCCTGGAACAACATACAGTTAGCTGTGGACACAGCTGTGAAAGCTGTCAATAAGCTAAAACCTAAAGTTAATAAAAGCCACTGAATCTCTACCGCCTCATCCGAACTGATTGACGCAAGAAGACTGATTCCAGCGAGCTCCGATTATGATGAGGAGCGAAAGGTACTTAAACGAAGACTAACAAAAAGTCTTCGCAAGGACCGTGAACAGTGGTGGGCGACAAAAGCGAAAGAGATGGAAAAGGCATCGGCGATTGGCAACACCAGACAACTATTCAGGCTTATCAGGGAAACAGGTGGCAAAAGGCAAATGATAAGCGAAACAATCTCGGAGAAAAATGGCACCATAATTAGCTCCCAGGATAGACGTCTGGAGCGCTGGAAAGAACACTATGAGGAGCAGTTTAATTGGCCCACAGCCACACTTAACCTGCCGAACATCCAACACCTCCCTGAATGGGATATGGACACAGGTCCTCCGTCCTTAACTGAGGTTACTAAAGCTGTCACTAATCTGAAGCTAGGCAAAGCAGCGGGACCTGATGTATTGACTCCAGAGGTATTTAAGTACGGTGGAGACAGTTTACTGTCTGCGTTAACTGAGGTTCTAGGCAGCGTCTGGGAATCAGAGGAAGTCCCATCGGGTTGGTGTAAGTCACTGATCATCCCGATATACAAGAAGGGAGACAAGTCCTCTTGTGATAATCACAGAGGAATTAGCTTGACTAATATAGTATCTAAAATCCTAGGCTCAATAATACTGCGTAGACTAAGTGGTGCTCGGGAGGCACAAACACGAGAAAACCAGGCAGGTTTTAGGCCAGGAAGAGGGTGTATTGATCATATCTTCACCCTTCGACAGATTCTAGAACATAGGCATTCCTACCGGCGTCCGACAATCACTATATTTCTTGACCTAAAGGCGGCATTCGATTCTGTCGACCGAAAGGTTCTCTGGCGATGCTTGGCTGTAAAGGGAATGCCGAGAAAATACACTGCACTGATTAAGGCACTCTACTCGTACTCATGCAGCCAGGTGAGGGCTTATGGCGAGTTGTCATCTGAAGTGGTGACGACTAGTGGCGTCCGTCAAGGATGCCCATTATCCCCATTCCTATTCAACTTCATCATAGACGTACTAATGGACTTAACCCTAACACACTTCAGCGACTCAGGGATTGACTTGCTACCAGGGAATAATCTCGTCGACTTAGAATATGCGGACGATATAGTCCTTCTAGGCGAGGACTCTGACAAAATGCAGAGTCTACTGAACACCTTGAGCAACAATCTTCGTATGTTTGGCATGCGATTCGCCCCTGTAAAATGTAAGATGATGCTGCAGGATTGGACTTCACCGACCCCTAGATTAGAAATAGGAAGTGAAGTGGTAGAGCACGTTGACCGCTTCATTTACTTGGGAAGTACCATCAGCCCCAACGGGTTGATCTCCGACGAAATCTCAGCACGAATACAGAGGGCTAGTTTCGCATATGCCAGTTTACGCCGTCTCTGGCGTAGACGCGATATCCGACTATCGACCAAAGGGCGTGTGTACTGCTCAACAGTCCGCTCCGTCCTCCTTTATGGCTGTGAGACATGGCCATTGAGAGTGGAAGACATGAAAAGATTAGCTGTCTTCGATCATAGGTGTCTGCGTTCTATCTCCTGCGTGAAGTGGTATAATAAGGTGAGCAATATTGAGGTTAGGCGTCGAGTGCTAGGTAAGGCGGGGAAATCAGTCGACGAGACTGTGAAATTACATCGACTGAGATGGTTGGGACATGTGCTACGTATGCCTAGTCATCGCCTTCCTCGACGGGCAATGTTAGCTGATATAGGGTCAGGCTGGAAAAGAGCTAGCGGCGGTCAAACGAAAACATGGCACCAGTCAATGAAATCCACAACAGTTAGTTTAAACCAGCCACGTGCGAAGGTGCAGACTTCCTGGTTGGGGTCCTCGGGACGGTAAAAACCGATGGTTGGAAACAATTGGTGACATGGCTCAAAATCGTTCTCAATGGCTGGCGCAGATGCATCCACTCCTTGTGACTTATGATTTCCAATGAAACTGTTTTGTTCTTCGTTATTACTATTCCTTTGTCTCACACCTCTGTTTACTGACTATATTATGCATTTCTTCTACTTTCTTCTCTTGCTTTGTGTGCTACATGGAGTGTGGCGATATGAACTGCCGCACATATGTGCAAAGTTCTATGTCGAAAAACGACCGACCGTCTTGTGAGTAGCATCTCCGTTGAAGTTTACTGTAGAGGTGAGAGAAGACACGTTTGTGTGATTTGGAATATATTTTTGGTAGTGCACCTATGATGCAGTGGTCAGAGTTCAGTACAAGAGCACGTTTGCGGGCTTCATATATACCAACATCATTGATGAATACTAGATCTAGTGTTTTTCCAAGACGGGTAGCAAAGTTAACAATATTG